>CM067304.1:52328158-52748964 GCA_034231615.1 Meghimatium bilineatum
TTCTGGCTTAAGTGGATAAGTATGTATTTGTAGTGCATATATGTCCTTTTTAGTTGAATGAGTAACTAGATGTTTGTCACGCATATTTCTACGTTTTTCTAAAATGGGCAAGTATATGTTTGTAACGCAAATTTGTACTGTTTTACTAAAATTACTTTATACACAAGAAAATAGTCAAGTAATATTTCTGGTAGACAATTTTGGAACAGAGTTATCTTTATATTTTGAATTCACAAATAAAAACATAATATCCACTATATTGATTTAAAATCCCAGGCCACATTGATCCATTTTTTGTCTCCCAGCAATTTCCTCCAAGAAAACTATAATCCTTTATTTCTATCCCTATTTATGATTTTCTGGGGGTTTTTTTCTGTTTTTAAAAAAAAAATTGAACGTTGGAACTCTAGTTAATAACCAGAAATATTGTAACGTAATAGCTGAATAAAAAATAGATTTCAGACATATTGGCAACAAAGATCCATTACTCTAATTCGATTTTTTGTAATTCGTAGCAAGGCCGTAGATGTGGGTTTACCTCCAAAAATAGTTATTCGCTCGTTTTCGTTAATGGCTCCCTTTTTGTTTTTGATGATAAATTGCGATGACCTGTTTTTAAAACATCGCTAAGGGATGATATTTTTTACTCTTATTGACTAAATTACTACAGCATGTCTCATTAGCTTTGCCTTCAAACAAATGTAATTATCTGATTAATCCTCTAACTTATTAATATCATTTTTTGCATATGGTGTGATATTTGGTTAGATCCAATAAAAAAAATATATATATGCGTTATTTGTATGCATCATGTTCAGTGTTTATAAACGAATGGAATCATTTGATCTTTGTCGTCGTACTAATTATTGTATTTAGAGAGCAAATAATTTAACAATTGAGAAAGTACACCGCGTATGAAGCATTAAATATTGCCTATCTTGTGTTCGAGAGCATAAAGTAGAGAAATTTCACGCTTTAATCATGTCAATTGTATGATAAATAAATCATGTGGAATTGGTGTCTTATAATTGACGGTAAAACTTCTTGAAAATCTGTATTAGTTGCGTGTTGACAAGAATACATTTGATCTATATCGCATATAAACGAAAATTGAAACACATGGCTGCATATTATTAAAAAATGAAATTCATAGGGTCTATACCATTTCAAATTCACACACAAAATTGCAATTATATGTGTTATACATTTACTGTGACGCATCATTTCGAATTTGAACAAAGCTAGTGAAACATGATATAGTACTTTTTCTTTTTTCTTCTCCATTCTCTCTCTGATATACCAGTATGAAAGTGTATGTGATTTACCGATGAGGAACGTGACGTACGTTGTGTTCCTGGTTTCAGAACGTTTTTGTGAGCCTTTCGGTCCAGCACATCCGTTTTCGATACGCTTCTAATCCAGGTGAGCTTCCCTTGCCAGTGAAAACCTTCCTACCTGTCGCCAGGAAAACGAGTGAGTATCTGCTTTACGCCGTGACAGTTTATCACCAACTGTGCTCTTAGAATTTGCAAGTCAAAACGTGTCCCAGAGTAACCTATTCTGAGGAGACAGTCCGAAGGGATTTAGACTTCTGTCGACTGCTTCTATCTTGCACATGGTGTTCCGCTATTAGTTAATTTGTCTGTGTAATTAGATGACATTGCCACCTGTGTCCTCGGGTATTTTCTCTTATCTCCACTTTAACATTTTCCAGTATAAGTTATTGTTTAAACAGTTCAGTCCAACTATATATGGTACGCCCTCCTAGCAGAGGTTTTGGTAAGCGACATAGTAGAAATCTCGTCTAGTATGACCTAGGAATGGTATCTTGCCTTAATATTTCATACAACTTGCGATACATAAATGAAAACTTCTCGAGTACGAACAGTGTTTTCTGTTACGATAATATCGTTCATTCTTGCACATTGCGCGTCCCTCTAGCGCCGTGCTGACTCTCGTGTACTAAACAGAGGAAAAGTATTTCTGTGGAGACTGTCTCACTATTTTTCATTAGTGAGATTCCGGACACGAAGACCCGACACCACAGGCCTGTCGTAGTGTTGCGACCGTGTTTTTAACTGTGAGTCCCGAGTTTCTATTCAGAAATATTATTTGCCATGTACAAGCATTTCTCATTCCACCACAGTGTGAAATGCCCGGACGCGATCCATAAAGCAATAGCCAAACTGTTTCGCTAGAGTTTCGAAACAATCTGTTCCCAGAGTGCAGTACGAGAGATGCTTTTAGGATCTTGGTTATCTGTCAACCCCAGGATCACACAAGAGCAATACAAATTCCATGTAACTCAATTCCAAGTACTAAATGCCATGTTCTTATTTGCAAAGTGGAGAGCGGGTGCTGAACCCCGCCCTCGCATCTACAGGCTTTCGAGCTAGTACATAGTTTAAGCCATTTTTCAAGAACACAAAAAATAGCGTATCTTATTCATGACAAATAAATCCATCAACCCAGTATTTTATGATTGTATAAGCAATATACACACGTTCAGTAGTATGACATTGCTTTCTGAACAGTCCCGATGCACAATATCCTATGGTGAGGTTCAAACCTGGTTCCTTGGTCGTCACAGACGGTGTCTGTACCACGCCGCCACAGAACCGAACCAAGAACACTACACTAAATCAAACACTCAAGAGTGTTACTAGAAGAAAATATTCTAGATATGACTTATTTTGTCAATGATATATTTGTTATAACACAATATTTTAGTGTGTGCTAACTCTATATTTTGTGTGTGGGAAGGTATTTCATCAATCACACTTTCATATAAATCTTACAATGTCAATATGCTATGAAGAAATGTTGAATGAAATACAAACTTCAGCTGGATAGTTGCCAGTTTGGATTCATACATATTTAAACCAGAAATACAAGTTTCTTTCTCAATACGAGTCACGTTTACAAAAGTCTCTTGAATTTAGCAGTAATTTCCATCATTTTACAAATTGTTCAGATGTTCACACAGTACATCACAGGTAGTAACAATGCAAAAATAATCAGCAAAAATAATACATAAATACATCAGCAAAAAAAATACATAAATACATCAGCAAAAATAATACATAAATACATCAGCAAAAATAATACATAAATACATAAGCAAAAATAATACATAAATACATCAGCAAAAGTAATACATAAATACATCAGCAAAAATAATACATAAATACATCAGCAAAAATAATACATAAATACATCAGCAAAAATAATACATAAATACATCAGCAAAAATAATACATAAATACATCAGCAAAAATAATACATAAATACATAAGCAAAAATAATACATAAATACATCAGCAAAAATAATACATAAATACATCAGCAAAAGTAATATATAAATACATCAGAAAAAATAATACATAAATACATCAGCAAAAATAATACATACATACATCAGCAAAATTAATACATAAATATATCAGCAAAAATAATACATAAATACATCAGCAAAAAATACATAAATACATCAGCAAAAATAATACATACATACATCAGCAAAAATGATACATAAATACATCAACAAAAATAATACATAAATACATCAGCAAAAGTTACACATAAATACATCAGCAAAAATAATACATAAATACATCAGCAAAAATAATACATAAATACATCAGAAAAAATAATACATAAATACATCAGCAAAAATAATACATAAATACGGGATGTGCTGTTCCATCTCGACAGGTGCCGTTACTTTAATTGCGCTAATACCCTTTTTAGGATTATGAATTCTTGAGTCTAACGGGAATTGAACCAGTCCGTTCAACGGCACCAAATCGCATAGCAACTCTCGCGCACGATATTTTCCGTACTTGACTAACCGCATCTCCAAAAAAAGATGCGATTTAGTCAAGACTTTCAAACTGTGCACTCAAGTCATTGAGAACGGATCAATCGAGACAAGGGCTATTACAACAACAACAAGCATCCCGTACAGGTATTGAAACATCCCCAGTAACAACAAACATATAACATCCGTATCAGAATTATGAATAACATTGTCGACACATTTCGCAAAATAATTATTGAGATGTTGTTGATGGGGACGGGGGGTGGGGGGAGGGTCAATAATAACTAAAGCATTCTTGTCGTAATATATGGACGGCATATTTTTTCCATATTTACTAAACTTATAAGGCCACAGGAACAAGCTTACAAACAGCGCACAAGAATGCCATCTCCAGAGAACTCTTCCACCCCTGACGCCGCAAGGCAAACAAGGGCTACATCGTATAGAACTAAACTTATGGACCTGACTATTTTAATTACACTAACATTAACAACTAGGGGGGAAGGGTCTGGAAAAGCTTGATATTTGTAGAGAAAAAAAGGGGGCGGAGGGTATACAACATTTAATATGTGCAAATATACATTTTTTGGTTCTATCGCTTATCATGTGCCTACCTTCCTCTTATTCGTTTTATTATTTCCCTTCCTTCTGTTTATCAGTCGACGAATATTTGTTTATTAATTTAAACATAAAATGATTTTGGACGGTGTTATGTTGGTGGAAACAAACTGGAGTTAGTTGAGAATATGAATGGTTTGTGTAGACGGCTCAACGTTAAGTAATAAATAAAAATGCGTTGTCTGATAGACACTTCTAAGAGAAATAATTAAATGAATAAGCGCACATGCTATATGATTGTGCAACATTTATTTGAAAAAAATCTGAAACAATATGAACAATTGCTTAGACAAATATACAACACGAGAAATTTACAAATAGATAGATATATAGATAGAAAATATATGTTGTTTGTTTGTTTGAGAACCCAAGGAGTTGCGAGCGATTAGTTCTTACTTCCTATGTGCAGTGGCATGACTTTCTGAGCTTTCTTTCATACGCAGGAGAATTCAGCTCTCGGCTTGGTGCAATGCCTATTAAAGTAGCCTTCTGCTCAGAGTGTGTCTATAATTGTAGAGATCACATGTTACAAAGCTTCCATAAGAGAGCATAAACATATCGGTATGTCATCTACTAAGGTTGTCTGTTGCATGGGTGGTATGTCTAGTGGGCCATTGGCAAGACCTACAGACGCAACCGCATGGGAATAGAAAATACATATATATACATATATATATATATACATGCATACATACATAGAATGATGAGTGTATACTTGGGTGCAGTGCATGGGTTCTTATATTAATGCAGTTATGGGTGCATGAAGAGACATACCGACCAACCGACGGAGAGGCATATGACAGAGAGTCTATAGATAGACAAACAAACAGGAAGACATATATACATATATACTGACCTGCCCGACTTTCACTATCAGCTGGTTTCACTTGAATTGGTCTGTTCATCTGATGAAGAAGAAAATAGGAAGTGTATAAGGGAGTGACACTTCGCTGACTATATAATTTATAATTGTTAACTGTAGCACTCTAATTTCGTATCCCAATAATTTCTCCAGATTTCGGTATTCCCTGTTTGTTAACGGAAAAAATGTAGACGAACTCTGCGTTAATGGTTTACTGTGATATGACTCATCAAGAGATACTTCCCCTACCAGAAACTAACCTAACATCTCAAGGTATAAATCTTCCAGTGTAGAGTAACAACCCTATTCCAACCATCTGAAATTGCATATGCCCAATAAGGCACACAGTTTACCTCATGGAGTGTCAATTGACACATTAATACACGCAAGGGAAACAGATGTGCTATAATTTTGGTAATGTGTACCGACTTGTACGTGGTGCCCTCGCTATGGTGTATCAACTTGTACGTAGTGCCCTCGCTATGGTATATCAATTCGTACGTGGTGCCCTGGCAACTTAAGTGATGCTCTGGCTATGAATTACCAATTCATATGTGGTGCCCTGGCTATGATGTACCAACTTAAGTGATGCTCTGGCTATGAATTACCAATTCATATGTGGTGCCCTGGCTATGAACTACCAACTCGTACGTGGTGCCCTGGCTATGCACTAGTGACCAATGGGGTGTGGTGGAAGTCAACTATTTGAGACAGGTTCAATGAAAGATTTTGAGTTTCACACATTTGTCATCTCTAAAAAGTTCATGTTTTATGAATGTGTAACAGCAATGAAAAGCGTATGCAGGCTTACCGGATTATATCATCATTATTATTGTTGGCTACCTCCTACTGTCTCCTACAATACGTCTAAAATAACTGACTGTTCCCTATTGTCTATATCCATACGTCACTCACTCTTCACTATACCTCAACTGTTCGTACACTATTTTACTCCTGTGTCTCGTCATTCTACAGTCTACACAATCCCCTCACTGTCAAGTTCTTCAATCTGCCTGTCTACTTTATTACACCCTTGGCCACATCTGCCAGTAAATCCCCAATATTAGATTTTCTATTCTATAACTACGTTACTATCAGTTCTGTTTCCATATTATATTGCCGCAATAACCAATTCTTCACACAAAACGTTCCATATGCCTAAGGTATAGACATCTCATTACTCTGTCAGTCAATGGTTGTTTACCTTCTGTCAATTTCAATCATGATTGGTTACTTGTGACTCGTTCTCCAGTTTACACTCATTTGTTATATTAATATTGCACTTATAATCATTGTGTGTCTGTACCTGAACATTTCTAATTTCCAGCATCGCACGAACCAACAAAGCGCAGAAACATGTAAGTATAACTGTGATCAAATATGGTAACATACAAGAATTACAAATAGATGAAACTCCAGTAAGCGTGTATACCGATGGGTAGGGACAGAGAACATGCATTATTATTTAACAGGCTTAAAAGACAGGCTAACATAAGTTTATGTATAACTAAGAGTGATCAGTATGAACCGAATTGGCGCTAACGAACAAAAGATCTTTATTTAAAAAAAAATTTAAGTTAAATTAATGACAGTCAATAACATTATTAATAAACATATATCAAACAGCTGGACGATGGACATTTAGTATGCTGTAAGACATATCATTGCAGAAGCGATGACGTTTTGTGCCAGAATGTAATTTAAAACCTGTCTCTCTGACATTTGAACTTCGAATTTTGCGTATTGAACTTTTACCGTCAATATTTCATTACCAACAAGTAGTCTGCTTGAACATATAAAGTCAAAGTACCACTCCCAATCAAATGTCTTCCAATCAATCGGTAAACGTCAATATTTTACTCTGAGATATCTTTGGTTAACATTTCAAATCAATATCACGAATAGCCTTTCTTTAATTTACTGCTATTGACTTTCTACACTTGAGTGCTATTGTGTTCTTTGTCACTAGTATTTAGAGGTAAGCTCACACCAATTCTTTTTTATTGATGTCAAGCAGGGACTGTAAACAAACAAATTAGAAGCCAATTAGAGGCTACAGAAATGTGGTTTCTGAGAAGAATGATGAAAGTACCATGAACAGCTAAGAAAACTAATGCAAAAATTCTCATTGACGTTGGCGTAAAAAGATCAATCATATCAAACATTAGGGCCAGACAGTCAAGGTTTCTAGGGCATGTGCTGAGAAAATCACAGCTTGAACGCTTAATAACCACTGGAAAGATCAAGGGGAGAAGAGATATGGAACGACAAAGAGAAAAGTTACTAGATGGACTTGTATTGTGGCACGATAAAAGCTCACCAACCGAGCTTATTGACAATACAAGAGACTGAGTCGTGGAGAAACAGCATCACCTACGCCATTCGGTATGGCACTTGATTGATTTACGATCTTAAAAGTAAACGTATCCTGTGCTCTGTAGATGGAAAATGAAGTAAGAATCCCGTGGCTACCACTGACGTGTGTTAGTACACTCATGTTTAATATGCAATGTCTCATTGTAGATCATATCGATCGTACAGTTTGCACCTGATTAAGGATAACGATTTGTTAAATGTATACTATATATTGCGCTAATTAATCAAATGTCTTCAAGAAATAGGCATAGATGGAAAAGACATCAGGCTGATTAGAAATATATATTGGGAACAAACTGCATCAATAAGGTGTGAAAACAGCTACTCTCCATACATAGAAATAAGAAGAGGGGTAAGACAAGGATGCATGTTATCACCAAGCCTATTTAATATCTACACAGAGAATATCTTTAAAAATATAGAAGAAATACCAGGACTCAAGATCAATGGGAAAATAATAAACAACATTAGATATGCAGATGACACTGTTCTTTTAGCAGATAGTGAACATGAACTACAAAGACTAATAGATCAAGTCAATAAATCAAGTAATGAATATAGACTGGATATATTCAAAAAACAAAAACCATGATAATCAGCAAAGACACAGAAGAACAGGAGGTAAACATAACCATACAGGGAGAGAAACTACAACAAGTAAAACAGTATCAAATCTTGGACACATAGTCACAAATGATGGCATATGTGAAACAGAAGTTAAAAGGAGAATAGGAATGGCTAAAAGTACCTTCAATGACATGAGGAAATTATTAATATCTAAACAAATTACAGACAAGTTAAAAATGAGAATTATAAAATGCTACATCTTTCCATATTAATGTATGGCTCAGAAACATCGACACTAAATAAACAATTATAAGACAAAATTGATGCCTTTGATATGTGGGTATATAGAAGCATAGGGAGAACATCATGGAAAGAGACGAAAACAAATAAAGAGGTGCTAAAGACACTTAATATGAAGAAAGAATTACTAGAGAAATAAAGATCAGGCAAATAAAATACTTTGGACACATTAAAAGACATGACACCCTATTGAAGACCTTACTTGAGGGTAAAGTCAAAGGGAAGCGAGCAAGAGGTAGGCAGAGATACAAGTGGGAGAGTAACATTACACGATGGACAGGTTACAGTCTAGCAGAGTGCACCACCAAGACAAGAGACAGGAGATGTTGGAGATACGTTGCAGCCAACCTTCGTTGCGGAGACGGCAATGATGATGATGATGATATATTGCGCTCAATTTTCGGCATTAGCAATGCACACGAACTAGAGCAATGTAAAACGAGGAGATCAACATGGAAAGAAATGACTAATGTCATATGTGCCATCATTAGCCCCAAAAGAAAATAACTAACTATAATTACAGAGACAATCACGTCATAAATAATAATCACTCTTCGCACTGCGCAACAGCCATGATATTCCTAGCTGCAAGATCTTTGCCTGTCCTTATAAATGATATGGTCAATTGATCTTTGAAACTCAACTTCCACTCAAAGAGCACTACCAAATAGTTTCATTGTATTTGGTTTCTCTGGAGTGGCCCCGGACAAAGTAACACACGATTTGGGTATATTTCACATGCAGTTATTAAGAAAACCCACGCCATCAATGCTTTAGAAGGTATTCACCAATAACGCTTAATCACTACACCACCTCTCTATGCTGCTGAACACACTTTCTAACTTTGATGTAAGATTAATGACTATTGGTGCATTGCCCAACTGTTTCATTTAAGAATCACATGTCTCTGAAGCAGGGTTGCAGCAACCCAGCTCATAAAGTAGGGATTTACATCGATGTGCAACAACCAACTTACCAAGTAGCATGAGGACACACTGTTGTAAATGTATATTCAAGTCTACTGTAGCCGAACATGTCTCCATTCGAGAATCGAATCTTTCAAATACATCCTACGTAAAAATAACAGCCATATGAAAAGTGTACTTCTTGAGAAGATACCCCCCCCCCCCCCCGCCAGAGAGATGAAGGTAACAAGTTGTTCTACCAAGATGATCATTGCCATGCAATAATTGTTTCCATTAATTTACCAACTGTGTTTTGCATAATTATTAACATGTTTCCCCACACACGTTTGTGGTCTTAACATGCTCGGATAGCGGAATCAAGGGACAATGTAATATGTCTTCTACAATATTCCCATCTAATAAACTATTATTAAACATGCTTGTCAGATTCTAGTTCACGTCTTTCTGCTAAGGTTCTCGTACCTAATGTCATGTAATCATGGTGCTATGTCGTTTTTATATATTGAGTTGAAGCTTTTATTTAATCACATGGGTAGAGTAAAAATCCCAAAACATTACCCTCAACTTGCGTATGTTCGCTTCTATTAAAGCTAAGGTTGTTGTTAATTGCTAAAAATATACAAAACTATCAAAAAAGATGTGAATGGCTGATTCTAGTTAAAGTTTCATTATTTCTTTAGCTGCCAAGAAGATATATTTCCAGTTATTTATATTACTTTTAATTTCTTTCTAAATTAATTATTTCAACATTCAGTGCATTCTTGATAATTGTTTTTATATTTTAACTTATTTTTTTTTCTTATTTTGCTTTCGTTTTAAATGTAAGTGTTGCTATTTTGTGCTCCCCTCTCGTGACCTGGCAACACAGGGATGTAATGTGTTTCACAATCGTATATCTATATATCTATATTGCTAACAAAATGATCAACTTCTATTCTATGTTCAGGTCTTTTCGGATGTTTGTATTGATTCATTTTTTGGTCTACGATATTCTTATGGCGTTTCCATACGATTTCATTTCGAATGTCGATACTTTCATTTCGCTTGGGAAAATCTCAGTTTCGATGCACAATTTCAATATGGAGCAGAAGTCTTTCGATATTAAAAAAAAACCGATGTAATGTCAATCGCAAAAACAGAAAGACACACTACTATTCTAATCGATGATCAACAACTTAAACAGGTGAAAGAATTCACGTATCTTGAAAGCATCATATCATCAAATGAGAAATATACCAAAGAAATCCAATATAGATGCAACGTAGCATATCAGATCTTAGGGCAGATGTCTCCTATTTAAAAAAAATAAAAAATGTGAGCATGAACACCAAAATAGCACTATGTAAAACGATCATCATACCATCACTTGCTACCAATGTCAAACGTGGACACTAACAACAGAATTTAAAAAAAAACAGGTGTTACAACAGATATGACTTGTCTACGTAGAATCCCCAGAGTAACAATACGAGACAGAATCAGGAACGAAAACATCAGAAGACTAAAAACAATGCCAATTCTGCATACACCAGAAAACAACATAACGTGGTTTTCTCATGCTTCCAGACTACTATCAGACAGTGCCGCTCAAAAAAGCATTACTGTACTGACACGATGATACAAAACCAGGGACAGACCTTGCAAACGATGTATTACAGAAACAAAGAGTCAACGAAAACAAACATATATGATGGGCACAAAAAAAACCATCACCAGAGAATATTTCTACCCCTGACGCTGCAAGACATAAAGAGATATAAAGCGAAAAGAAGTCACTCGAATGTGGGTAAACTGATACTTGTTATAGACTCACAAAAGGGAAGATATCGGTATAAAAATTAAAACATCACGAAGTATACAAGAGTTATGGTACCTTGAAAAGCAATATCGTATCTGCAAATTATATGTTTATAAAACAGAACAAAAAAGTGCATGGTAACAATTGATACTTTGTTCTCATAGTTAACATTGAAAGTAGATTGGACATAATTGCTTGAACTTCGACCATCTGTATTATTAAACGATCAAACACTCTGATGTAATCAAAATTAACTAGAGTATATAGTAGGACAAGCACGCATCGGAAAAGGAGTGTTTAGTATTCTGCCTACCATATGTTTTGTTTTTCGTCGTACGAAAAATAGAGGGTAAGCGCTATTTATTAATGTGCATCATCATAATGTGACATATTTTATCCAGAATGTAGTGTAGTCTTCGTTATGGATTCTCTGAAAACGTCGCGATTCTGAGCTCGTTGCCTAGCCACAGCTAGAGATAGGAGTAACCTAACTGATACATCACTGCACATCGTCGTCTTGGACGCCCTCTGCCATTAACTCTGCCTTCAGCTATTAATCTTTCCAAGGTATTATGTCTCTTAATATGACCAACAAAACTTCTTTCTTGTAAAAATGTTTTTAGCAGCCAGTTCTCTTTGATATTTATTAATCATAACACTTCTTGATTTGTATTATTTAGCAATTCATGGTATAAGGAACATTCTTCTTTTTAACCCCTTATTTTGAAAGCAGCGATTAGCTTTGCTACTTTTATTTAATGTCCATGCCTTACAACATAATATTACCAATGGGAATACGAATGTTCTGATCAAACATAGTTTAACACTGCTGGTACCTTGCGAAATATTTATCATTTGGACAAGTTTCAATGTCGCCATTCAACTACTTGACACTTAGCAGGCACAGAAACAAGAATGAAGCTACTTGGCACTTAGCAAGCACAGAAACAAGAATGAAGCTACTTGACACTTAGCAAGCACAGAAACAAGAATGAAGCTACTTGACACTTAGCAAGCACAGAAACAAGAATGAAGCTACTTGACACTTAGCATGCACAGAAACAAGAATGAAGCTACTTAACACTTAGCAAGCACAGAAACAAGAATGAAGCTACTTGACACTTAGCAAGCACAGAAACAGACGTGACCACGAAAAATATATGGATATGCATAAAGATTTAGTTGTAGCCTCGTCTATATTGTGTTAAATCTAAACAGCCTTCTGTTGGAAAGAAATTTTATTTCAATACAATAAAATGAAAATACTAACTGCACTGCTCAATATGCAACTATAACAAAATAGTTTTCTTAATGTTTCTTCATTATGTTTTTTACTATATGCAGTAATAATTGAGGAGAAAAGGTACAAATAAATAATGTATTTGTGAATGTGGTGAGTAAGGAGGGAACTCAAACCTATGTAATCTATATCAGAGATTGGAAAGCTTTCTATGCCGGCAGGCAGGATTAAGCTTTACTCGCTCGATATGCGATCAAAAGCTGTTATGTAGTTCTTAGTTTGTTTGTTTGTTTTGCGTTCGCTCCATTGTAACCATCACGGATATCCTTGTGATTTCCGCCGGGAGCGTGATTACGTTGTGCCACCTTATGCGCCTTGTAGGCCTAGCATATCCGATTTCGGCATGCCTTGAAAATTCGGGTGGGCTACCCTTAGCCTGTGACAGCCTCTATATCTGTCTCCAGGCACGCGTAGTGGCGACTCTTCGCCCAGACGAATTTTGCTCTCGTCTGACTCGCACGAGGTGTTCCACTGTCTATGAACTTGCCTCATGTAATTGGACGTACTGAACCGTTTCTCATCCGTGAGCCTGGTTCCTTAAGGGGAAGAACTCAACAGAGGAGTTGGACCCTGGCTCTTTCGCCCTCCTAGCCGAGGTGTCATTCACCGACATCGTGTACCCCTTGTCCAAGTTCGAGTCTCACACCACGCGTTTGAGAGCAAGGCGTTCTCGAGCTGAGCGTCGTTGTCCCAATAGTGCCTGAGCCCATCAGGTACTGAACCCTTTCTCTCTTCAATTGTATTTCCGGTGTAGGAAAACCTGACAGTAGAGTTGGGCCAGGGCTAAATCGGTGTCCCTTTTGTGCCCGAGCCCATCATGTACGGAACCCTTTCTCTCTGCAAGTGTACTTCCGGTATAGGAAACCTTGACAGTAGAGTTGGGCCAGGACTACCATCGTTGTCCCTTTCTTGCCTAAGCCCATCGGGTACAGAACCCTTTCTCTTCGCGAGCATATTTCCGGTTTACGAAGGCTGGACATTAGAGTTGGATTAGGTCTTCTTGCTTTACCAAACGCCAATGAATGGGTCTGGGTCTCTGCCTGTAAGGAAAACAGGTAACTAGAAGCTCGTCTCGAGCTGACGGAGCTTGTAGTTCCCCTTTCCTATGGACTTTTCACTTTCTATTTGCAGTTCGCCCTGCCCTCCAGCGCTGTTCTGCCCTTTCATTGTTTCATTGTACTCGGTATGAAATCTATTTGTCTCTCGCCATGCATCTACCTTTACGTACATTTTACATTGGCCTCCCCTCCAATGTTCGGACTGGACTGACTAATTTCACTGTATGTCGACAGTGTCGCTATATATGGTGATGCTGGTGGTGTCAGAGATATTGTCTGTCTCTTGTGCAGTCAAATCTCTTTCCATCTGCTACCTCCACATTCTCGGACACGATCCCCAAATGATTTGGCCAGAATCAGCTCGATCTGCTGTTTTTCTGTTTCCAGGGTGCACCGCGTGGAGGTACATTTGGATCTTGGTTATCTGCTAACCCTGGGTCCGCCTTGAGCAATGCGTCCCTTTGCACCCCTAGTTCTTAGTGATCTAAGCTGTGTGTTCTTTTTAGCTCTCGGAGTAGGGCTGTAGTGTTTGTGTGACAGGGAAAAAGGGCTTAGTAGGCCGGATATGTTCTGCGGGCCGTAGTTTAACCACCCTCGATCAATACAAAAATGAGTTATATGAGACAGTTTGTTTTCCCTCGTAGGATTACCTGAACTAGACTATCATTTTTATTTTAAGGATATAATTAGTATCGGATATAACCAACGTGGAATAATTTCCGCTATTTTTGAAAGAGGAATGCCTTATCATAAAAGGTCAACAATAAAAAAAAGAGTCAAAAACTGCATGTTTCCCGTTAAGGAGATGCAGGGAGAGATTGTGTAGCTGCATGATAAAGGCCGCATGCTCTTTCTGTCAGCACGTCATGTACAGGGTGCGTTATTTAACCTCCGACAGAAAAAAACCCAGTCCATACCAGGGATCCAACTCTAGACCTTACTAGTATGAAACCACCAGTCTAACCACTCAGCCATGCGCAACACACACACAAAGTACACATTAAATAGGTACACGCCTGTCATGGGACCGTCGTAGGAAAGATTTCTCTTTACGAACTTCATTCGTTATGTTTATGATTACTGTCGTGCATTTCGTTTGTAATTTTTATATTGAAGTCGCATTTCAAATAAGCTAAGACCTACCTTGGCAAATTTAAAGGCATGGACAGACAACATCAAGGAATGGACAGGGCAACATATTTCCACACTCATCCGCATCGCTGAGGATAGAATATAATTCGCTGAATGACTCTGTGTGCTGAGGCATCCAATGTGGTACCACTACGACCCTGACGGGTTACGGGTTTAGTGATTGATTGATTGAAATCCTACCAGTGCACGGAAATAATCAACAATCAGCATTTAAGGTCATTTCTGTGCACATGTCTTTGCTGGAGACTGCTCGTGCCTACCATACATGAGACAACTGAAATGGTCATGCAAATCAATTATTGGTATGTATATGTATGTACAAACGCTAATAGAAACCGTAACGATTCTACATATTCATTTTCTATTCCCATGAAGCTGTCCACATACCTTTTTTTAATGACAAATTCTTTAACAATTGACAAATAAGACCCAACAGCTGAATCACAACACAGCAGAATCAGTCCGCTTGCGTGATGTTATTGATTCTTGCTGTGCTTTTAGTTGGTCACTAATTGTATACTTCGTTTCGCCCGGATGTCTATCTTTCTCATATCAACGAAATTCATGGGGATAATCGAAAACATGACCCAAACGGCTTGATTGAATGTTATTGGTATGGTTTTATTGGCGAAAGTCTGAGACAAATTTAGTCTGGTGTTTTAATATTGCATTTTTATCTAGCACCGTGTGACTGCAATATAGATAGTGATGGTGGCAGGATTGCTAGTGCATGCATTAATCACTTAATCACGTACTTGCTGAGTACACGAGTTAAACTTTGAACGGGAACACACAGAGACGAACCAAGTCAGGTCAGTAGGCAAGTCGGATATGGAAGTTCCAAATTTTATTTTTATGCCGGGACATGCGGGAGTCCAGGGTAATGAGATAGCAGATTGGTTGTCCGCACACGCTGATACTACGGATATTGGTAAAGCGATGGATCGGGCAAATATTTTGAACGCCCTACGGGAAAACGCACGAACCAATGACTGTATAAGTGACGGTGACTCCTGTTCCGTGACTAGAAAATGGAGCTTGGTTTGATGTGTGGTGTCGCTAGAACGGATCGGTTTCGTTGCTGGGGCAGCATTGTTCAGAAATAATATATTTAAATATATGGAAGTACAAAGACAAAGGTCCAAACACAAATGTTCTGTTGCTGTGATATCATCGCTTGAAAAGTCCCAATTTTGGAGAAAATATTCAACGAATTGCTTTTTCTTATTGCTAAATGACCCAAAAGACCATATATACAGTTTAAGACTGAAAGTTTATATAAAATTACATGTTATTTACTGTTTCCTCCTATTAAAGAATACGGTGATTTATTTTAGAATGTGATAATAATTGGTACTCTACAAGTATCAGTGAGCATGTTTCTACGGAACAAAATACTAGCATAATTAAATTGAACGAAATTCAGATAAAGACACATATATTGACACAGCCAACGTTCTTCGCGTTACGCAATGAAAGCCTCCGATCACTCGTTATGTGCGCTACACACTGAGCGAGGGTTGGATGGTCAGTGCATTTAACGCAAATCGCTAGATCGGTATCATAAATTCACGGAGTCACGGATGCACAGTGCAATAACATATGAAATTAAAAAGTTGGATTATTGTTAAGTGATTTAGTAACTGATCCATGTATTGTGCCTACTAAAGCAGCTTTGCAGCAACCACATTATGCAAAAAGGTGGAGTTTAAAGTGAAAATTATTGTCATCATCATCAGTTTCCGTCTCCGCATTGAAAGTTGGCTGCACCCAGACCTTCAACATTCTATGTCTCTCGTCTCGGTAGTACACTCTACTAGATTGTATCCTTTCCATCTCATGATTTTTACCTTTCATCAATATTTCTGCATGCTTCTTGGTTGCCGCTCGTTAACTCTTTCGTCACGTATTTGGCTGCAGTAAAAATAAAACATTTGGACGGAAGGAGAGGGCTGAAAAAATCTGAATGTTTCACTGTTTTTGACAAAGGTGGAATAGGGTGGGGAGTGGAGATGGCAAAAGTTGAGGTCCACAGTACTGTTTTGATACACCACTTAAAATGTTTTAATTTGAAACAGTTTCATTAGAAACACAAATCGGCTTCTCGACCAAAATTCAAAACTACCTACAATACAAAAAAATCTACCTGCAAGAACGACACTATTAACGTTCACATGGTAGGGCTGAATGTGGAGATAACCCGGAAGAGTGCGTGCGTGCTATAGTCTGTTCTAGGTGATTAACAAAACTTCGTTATTCTGTTACAAGATATGTGTGTTGGATTTCAGTTTTGCGCTACGAGTGCATATTAATGATGTTATTTATTGTGGTTTGTTTCAAGCCCTAAGAAATTGCAAGGGAAAGAGCTCTTGTATTCCGTGGTGCAGTCGGAGGGCGGTTTCCCCCAGCTGTTTATTTCATATCACGAAGTCACCAACTTTCAGCGGTGTGCATCGCTTTGAGACGAAGACTTCTACTAGATGGCTTGACAGACGTTACAATATACTCTACTTATCAATGTTTATCATGTTCTCCTTTTTGTTATCTCTTTTTTTGACTTCTTTCTTAGCATTTAATTCTCTTATCGTATATCTATTTCTGCCTTCTTTCTCTCCATTCAATCTCTCTATTGTCATCTCTCGTTGTGCGTTTTTTTCCTTCCAATTAACTCTCATATCAAGTTTTCTTTTACTGCGTTCTTTCATCCCATTTATTTCTCGCTATCTATTTCTGAATTTTTTCTCAACATTTAATTTTCGCTACGTCTCTGTCTGCTATCCACCTAATTCTCGCTTCCTCTCTTACTGCATTTTTACTCGAATTTTCGTTCTCGTTATCTCTCTCCCTCATTCTTCTTTCTTTTTCTCCATTCAAATATAGATCCCCCCTGCCTTTTTTCTATCGATTTAGTTTTCTCTAATTCTCTTTTTACCATTTTTCACGCAAATTATCTCCCTAACTCTCCCCATCTCCCCTTGAGCATTATTTTTCCCAATTTAACTATCTCTCTTATCTCTCTTTCTGCGAAGTTTCTTTCCATGTTACACTCTCCCTCTCTTGTTATATATCTTTCATCCGTTATTTATCTCCACTTTAACATTCTATCTCTTGCTATCTCTCTATTTCTCGTTATTTCTCTTTTCACATTTCTATCTATCTTGTGATCTCTTTTTTCCGTCATTTCTCTTCATTCCACTTATTCTTCATTTCTCTACTTTAATTTCTATTTCTCTAACATTGTATTTCTTTTAACTATCTGTTTCCATTAACTCTCTTTCTCAACACGATCATTGGTCTACTCCAAGAACGTAACTCCCACCTGAGTATACGGAGTGGGTAACGTGAACATAGCTCACCCACACCTAAGTGGTTGAAGTAGGTGGTATGAACTCAGCACTGTCGGAATATAAAGTACCGAAAGTTGCCATCGATCCCCTAGCAGTTGTATTCCGCGCACTTTGTTTACATTCCACCCACTTCCGGTGAATGTTATCGGAGAAGATCGCATTCATCCGCCACGTGACCTCCACTAGCAGATGTGACATGATGTGAGTTTGATAGAAGGCAGTGTGAGGACGAGATAGCTTTCTTAATTCTCTTATTTAAACTATGTGAAATTGCATTTCCTTGGTTTAGTCAGTGTCTGACAATCTATCACAGTTTGAATCACTGTAGTTTTCCTGGAAAATGTATCTTTCATAGAAAAACAATAGAAAAAAAAACCAAACAAGAGAGAACGATTAGCAGACTTCAGAGCTTCAGAGGAAATCTTCACAATCGAGAAGGTTCTATTCCAGCATCGCATCAGATGACAATTCCATCACTAGAAAACACGATTGATTCTGGCCGGAATATTTTTAGCGTTTAAACGTAATTAAATTTTGTTCGATTATTGTGTGTGCACATGCATCACGGAAACAAGAAATAGTACTTCTAAATATATTTACATTATAATGTAATATATATATTTCGAAACAGAAATGGACAGAGAATGTGATTATCACAAGATCATTTTGAAAAAAAAAATTTTAATATATAAAAATTATTTTAGACAGAAAAGAAAATATGTAAATGAAAAATAAATATTATTTTAGATATGATATTTGACCTTACCGCATTTTTTAATCAATAAATTCCACTCAAACTGTATCATTACTGTTAGATAATCCAATTACGAACACAATAATGTATAATATATATGCATAGTGCGTCAAAAATTTATTATTTAGAAAGAATTTCGACATCTATCAAAAACAGTAGACTTAACTTTACACGAAACTCAAATGAAAATATGGCTAATTTTTATTACAAAATGGCGTAAATTTGCAAAAACGATGCTAGATGCATTTGCCAGGTTGAATTTCATAATAAATGAGACCAAAGTAAATAAAATAGTTATTATTTTACGAAAAAAAGTAAATTGGAAAAAAAAACATAAAACATATAAGGAAAAATGACGTCACATACCCCCATTATCAAAACATATCAATAACTTAACAAAATTGATATCAATACACATTAAAATCATACAAGAAGTAATGTGGACATATTACACTTTCGATTGGAAGCATTCTTATGTTGATATAAATACCGAAAATATAACATGAATGTCATTGGAGTAGGACTTTTAGGAGTCTTTCAGGCCAGAAGACTTTAGGTTTACTGACTTGTATAAGTCTCCTCGGCTGGAATGAGTTAAAGCAAATTGACTCTTTCATGTTCTTCTTCTTCTTCTGCGTTCGTTCTCAAACTCCTGCAGATTAGCAGGATGTAGGCCGGAGAACAAATGCGCTGTGTCATAGTTTACAGCATTGCTGCGATATCTGCGCCTTTCGGTCTGACACATCCGACTTCAGCTTGGCTTTGGGTCACTGACCCTATATGGGATGGGACAGCCAACTCCATCCCATAACCTCCTTAGTCGCCTTTTACGACATGCGTGGAAGGTAAACAGTGTTGCTATTCTTTGCTCCCCTTTCGGGCCCCGGCAACACAGGGGTGACTCTTTCATGTTGAAATGTTTACTTTTTTTCCCATAACACATTGTCGTACATACATCTACCTTATTGTGTCACAGTCGCCATACACTACAACAGTTCTATGCAGCTTATAGAGAGGACTAGTACTATTATATATCCGGTGATAAATGGGAATATCCTGCCAGAAAGATGGACACACAGAGCTATGCAGTAAAAAGAAATGTCGTACTATGTTGTGAATAAAGGAGAAATTCAAGGACAGGGTGATGATTGGCTAGAAAGACATGAGCATATCAATCACCATCTAGAGTTGGCGTTCTCATACTGAAGCTTGCGAGCATCTTGGTGTTACGGTAAGTATATATGCCCGTGCCATACGAGTTTTAAAATAACAAGTGCTCTCAAACACTGTCGATTACTTGTGGAAGCTACTCACGTCAAAAAAATGTGAGAAACCACCTTTTCTATGTTCATTTATCCAATGACTAATATATCTACGGACCTTTGGGACGATCATATGATTTATTAGCCATGCACGAACGGATAGACAAGCACATGCATCTAACAATATTTCAAGAAGCTAATGTAACAAATTATACTATCAATTGTAATGAGGAAACAACAGATCAATTCTCTAAATCGCGATTTAAGGAAGTCTTACTAAGTAAAAATAAAGGTCAATTGAATATAATTTAATCTCATATAATGTGGCTTTACTTATTAATGAACATCAGCCTAGCCAGAGGTTGACCAGAAACTGTATAATTAATATGCATACCTCCAGAGATTACACTAGAGAATAAGGCTCTTGCAACAATAAGTAGGGTGACCAGATGGGCATTTGCTGAAAGAATACATGTAGATTTAGGAATAGTGCCTCAGAAGGAAAGAACTAAGGCTTAACTACTGGTGTAATATAGGAAATGATACTACACATACACAGCCAGCATATAGATCATTCAATAGCTATGATAACTAGGGTAAGTTCTCAATTGAAAGCCATCGAGCTCCAGCGGAATGGCGAACACATTCAAAGAAAGCAATAGTGTCGCTTGCTGTGATTATCATTTAAGTATTATGTTTACCTTATAATTGGCATATAATTGGCATCAAGTGCCTTTAACAGACTGTCTAATATCTGGATGTCAAAGTCAATCGGCACACGCACGAAAATGCGCTTATTTAACTCCTGCGTCATTCCAGTGCCCTCATATGGATGTGAGAGCTGGAAAAGTTCTTTATCTTCAGAAAAGAAACTATTGAGTTTTGAAAACAAATTTCTTCTTATGATAACTAACGCCCACTAGATCGAATCCAAATCGAACGAAAAAATCAGAAAATAAACACATCAAAACTACATTACATATGTTATTTGAAGACGAAGTTGGTCTTACATCGGACATGTCCTACGCTCAAACAACAGCATACACCACCAAACTCTTGCATGGATACTAACAGGCAGAGTAGTCATGGGTAGACCAAAGGAAACACTCAGAATAACAATACTTAGAAAAATTAGAACATACAGTATTTATACTATTCAAGAACTACACAGAATAGATTTTAACGGACAGAATTGGAGAGATCTGACCTCTGCACTAACTTCAGCGCTATAGGAAAATGAATGAATTACGTATACCGCAAAAATTATGACGCCACAATTTAATGAACAGTCTAAAACGTATAAATAGCTATCGTTTCATGTATTCCTACAGAAAAATTAATATATTGGTTTAAAAACATCAAGTGAATACATTACAAGATATTACGTCGGCATAAACAGTAACTGCACAATGTGGCCACGCTTGGTGGAAGGTAATATGACCTTATTGGAGGTGAGGAAGAGAGATCTACAGTGCTATATAACTACTATACTAACATATGGGTGTGATTCTTAGAAAATAAACAGACAGGAAATTGGAAAATTAGAAGCAGTAGAAATGTGGTTCTACAAAAGAATGCCGAGAATACCATGGACTGACAAAAAAACTAATGTGTAGGTGTTGAAATTTTCAAATGTGGTTCTACAGAAGAGTGTCGAGAATACCATGGACTGACAGAAAATCTAATGTGGAGTTGTTGAAATTGTCAAATATGGTTCTACAGAAGAATGCCGAGAATGCCATGGACTGACAGAAAAACTAATGTGGAGTTGTTGAAATTGTCAAATGCGAGACGGAGTTTATTCAATAAAATAAGAAAAATACAATCTTGATTTTTTGGCCACGTTATGAGACATGACGGTTTGGAGAACATAGTCAGAACAGGCAAGATTGAGGGCAACATAGACACAGGGCGGGAACGTGAGAAAATATTAGATAGCTTAGCAACTCGGCACAGCAAGGAAACAACAACGGTCCTGATACATAATACTGGAGACAGACATGGTGATAAATGGTTCTAGACGCGTAATACTGGTCAAACAACTAGACAAAAATACTCATATATATAATGTTTCTTATAGATCTTACGATCTTCCATACACAAATGTAAATATATATATATATATGTTAGAGCAAAATTATTGAAAAACCGAGTATTTCGGATCATGAAGTTCAGATCAACTAAATCAACCTTATTTAGTCTATTTAACCGATAAAGTTTAGGGAAACAACTAACACACATTACTCTTCTATCACAAGCTATTCTATGGTGCTTTGATCAGTATCTGTGATTTACCTCCTTACATTCCAACTCTCATCTTTCATGTTTTGGGTCTAACATATTTTCTTTAACTCTCTGGGATCCACTTTTGAGTCCTTCTTGTATCGGAACGAGTTTCTATGTTCGTTTCCACGAGTTTCCAGAGACAGCAGCCTTCTCTGATGTTGGTATTGATATTCTGTTTCAGACAACATGCAATGTTATAGATAATTTTGTTATAACATGCGCACAATATTCCGATAAATGCTGGAATTGCTTGCTACTTGATTATCGCAATACACTCGTATTGCTGAATAAAGCAGCGGTAATGCTTTTTAAAATGTTTGACATTTCTTCGAGTTGAAGTTACTCTGTAATCTGCGCGGATATCCATTCCCAATTTCTAAATAAATCAGTTAGGGGGAGGGGTCATGGTATTATGCATACGATTGAGCTTTACTGAATGTTTTTTTGGTCTTTATGTGTATTTATATCAGTTATACAAAATATTGAAAAACTGATGTGGCTACAGTTTACGATCAAATGGTTTGAGGTTTCAATACTACACCTCTAAAAATTTCATATTGTCTTGATAATGTGCACGAACTAAAAACCATGATGAATGACTTCTTTAACATACGTTATCGCTAAAAAAAGGGTTCAAATGTCGCACAGGATTGGCTTCACTGTACTCGGTTTTCAATATATACTCCATCAATCACAACGACGAGGAAGGTCGCCTTCTGAGTACCACTCAGAGGTCAGTAATCCTTTCTAGCCGAAGTTTACGCCGTCAGTGGCCCTGTTATGACTAATAAATTCACAGAGCTCTTCGTGGAACCTGAAAGCGATACCACAAGACTTTAAGGAAGCTTCCAGCATACATCTATACAAGAGAAAAGAAAATCGCTTAGCTTGTGACAATAACCAACGCACATACCCTTCTCTTTACTGCAGGCAAGATTCTGGCTAGGGTCCTGTTAAACAGTCTGGAGGCCCATCTTGAGAGAGGTCTTCCGATAGGACAGAGGTCAATACTATTGACGTGATAATCACTGCTAGAAAACGACAAGAAACGTTTACCGAACAGAACATTTTCCTCTACACCACATGTGTCTACCTAATGCATTCGATACTGTAAATCGCGAAAGACTATACACGATCATGGCCAAATTTGAATGCCTAAACAAATTTACCAACATGGTTTGTCAGTTCTATGATGGTATGACAGCATGTGTGAAATATTACGGCGCACACTCAAACCCGATTCCAGTACCTAACGGTGTCAAACAAGGTTGTGTCCTGGCTCTGACGCTCTTCAGTATGGTATTCTCTGCCGTGTTAAATGAGGCCTTCCGGAATAGCAGTGCAGTAATTTGCTTTCTATATCGAGATGATGGATGGCTTTCTTAGTAAATTGATATACTTCCTTGGTCATGCTGGGGTCAGAGGAAACGAAAGAGCTGACTTATTGGCAGGCAATGCAGCGATAGACGGCACAATGCTAAGACGAAATAAAGCAGACTTGATCAAGGCAACAATAAATTAATTTCAAGATGAAGATGATGTCAATGAGAATGAGAACGTACACATACAGAGAATGTCAGAAATGAGAGTATCTAGAGGGAAGGAAACTTGAATTTTTAGGAAAGTCCCGAAGATCACAAATCAATACCTGACCAGGACAATGAACCAACATACACTGGGATGGCTGCTGGAACGAAAGGTGGAGCACATATAGGAATGACCCGCGTACTGTGAAGCCGGTTTCTAATCAAGAATGCATCTCCTTCTGTCTGTGCGTGTGTTACTTACAACTATCCAATATAACTTCATCAGTGTGTGTGTATGTGTGTTACTTATAAGTGTCAAATTTAAAAGTATTACCAATACCTCATACACACAAAACATCACGCAACAGTAAATCTCTATTAGATGGCCTGCATATAATAATATAGTCAGGTTTTCCATTTATGGAATACCTCCAAATTACTTCTCCTACAAAATTTTGTATTTATCTTCTCTGAATAGAAACTTTCTTCTAGAAACATAACACCCCGCGAGAGTTGAAGTTTTCTAGGTAGAAATATAACACACTGCGAGAGTTGAAGTTTTCTAGGTAGAAATATAACACGCTGCGAGAGTTGGGGAATTTTCTAGGTAGAAATGTTACACACCGCAAGAGTTGGAAATTTTCTAGGTAGAAATGTAACACACCGCAAGAGTTGGAAATTTTCTAGGTAGAAATGTTACACACCGCAAGAGTTGGAAATTTTCTAGGTAGAAATGTAACACACCGCAAGAGTTGGAAATTTTCTAGGTAGAAATGTAACACACCGCAAGAGTTGGAAATTTTCTACGTAGAAAAAGAAGCTAAGAATACAGCATTCCCCCATTTAAATAAAAAAACACGTAAATTGATACATGTAAAATATATTGTTCATAGATCCTGATGCTTGAAAAAAATACAAAAAAAAACCCTCACAAATAAACATATAAAACGTTCAATGAGTAAAATTTAAAAGGAAACTATGCAGATGCCCGATAGCCCTAGGCAACCGTTATAAAACATTATTTTGTGAAAGGAATACATACATTTATATGCCCAGACATACGATAATTCGAAACGTCACATTATGGCATCTATTTACTATTACTGTGCCAGCATCCAGATAATGTGCGCATGGCTTAGGTTAGCT
This sequence comes from Meghimatium bilineatum, assembly GCA_034231615.1. Classification (NCBI taxonomy): domain Eukaryota; kingdom Metazoa; phylum Mollusca; class Gastropoda; order Stylommatophora; family Philomycidae; genus Meghimatium; species Meghimatium bilineatum. Next base: position 52,353,257 of record CM067304.1, read on the forward strand.
GGGGGCTGTCTTTAATAAAGCTGGTTTCATATTATTTTGTTTGCTGAAACAAGGTTCCAATATTAGCATTTTCAAGGGAACATTTGTGACATGCGATCGTTTATGTAATGTCACTGTCATACAAATTATGCGGTGCTTTTCTTTTGTATTTCTAGCTTTAAATATATATATATATATTCATATTTTCCATTTTCAATTTAATGAAAATATGTACAATCTAGACAATCCTTAAAAGTAATGCTGTTGGTATAATTGTATGGATTGTAGTTGACGTTAAAACACAACAAAGGAGAATAATACAAATGATCTATGTCTCGATGTCGTAGTTAGAAACAAAGTCTGGCACTAACTTTAAAGTTGTGTTTTAGTTGTTTTTCTGTGTCCCTTTTTTTAGTGTGAAGTACCAATTCGGTAGCTCGTTTTTAAATTGAAGCTTTTTTTTTGTCACGTGTATCTAATCTCGAGGAAATGTAAGTGTGCGTATTAACAAGAGAGACTAGATATTTACTCTCGGGGACATGTTAGTGTGCGTGTTAACTAGAGACTAGATATCTACTCTCGGGGACATATTGGTGTGCGTGTTAACGAGAGAGTAGATATCTACTCTCGTGGACATATTTGTGTCCGTGTTAACGAGAGAGCATAGATATATTCTCGGTGACATGTTCATGTACGTAGAAACGAGATGGCAGACACAATGGCGTTTAAGGCATCATTATAAAGAGAGTTAAAAATAGATAAGGTGCTGAAACTGCTTCATGATCGCCTGTTTGATATGGCTGCCTCTATCAATGTCACGTCTAGGACAGGATTTTAAGATGTCGGTATTAAGTGTGGTATTAGTAGAATTGGACGCCTAGAGGGAGAAATGAGAGGAATGTGTAACCACCGGGTCACGGGACACATGAGCATGCGAAACATTCGTCATATGATGCGGGAACCGGAACAGATTAACTATACGGAATGATGTCGGCTCGTAATAACTATAACAAGCAATATCAACATCTGGCAAACACGTCACTGATATTACGCGTACCGTCATCAAGGTGCATAATCTGTATAGCAAGGTTCTAGGAATGAAGATGTATAGAAATGAGTTAGGAACGAAGATGTATATCAAGGTGCTAGGATAGAATATGTATCGCAATGTTCTAGGAAATAATGCGTATATCAATCAGCTAGGAAAGAATGGTTACAGTAAGGTACTGGAACTAATTTGTATATCAAGGTTCTAGGAAAGAATGTGTACTGCAAAGTGCTAGGAAATAAATGTTTATAGCAAAGTGCTAGAAAAGAATGTGTATATCAATGTGCTAGGAAAGAATATGTATATCAAGGTGCTGATAAGATCCTCGTTACATGCGTGTCCGTCAATCTGATAACATGATCATATTCTCTGACGCTCTCGCCACGTACAGACATGGGGGAGATATGATCGCCAACGCAGCATTTTTAGCATTCGATATCTATGTCACATAAGAGACAATGATTGCGGAGATAGTTCTGAAAGATTCAAAGTATAGGTCCAATTCAGTCATCTCAGCAGTTTGTGATAGTTAACCTCGACATCGGCATAGGGATCATTCGAATAAAGAGCAAATGCGCTAATATCCAGACGAGATGTTTGGAAGCTCAGATTCTGGATTCTAAACAAAAACTATAGCACAGGGATTGCCGCATGTATTCCCACTACATGCACACAGTTGCACAGGACAACTGCACTAGGAAGAATCATCACGTATGCGGTAGAACTCGTGTTGTACGATATGGGCAAAGATAGATCTGAAATTTTAACAAAATAAGAAGTACTGAATAAACTAGAGGAACTCGCAAATTGTTGCGACCAACTACAATGTAGTTACCCTTACCGCAAGACAAAGAGTTCATGGTTCTGTGTTAAACAACACACTAGTCAGAGATACGATGTTAGCTGCCACCTGAATGATCACTAAATAAGCATGGAACAAGATATAGCATATCCAGATATATATATTCATATCTGTCACGACGTTTCTTCTAGACCTACCAATCATAAATGTAAGGCATCGAGTTTAACAGGGGAAATACTATTATAAAGTTTTCAATAATACCACAAACCTTTGCACTAACGTCTAGATAACACAATTGAAAGTTATCTTAAAGATAACACAATTGGAAGGTGTCTTAAAAATAACACAATTGGAAGGTGTATTAAAGATACTACAATTGAAAGGTGTCTTAAAGAAGAAGGATCTTGGTTCGCAGAAACAGAAAATATCCTCTTCAAAATTTGTGAACTAGTGAAAGAAGAAAGAGGCTGTGGTTGGGTGGAAGCATCCAAAGTAGTGTTTCCAAGCATGAGGTCCACGCCCCACAGGTGGGTGGGGTGCAATTTGGTTGTTCAGGAAGGTAATTCCTACGCGTTGTAATTATGCTTCATTTAGGATTAATTCTATTTTTGAAAATAAATAAATATGCTACATTGGGGGCATCATAATTGTGGAAACACTTAGGTGGGCATGGAAACAAAAAAAAATACCATTGCGAAACACTGACCCAAAGAGAGACATTCCGTAACATATTGTGTGCTAGGAAGAGAGTGACGTTACTCAGCTGTTATCAAAACTGATGGGGTGATACCAGAATTCCACCAGAAGTACTCAAACTCACTAGATAAAAGCATCTTTACAGATGGGTTAGCAATAAGAGAAACAAACATGCGTGAATGGGTTTCGTCCTCCATGAAAATGGTACGACAATTGTATAATTATATACTGTCTAACCGATATCATAATCAAGCATGGAGTTAGTTAGTTAGTTAGTTAGTCGTCGGATCATCATCACTGCAAACTGGACACTTCCATAGTTGCTCCGATCTCTCCTTGAGTGTATCCGCCATCATACTTCTGCTGAAAGTACCGGTCCAATGCTGATTGACCATCATTCTTCTGCGCCCTCCAAAATGTTTACCTCTAGCAACACCGCATTTCAATTCCTGATCTTTAATCCTAGCCATTGAAAAGGAATCATCATCCACATTAGTCTCACTCTCGCTTATATCTCTTAAGGAGTTCAAAACGTCAGCGCGATCCATTGCCCCATCGCCCTGTGCCACAATCGCGCACGATGCCAGTTGATCCGCTCTTTCATTGCCTCGAACGCCCACGTGTCCCGGCACGAAAATAAATGTAACCACTTTCAAGCTCGCCTTTCTCAAGGCCTCAATCCACTGCTCGCGAACGAAACCTACTTGTACCTTCTTAATCATACTCATAGAGTCACTCAAGATGCAGACCTCCGTTACCTTCTGTGTGCGTAGCCACTCAAATGCCTTGGTCACCGCCATAGTCTCCATGGTCATACTACTCGTAGTGACCGCAAAGGCACCATTTTGCTCCTTGATCGTTTTACCTGCGAACTGAGCTGTAAAGGCCCACGCTCTGCGAACATGCCTAATTACAGATCCATCAGTGTATATAATCACATCCCCCTCTTTGGTATTCTCACTGATTAAAGCCTGCACTTCTTTCTCCACAGCTGTGGGACACCATTCTCTGCATTCCCTGCTAAGTGATATTACTACTATCAAACAAGTTTCGAAATCTGTGGGTAGACCTATCCATTCCGCACCTGCTGCCACATCCTGTAATCTGCACACGCTTTGTATGACATCCTCAGCACGTCCCATCCACGACATTCCTCTCTTGAGTCTGCTTTCTTTAACTTTCTGTATTTGGGAATGAACGGGTGTTCCTTATCTGCATGTATTTGAAGGTATGCCCGTGCACGGCAATACTCTAATCAATGCTCAGCTGTTGGGCAGTCAAGTAGGTATCGCATAGCTCTTGTCGATGTGTCTCTTGTGCATCCCAGAATGATACGCATTGCTGCATTCTGGACTCTATCCAGTCTTTCGATCTGAGTTTGGCTAAGAGTCAGATTTGCCAGTGCATATTCCACCACAGCTACAACCAAACCCAGGTTTAAAGGAAATAACAATCTTTGCTCACACTGCACAGCAGCCAAAACCTTCATTGCTGCTAAGCCTTTGCCTGCCCTTATGATAATGTGGTCAACATGTTCCCTGAAACTCAGGATTCTGTCAAAAAACACACCCAGATATCTCATTGTTCTAGTTCTTTCTATACTTTTCCCGGACAACTAAACTTGTGGCATGGCTGTCTTTACCATGTAGTTGTTCAAGGACAACATCGTCACGAATGTCTTAGACGGATTAACCACTGCTCCCGTATCTCGACACCAATTTGTCAGTCTGTGTAGCTCCTTTTGTAGTTCACGGCGCACTCTTCTCGTTTTCTCGTCTAAACACCAGGATATCATCGGCATATGCCATAATTTTGCCAACACCTGTGATTTGATTGCCAGCGATATGTACTGTGTATACATTGAAAAGTACCGGAGATAGAGGCGATCCCTGTGGCAGACCAGGGCTAATAACCGTTGGTGCAGATATCCAGTTACCACACTTAAGAACTACAGCCCTGTGCATCAGGGCGGCGCCAACCCAACGCACGACAAAAGGATTAACTGCAAGATTTAACAGCTGGTGCATCAAGATATCCAAGGACACCCTATTGTACGCATCCTCAAGGTCTCTTGCGACCGCACATGTCTCCATGCGCGAATAGAGATAGAGATAGATTCTGTGAAAGCCAATGTCACTTGTCAAATGGCACAACCACCAACACACAGCGAATATATCACCATGAGACAATGCTATGCAAAGTGAAACTTCTTTCACTATAGGAAAGAAGTGGACTAAGCTTCAGGAAATTCAAAGCAACACAAAGATGTACTGTCGAGATCCTGCATGAAGGAGTGGAGACGCAATAATTGATGCATTGCTTGGCAATAATACGGTATCATTTCTGAAAAGATCCAAAGTACGTAATCTTACCAGTACACTGAGCTTATATACCCTTAGATGGCTGATTGACCGGCGAGCTGAGCATTTATTGAAATTCCTCCAGATATGCTTGTTTCTTTTCTAATCAAAAATTAATAATCGATTTGTAATGCTTTTCTTACACAAATTAGGAGGCGGACGAGTATTTGGCTTTTAACGTAACAGTTGGCATACACAGTTTTAACTGTCTGGCAGCACTAAGCTAACATACTGTCTTTTGTAAACACAATTTCTGAGACTAAACAAAACACGCGTCTGTTCTGAGATTTCCCCTATCTACATACTTGCTTGCCTGTTTGGCCGTCTCTCCTGCTATTCATATATATATATACACACGAATCTATTTCTTCGTCCATATGTCCATTCAGTCTGTACGTTCGTCTGTTTGTTTATGTATCTCGTTCAATCTGGTTGTATGTGTAACAGTATCTCTGTATGCCAACTATCATGTGTCCTCCTATTTTTTTGGTCTGTCTGTTGATATGTCCTTTTATTTTCTGTTGCTGGGCATTATCATTAACTTATCTATTTTTGTCCATGGGAAAAAATTGATATTACGCATTGATGACGAGCTGACGATGTTTAGCGAGTTACTGCAGGTGAGAATACTGCAATAGTTGAAAACAGGAGGACATGAATGGTGCAATAAGGAATTACATGTGGCACGAAAACAACGGACTTAATGAGGAGTGTGTTAAAAAATTATTATGCTTTCCCTTTGATATCACATTGACATGATTAAACTTCTATGTCTGTATTGGTTTCTTTTAAAGTAGAATACATCCTTTATTTGTCACACATTTCAAAGTGTGACATTTATTGATTATATCACGTCTCAGAAATGTATCCGCTCAGAGTACGATCATCAATCAATAACACAGCAGTGAGAACAGTGTAAATACTAGGTAGGTAATTATTGAATTTACCTATCTTTTGGAGAGGCGCACCCTTTCAACCAGCGGACAACAAGTTCTAGTTGAGTTATATTATGACGGACAACCATATAATATTAGAGGTAACAAATACTCAAAAATACCAGAAATATACAATTAAAATTATAATGAAAGTGTATGGGAAAACAATACATTTTAAAGATAATAATTTATTTTAAAAAAGCATTTGATGCTTCAAACACAGGCATACAATTTACTTATTTATATTTTCCAAATACTTTGATCATGCTAATTCTTTTTATTATAGCACACCGTCGAATTTGAATTACTAGCTGCTGTGACGAATAAAATTTAGACGAAATGGTGATGATTCTGTCTCTTTGTTGTCTGTGATAGCATGGTTTTTTCTCTCAATCTATATCAGTGGTTATCATCGGACATTTCCTGACATCAAATGCTGTCATAAAGGAATATTTGTATGGTCGTCCGCTAAAATTGTAAACTAACAAAATTTTGAATTTGTAGAAATGTGTATTCAATATGTATTCATTCTGCTTCTGCATATCTCTGTAAGATTGAACTGTCAACGCCTATTCATTTGAAAACCAAAACAAGGTCCCAAATTTATTTTTTTCACGTGGTTGGCACTAACTAAAACTGAACTAAGAATTTTGAAGTGCATTAATGAATTATAATTTCACCATTGCATTAAATTTTTCAAAATGCATCATACGTTTTAATTATATATACACGTGATTGTAGATTCTTGTTTTGTACCCGTGTCCCATATTTGACTATTTTCCTTTGCAGTGTTTGTCAGTTTATATTTATCCTTTATTAATTGTAATATCAATTTACTTAGGGTTAAATATGTAAGATATAACTAATCCTACTCCTAACCATAACCCTAACCCTAATAAAATTCGGGTTTAATTTATAAAGGATAAACATAAACACACACACATACACATAAACTGACAAATATTGCCAAGGGAAATAACCAAAAAGAAGGGAACACGGGTTCCAATCAAGAACCGAATTATATTATACTAATCGTCTATGTTCCATATTTACCTTTATCTTATTAAAATGCATATTTTAAATTTTCCGTGGATTAAGGATCTTTGATTTTTATTTAAAGGGTCATGCCTCACTTTGTTTCATTGAGATATGGTCGCAACTAGAAGAAATTTTAGAACCACTGCCCTGTATGTGTTTATTTTATCATCGTTTCCACCTCAATAATGTGTTGCCATTATCATCTTTTCCTCTCACTTATATGCTGCCATTATCATCTGTTCCCCTCACGTATGTGCCGACATTATCATCTTTTCCACTCACGCATGTGCTGCCATTATTATTATTATATGCATTTACTATCAAAATAATGGTTCTCAATACAAAGAAGACTAACATAACACTGATTAGGAGATCAACTTACATGTACACTATTCATTGACAACGAAAAACTAGAAAATATCAATGGCATTGGAAATCCTGGGTAAGAAAATCACAACAAAGGAAACTGTTCAGAAGAGATCACCCAGTTATTAATAGTGTCCTTACACAACCCAAAATCCAAAAGGAGAAACAAAAACACACATTCACAACTACTATACTGCTATATTTTCCCAGTGGTGACAAGTGTCGTTGTGGATACGACTGATTATTGGTAACTGCGTATGCTCTGTAGAAATGTATATGTCCAGTCGAAAGTTGCAGTCAATCTGTAAATAATATATTACATTTCGTTCGCCTGACTACATTATGCTAATTCAATTATATTGTATATATTCCTGTATATTTGGATTCTTAACATCCCTTATAGTTAGTTAGTTGATCTTACAATATACTGGGATTGTTAACATCCCTTATAGTTAGTTAGTTGATCGTACAATATACTGGGATTCTTAACATCCCTTATAGTTAGTGTTAGTTGATCTTACAATATACTGGGATTCTTAACATCCCTTATAGTTAGTTAGTTGATCTTATAATATACTGGGATTGTTAATATGCCTTATACTTGATCGTACAGTATATGGGATTACTAACATGTCTCATAGTTAATTTTACAGTATATGGGATTACTAACATGTCTCATAGTTAATTTTACAGTATATTGGGATTCTTAACATATCTCGTAGCTGATCTTACATTATAGTGGAATTTCTAACATGTCTTGTAGTTGATAATACAGTATAGTGGGATTCCTAGAATGTCTCATATTTCATATTACAGTCTATTGGGATTTTTGACATATCTCATAATAGATATTACAGTATATCAGGATTCTTAACATGTCTCATAGTTGATCTTACAGCATATTCGTTTTTCTAGCGTGCCTCATAGTTGATCTTATATTACCGTGGGATTGCTAACATGTCTCATAGTTGGTATTACAGTATATTGGGTTTCTTAAAGTCTCATAATTGAAATTACAGAATATTGTGATTCTTAACATGACTCATTGTTGATCTTACTGATTAAAAACATTCTTTTTCTGCGCTTTATTCCCAAAGTACTGCAATTTAGCAGGATGTAGTCAAAGAGAGTGAACAGTTTGTGTGAAATAATGCACCTTTCAACATGACATATACGAGTTTAGCATGGCTTTTGCGACTCTCGTATTCTCCATAAACAGGAACATCAAACCCTAAATCGTATTAGTCATCCTGTGTACAATACACGGCAAATCCATTTTGCCATGCATTTCTACAACATTTTAACACGCTTTTTGATGAACTGTAGGTAAATGTAAGATTACACAGATATGTCATCCCTTCCGTTATATTTCTATCAAAACCCTATTGCCCGAACTATGATATTTAAGAGCATTAATTTCAACTATTCCCTAGCAATCCTACATTTAGTTTCCCTAGCACCCAGTACGTAACAGGCACATTTGTTCGGCTTCAGTATCTCACCTAACTTCACAAACGTGTGATGATTTTCGTTTCCTTGACAACAGGAACTATAGCGAGAAAACTAATACATTCTGGTCTTCGTCACCGTAATTCTAATTAGATGCGCCACGTGACCTGCAATGCGCATGTATATTTATGTGTGAGATTGTTACTTGTTGATACAATCAGAATTTAAATTTGTTTCTTTTTTGTAGATCGGTGCACACAGTTTATAGATTAACAGTTTTCTACATCAGACTAAATCACACAGAAAATATACAGACAACAGTTCACAGACGAGACTGAATCGAGGCTTTGCGAACTATTAATTATATGTGTACCGTTGATTTGGTCAGTTTTACGAGTTATGAGACTACATACTTGTATTTTGTATATATAAATTATAAATTTATAATTATCCAAAATTCGTTGTAACTGGTCATGTGACGTATTCCTTCCAGAACGTTGTCTTCCCAATGAACTATCTGAACCTCTCTCTGTCTTGGGCGATGTGGCTTGCATTTTCTAGCGATGTATTCATGTTATCTTTAATGTCGTCAGTCCATCGTCTTCTTGGTTTGCCTTTCTTCTCTCCCAGGTACTCTTCCCTCCATTATTTGTCTTACTAGACAGTTGTGTCTATTTATATTACCAAACAGGCGTAGTTTTCTTTTTGTTATTGTGTTTAGTAACCAACACTCTGGAATCTTCAATGTGTTTATACTATCTGAGTTTCTGATTTTTTCCTTCCATGATATTTTAAGTATCTTTCTGTAGCATTTCTGTTCGAAGGCGATGATCTTCTTTGCCGCTGTTTTACTTAGGATTCATGTATCACAGCCGTATGTTGCCACCGGAAAAATAAAAGTTCGTAACATTAGTAATTTCGTTTCTAATTTGTTGTTTTTCCATACGTTTTTCAACCGTGTTATTTTGCAATATGCCATTGCCAATCTCTTCCTTATTTCGATGTAGCTGGATTCAGATTACCATAATAGTGACTCCTTACTTTAAAAAAAAAATAAAAGTTATGTTTTAATCAAATATCATACCCCAGGTTAAAAAGGGATTACCTCTACACAAGAGGCACAATTCACTTAACCAAAGTTATCTATTACAATACAACACAAAAGTGTTTGGATTGAGGTGGCATAGAATATAATTAAAATATTGCAGAGACCAGATAACAAAACTATATATACTAAATAAGCAAGATGTAAACTGTAATAATATAATACCATCATCATCATCATCAGGTAGCATATCCTGAACAGGATGTAGCAGTCATCAAAGTGTTTTGAAACTTCTGTCGATCTTGAGACAGTCTTCTTACTTTTGTCATTGTCATGTTCAGGTGATCTTTGATGGATTGCGTTCATCTTCTTCTTGGTCTGCCTCGTGTTTGTCTCACGTGCATAACCCCCTCCGTTATGGTCTTCTCTAGGCTGTAATAGAGTTTAATATGGTCAAACTATTGTAGTTTCTGGAAAGAAACATGCTGTTCAGCCAGTTTTCTTTTACATTAATTTCTCTGAGGATGAGTACATTGGTGATTTTTTTGGTCCATGATATTATGATGATTTTTCTGTAACATTTTCTTTCAAATGCTGCTATTTTATTTTTCACTTTGTTGGTGATTGTCAAGATTCACACCCATATATTGCCACCAGGAATATGCAAGCTCTTAGGAATGTTAAAAATGTAATATCACGGATACGAAATTTACGGTCCTTGGGCCAATTCCGATCCGTTAAGCCATTTTTCACGGCTCCCATTGATTGATTTAAAACTGTTATAACTACCGGCCTTTGAGCTCATAGACTATAAGATCCCAAACAATATGAAGCCCTCAAGGTTTTAAGGACCAAAACAGTATAGCTGGACTTCAACACACACAATACAAATAAAATAAAACGCATCGATACATTTATATATATATATATATATATATATATATATATATATATATATATATATATATATATATATATATACCTGAAGCAATTATCGACGTTGCCAAGGTGAGGATTAAAAAAAGAGTACTATAACAAAGATTTTTTTTCCAAAATGCTGCACTGTATAATTAATATGCCCAGCACAACACATAGCCCGTTCCGATTAGCGCCAAGATATAACCTGTATAGAATTTAATGTGTTAATAATTCGGTATTCCGACCTTCTAGAAGTGTGCTAGTTGTAACAATAAAAAATATGTTTAGTATCACCTACAGTTCAAAACATGTACATGTAAAGGTTTATGTAGACCAATTTGATTTGACGGATGTTTATTTAAAAAAAACACAACATACGAAAGTCTTTAAACTTATAAGTTAACGACGACTTTATTATTGGTTTTGTATATACGTCGGCAATGGAAAACCCCCCACTTTATTTGGAATCAAATATCAAAGAAAACAGTTAATCACGTCAAAACAAAGGTTTATTTCGACTACACCACCACCTAGATATATCCGAGTGCGTAAAATAGTATTTGTATAGCAATCTTGTAATGTAGTAAGGAATCGTAAGGTCAATGAGGTAGTAGTAACGTATAGGGGTTAGAGGAAGATGTCACTGCTGGATTATTACATCAATACTCGATCGATATGATTTTCGCCAGTACATTTCAATTTTTAAGAACTCTAATACCCAATAGGGGCGAGATTATGTTCCATTGAGTCATCGTATCAAATTTCATTGAAGCATTGGAATTGGTGAAGAAATATAATGAAATCGACACTGACGTAAATACTAGATAACGCATCGTATAAAGAAGATGTTGCATTGTAGACCAAGATATCCATACACGTGAAAGAATACTTTACATTTCAGAACACATGAACGACATGGATATGCATAGACAAATAGCACAAATTTTAATAAGAATGTCAATTTATTATAAAACAGAGATTCACTTGAGGAAAAAATCATGCATATTCAAGAATTAAGAATGCAATTGGCAACAACATAGTCATCGATGAAAATGGTCGTGTGTCTTTCTGTTTTTGCGATAGTAGAAAAAAAAACGAAGTTATGTCAATAGCAAAATCAGAAGGACACACTACCATTTTCATCAATGACTATGTTGTTGCCAATTATTATTTTCATTGATGATCAATAACTAAAACAGGTGAAATAATTCACTTATTTTTGGAAGCATCATATCATCGAATGGGGAAAAAACACTGAACATGAACACCAAACATTGCATTATATAAAAAGATCATCATACCATCACTATGGTACCAATGTTAAACATGGACACCAACAACGACAGTCTAAAGAAAACGTGTTACAGCAGAAATAACGTTTCTACATACAATTCTCGGAGTAAGAATAAGAGAAAATCAGACATGACAAAATCAAAAGATTACCACATAAAATGGCAATCCTGGACTGATCATATAACAACAGATTAAGTGGTTTTCACATGTTCCCAGCCATCAGAGAGTGCCAATCAAAAAAGTATTACCATACAGTCACGATGGATTCCAAGGGTTAGACCATGTAAAAGATGGGTCACAGAAATTAAAAAAACAACGAAAACAGGCATATATGAAGCACACAAGAAGGACGTCTCCAGAGAACTCTTCTACCCCTGAAGTTAGATTGCATAAAGGGGTATAAAGTGAAAAGAAAATAGACACATAATGAGAGAAAGACAAGTGTGACAAAATATGAAAGAATATTGCATGGGAATATATATGGAAACCATATGGATTTAAATAAATACACTATTACAAAAGTTGTATGAGTTGTTAAATCGGAATGAATAAAAATGTTGTAACTAAATAATGATAATAATAGCAATAGTATTATTTACTGAAACATTATGACAAGACTTGATTAATTTGAGAAATTTTGGAGGTGATCCGTGTAGTTGTTTGTGTAGTATTATACAAGGGCACAATGTCTAAGAACAATGACAGTACAAGACCACAGTTAGTGGTCGATAAGTTGGTTCTTGCTATCTACAATATGCATCACGAATCTCATGGGATATGTAGCAAACAAGTATTTATTTAGTCGTCTTACATTTTATTGTAATGCTTGTCCTTGTGATTTCGTGAACATTTATCTTTCTGTGATAGATTTAAACGACTGTCAATAACTTATATGATCATTTGTTGTGCCAATTTGCGTGACCTTTACCCTGTTCCTTGGCAACATGCTAAAATATTGTATATTAAATGTTAAACCGTATTCTCAAAGAATCTCGTTAGCAGATGAAGTACAAAATAATGTACATAATATGTTTCATATTTTAAAAACATTGTTTGAAATTCAGATAATTTAATTGGTGTATAGATAAGGTATTGCTAATGTCAATTTTTATGAACACCCTATACCCCCTCCCCACCTTGTGAACAACTGTAAAACATGTCAAACCCCATTCCCCTTATTTGTTGACATAATTAATGACCATCCCCATACTCCCCTAACCTAAATCATTTAGCAAAATATGAGTAGTAAAGCGTTATGCAAAGGGCAGCTATCGTGAAAAACACCAAATGAAAGGGAGATAAAACAAATGATTAAAATATAAGATATTCTAACACAACATCTTAGAGAGTAACTGGACCATAATATGCAATTAATGGGAACTTAGAGTATTACCTTTGGTGTTGAGGGCGTATGTTTAGGCAACACTGTACGAGTCAAACAAGTACATATGATCATCATCATCATCATCAAGTTCCGTCTCCGCAACGAAGGTTGGCTGTAATAGATCTCCATCATCAACTGTCTCTTGTTTTGGTGGTGCACTCTGCTAGACTGTAACCTTTCCATCTTGTGATGTTACTATATCTTTTTTTGGTGGTGCACTCTGCTAGACTGTAACCTGTCCATCGTGTAATGTTGTTCTCCCACTTGTATCTCTGTCTACCTCTTGCTTGCTTCCCTTAGACTTTACCCTCAAGTAAGGTCTTCAATAATGTGTCATGTCTTTTAATATATCTAAACTATTTTATTTGCCTGATCTCTATTTCTCTTATTAATTATATCTTCATATTAAGTGTTTTAGCACATCTTAATTGGTTTTATTTTCTTTCCACGATGTTCTCCCTATTCTCCTCTATACCCATTCAAGTACACAGCATGAAAACACCAATATCAAGATTTTTTATATGTCATTATATACAAGTATTCACAACTCTATCCTAAGTCGTTCGCTTGTGTGGTCCTGCTAGTTCAGTGTTTAGATAATATGCTCACTGTATTCTTTCCAGACATGTCGCAGGAAGTAACTAAGGCATGTTAGGCGATAGGATGACAATTTTTTACCTGTGAAAACTCTTCATTGTCACAATTACATTTCTTACTTTTCTCTTCCATAAAATAATCCCCATGGGTGACGAAAATATGCATGCCTGCGGACATTGAACCATTTTATGGCAGACCTTAGGTGATAAGAAATGCTAGATGTGACATATGGGTCAACAGATTGACAGAACAATTATAAGATACTTGGCCAAGAAGTATGCTCTGTGCTCCTCATATAAAGTGGCAGTTCTGGGATATTGGCGCACTGGTATACGACCCTTCAGGAGACTAAACATGTATCTAGAAAACCACATTACACTTCCATGTCTTTGAGACCTTATATGTTCTGGTCTTATATGTACGTTTTACAGCTGCTAAACACCTTTGCTTTTGTCAGGAATGTTATGAGCTGTCAAGAGCTACCTGCTCACAGCTAAAGGGAATATTTTAATCGTCATCATCATCATCATCATCATCATCATCATCTTCATCATCATCATCATCCTAAGAAGATGAAAGAGGCATGCGTTTCTCTACAAGACGATTTATCATAATAGAAAATAAAGAACTAAAATAAGTGAATTAGCCAAAACATCACGAAAACAGAAATATCTGAATCGAGATCTTTACTATTTGTTTATAGTCTGTAAGCATATTCCTCTTTGTTAGTTGTAACATTGGCTTCACAATCCCCAAGAGAGGAGGGGGTGAGGGCTCACAAAGCGACTGTATTTTTACTTCCATAAGTAAACTTTTTAAAATCGATCCCATATACGTAGTGGCAATAACACTGCACTCATTATAACATCTGAAAACGTTATCCCTACACTACTGAACAGGGACACATATTAATGAAGAAACATGCATAGAAAACCTTCTTCCGTTTCAACATTCGTTTATGAATTAATTCAACATTCGAATAAATGAATTCAACATTCGAATATTTGCACCTTGCAAAATGACATATCCAACTTCAACATACGTTCTGGGTCATGTTGACACTATATGGATAGGGACAGCCAACTTTTCAACCCCCTTTCCCTCATATTCTCATACGACATACGTAACAGGTACCAGTGTAGCTATTATTTGCACCCCCTTCGGGCCCGTCAAATAAGGGGCGAAGATTAAAAACAATTAGCATTTATTTAATAAATATGAGCTATATGTTCAATCTAACTGGTTCTGATATTAAATACAGCTATGTCTGTAATGCTCTTTGGTAATTTCTTTATGAATCGTCAATCATAAACGCTTTCAATTCAATTCGAAACATTATTATTCTGGAACACGATCGTGTGTATTTTTAACGATTGCGTTTCACCAAATAATTTCCTTGCATTATTTATACTTTCAATTTTTTAGAAATTTTTGACAGTTTCAATTCATAGTTTTCTATACTATTCTACAAATGTGTCTAATGAAGACATCACCTATCATAAACATGACAGCAGCGTGACAGTGATTCACCCTGACAACTAGACAGAACTCATCAAAACATAGCGATTTTTAAATCAAAGGAAAACAATACAAATATGCCAGGGTGCTTCCAATGAAAACCTTAAAGTGTTCTATAATGTAAATAATACTGTCAATGTCTAGCAAACTGTCAATGTCTAGCAAACTGTCAAATTTGATGATTTGAATATCAAGAGTGTCATCTTGGAACAATGTGACGATATACTGGCTGTTTCAAGATGACTGCCTGATTATGAACCAAAGCGGAGCAGTATTTTGTACGTTTTTGTATCATAAACGTGCAATCAAAACTATATAAATCCATCGACGAATGATGGTCCAGTGGTCATGGAATAGTATTACTGCAGCAAATGTATGCGTGGAGTAGGAATTATCAATACACAATAGTTTGAGTTATGTGACAGACTGTTCACGATTGGTCTGGTATCCTCACATCGCCCTTGACTTACAGGAAAGGATGTATGTGTGTGTTTATTCATGCACAAATACACCTTTCAAATCAAATTTTAAGACACTGTTTGAAAACTTCCGAAAGAACTGAAGAAGACATGACCAACGTTATAGTCTTTAACCGTTTTGAAAGTATAATAAATCTCTCTCTCTCTCTCTCTCTCTCTCTCTCTCTATATATATATATATATATATATATATATATATATATATATATATATATATATATATATATATATATATATATATTAATATATAGATATAGCTGTTTCAAGATGACTGCTCCGCTATGAAAATATATATACATGTATATCAATTAGGAAAGTAAATATGTAGTTTCACAAATGGCTCGAAGAAGATAAATAAATGCGATACTACTTCTTCTTCTTCAGTGTTCATTCTCAAACTCCTGCTGGATCTCTCTAATAGCAGAACCATGATCAAATTTATATTTCAAGCATGATCTAGTCCAGAGAATGGAAATGCGTTGTGACGCCGTTTTGTTTGCGCCAATGGCCCAACACATCCGTCTTAGTTGGCAAATGCAATACAAACATGACAACTACGCAACTTCAAAACATGTCCTTTGTTTTTTTCCATATAAATGCCATCTACAGTGACGCACCTAACCCATCAAATTATCGATGCGGAATGGCCTACAGCATATAGAGATATTTATTCAGTTAGTTGTTGGTACTTATGGTAATCATACGTTCCTAAATTTCAATTGGTCATGTTTTATAATGTAGACTGAATCATGCAAACACGCTGTTGTGTTTGCGATCCTGCATACCATAATCATGTACACCACGCCCGTGTGTTGTCGGGGCCTGAAAGAGGAGCAAAGAATAGCAACACTGTTTACCTTCCATGCAAGTCGTACTAGGCGACTAAGGAGGTTATGGAATTGAGTTGGCTGTCCCATCCCATATAGGGTCAGTGACCCAAAGCTATGATGAAGTTGGATGTGTCAGGTCAAAGGCGCAGATATCGCAGTAATGATGTAAACCATGACACAACTCATTCCGTTCTCCGAACGAACGCAGAAAAAAGAAGAAGAAGAATGTACACCAGCTGGAATCATTTCCTCCACTCACTACTCGGTTGCCTCTGCTGCAATTTCGAGAGGACGAACAGAATGCGCCTAATGAAAATAGATTTACCCAATCAAGGACATCTTTACACGATAAACAGATCTGCGTGTAAATAAGAACCATCTCTGCATGTCTGTTATTGCATGTCGTTTTCTAAAAAGAACACATGTAAAAACTAGCACCTAAACTCTATCCATTCCTTGTATATTCTTTGTACACGACGGCATATATGTACAACAACTATAGATGCAAATATTGTCTGCAGTACACATTGTTCCTATAACAACAATAGATGCAACATTGTTCCTATTACTATATCTTGTAACATCATAATCCACCAGAATCACCTTCTACATTTTACATCAGTTGTTGACTTATGTATTGACATTCCCCTCTTATTTATAAAAAATAAAACATCACATTTACCTGCAGGCAATTACTTCTAGAACACAAAAATACACCATAGATAATTCATATCATATTGTTATTTAATAAACAAATACCGCTAACATAGAATCTGTCATATTTTCAACATTTCTGTTACATTGCTGTCGTTGGCAAATTCTCACTGATTCTCTCTTGGTCGTACCATATTTCTAGAAGGGTGTAACTATGAGACTATATTCACTGGCAAACTCTGACTGGGTCTCTCTTGGTCCTACCATATTTCTAGAAGGGTGTAACTATGAGACTATATTCGCTGGCAAACTCTGACTGGGTCTCTCTTGGTCCTACCAGATTTCTAGAACCAGATGAGACCAGATATTCGTTGGTAAACTCTCACTGAATCTCTCTTGGTCCTACTAGATTCTAAGAAGGGTATAACCATGAGGCCTAATAATCGATATGTCACTGTTTTAATTGTAGTACTTACGTAAAACTTATATTTTTTCGTAATTTTGCGATTGTAAAGATACGTGGTAAAATTACATAGTAAAACTACGACACAACTTGTGTTCTACGTAAGTAATATTGTTATGCAGTTTTACATCTGAGCTTACCTATTATGGATTGTTTTAATTGCGTCATTGTCCCGCTATGTCTGAACTCGGTGTTAGATTCAGCAGATATTTTATCCGCTGTCGAAGAGGACACATGATGATAGTTAAAGAAAACTTATGATTATGCTCACGTCTCCTACGATCCCGCAGTCGGTAATAAACATCGCTATGTAAATGCTATAGTTTCTCTAAATAGTTGCTTAAATGCAAAATGAGACGCTAGCAGACATTTATCTATCTATAAATCCGTAACTTGTCAGGCTCGTAGAGGTACCACATTGGATGCTTCAGCCAGCACACAGTCCTCCGGAGATTTCTACCTTCAAAGATGCAGACGAGTAAAGAATAATCTTCTCCTGTTTATTCCTTAATGTTGTATGTCCATGTATTTATTTTGTCATTCTCTGCTCATCCTCCCCCTCTAATGACGGTTTCCTGCAGTATTGGTTTTTACAAGGAAACAGACACAAATACTTTTAAAGTAAAATACAAAATCATCTTCGCGTTCGGCAATACGCTGTTTTTTCCCCCATTGATTTCCATTGACTACTGACATACTTAGTTAGGAATGACGGGGCAGCAAACCTCCAGTATGCTTTCACAGTAGATATGGTACCCATTTTCTTGGGCTGGGTTGATCTATGATTTGCTGGTTACTAAAACTACTTCAAAGTTAAACTGGAAAGTGAATCTTGGATCATCAGGCTAAATAACCAGTGAACTAGCACTGACCTAGCACGACCTCTGGTGGTGTAGCAATGCATATAAATAAAATATCTATTTTTGTTTTGATGTCTGTTACAATGTAGCGATATTAGTAAGACATGGAAAAAGTACAGCATTTGAATTGTATGTCGAAAAAAATTCTTTGTCCAAAAATATACTACAGGGAACAGTCAAAGGTGAAAGAAGTGGTGGATAAAGAACCATATTGACAGGTAATATCAAGGACAACACATGTCAGGGTTTTGTTTTATTACTCGTCCACATCATTGGAAATGTGTATCGTAGTAGGACTGTATGTGTTGATGTATCCATATTGGGGCCTCATACGTTGTAATATTTACAGTTGACGGAAATTAAACCAGGTCCGTTATAGTGGCACCGAATCACCTTGAATCTCACATAAACATGTCTTTCGTACTTGAGCAACCACATCCCAAAGAAAAGATGCGATCTAGTCAAGGACATGCAACCTATATAGTCACTGAGAGCGGACCAATCGACGCATGAACTTTTCCAACAACTAACATTATGTACAAGTATTGAAGTATCCTCAGCAACACATAGAACATCCCGTACACGTATTGAAGTACCATCAGTAACACACACATAGAACATCCATATTCTCACTACGGGGACTCAAAGGTCGTCTTGTAAACATAAATAATATAGAGACAGAAACATATTCCTTCAAAAAATAGCTTATACAAGTAAATGCAAGTAAGAAGCGTGAGGATAAATGACAATATAGTGTAGATACATTGCAGTACTCTGTGTGTGGATGTATACATAGTGGTGCTCCTACGTGGTGCTCCTACGTGGTGCTGCTCCTACAACCCTGACGGGATATGGATTCTGATACAATTGGCTCAACCATTATAAGAAAAGGATAGTGTGAAATTTAAAAAAAAAATAGTATAGTTTTCTTCAACACTTAAATAATAATATTCGATCCACGTGTATAGAAATGGTATATTTCATTCAAGCGGCGTATTATTTTGCGGCGAACGGAGTAACAAATGGTCGAATTTTCTAGTATTTACATATTTGCATAATTTCTACATCTCGTGCACCGACCAGACTCGTATGACGTGTCCCGAAATAGTGCACTTTAAAATCTAGCACTGCGCACGGCGACATACAGCAACCAGGAGCAAACAATTTACTGTATCCGTCAGGTCATGGCATGGACAAATTTCAATATACGAAAGTCTGGAGGCGACTGCTGAGAATTTATCTGTCTGTTAAGTTTTGTTGCTTTAAGAGAAATTGAAGCAACTGTGCACAGGTTCTATACAGTTACACGTTCATCAAGTGCTGTGTGAAATAACATAGCAAACCATACGATCCAGAGCCTCTCGCGTTGTGTTTTATTTGTTTTATGTTATTCAAACATGATTGTAATTCGTTTTAATTTGTGAGTCCTTCTTTTCTACTAAAAATGAAAGGGGTAAGATAGGTGATTTATCATCATCAGGTACCATGCCGGCTGGCGTAGGCGATGATCACGGCTCTCCACAGCTCTCTGTCTACAGTATTATGTATCAAGATCGTTGTTGTTTCCCTGCCATGCCAGGTTTTCAAACGGTGTAATAGTTTCTCATGTTGTCACCCTCTGTATCTGTTGCCTTAAATCGTGCCTGTTGTGACTAAGTTCTCCAAACTTGCCGCACTGCAGAACTCTCTGTCTCATCTCTAATGACACTGTCATATTACACTATATATTTTTCATTTTTCTGAATGCAGTTTTTTGCCTGTCCTATTCTGCTTCTATTTTCTGTTAAACGTCTTCCATCTGCTGTAATAATTGTACCTAAATATTTGAATTGGTGGAACGCTTTTAATACTTTATCATTCGCTTTGATCTTGCAATGTATGCTATTTTGTTTCTTTGAAATAATCATTACTTCTGTTTTCTTGAAATTTAGGGAGAGGCCTTTCTCTTTACTTACTGTGATTACTATATTAATTAAATCTTGAAGATAAATATCAAAAGGGTACTCGCCCGTGTGTTGCTGAGGCCAGAAAAGGGAGCAAAGAATAACAACATTGTATCCTTCCACTGGTATCGTAAAAGGCGACTAAGGAGGTTATGGGATGGAGTTGGCTGTCCCATCCCATATAGGGTCAGTGATCCAAAGCCATGCTGAAGTCGGATGTGTCAGACCGAAAGGCGCAGATATTGCAGCAATGCTGTAAACGCATTCCGATCTCCGGACCACATCCTGCTAATCTGCAGTAGTTTGAGAACTAATACAGAAGACGAAGAAGAAGAAGAAGAAGAAAAGTCTACTTCGTTACACACATCTCTCACACATTTATGAGATGTCTTACAGTAATTAATGAGAAGTTATTTACACATGATTGTTTTATCATACAATTCGCTTGTTTTAAACCTGAAATTGCACATTTTTGCTTTCTCGGACACAAGACAGACATTGTTTATGGTTGCATCCGGTGTAGTGTTGCAAGCACTGTAGTTTTACCACACATTTGAGGATCCTATTGAAACCGCGGGTTGCGGTTTTTTGGGCTGAATTTTTTTAAACATATCCGCTTGTTTTTGTACTATTAACAAAACGTAAAATATTCAGAATTACGAAGTAATAATGCTTATAACGTGTGAGTATTTTAAATATTACCTGTTCTTTTGAGCACGACGGAGTCAGCCAGTAACGGTTTTTTTTCCGGCAGACAACTTTAAAGTGGGTG
The DNA here is from genome assembly GCA_034231615.1 of Meghimatium bilineatum. NCBI lineage: Eukaryota > Metazoa > Mollusca > Gastropoda > Stylommatophora > Philomycidae > Meghimatium > Meghimatium bilineatum. Next base: position 52,374,686 of record CM067304.1, read on the forward strand.
GTAAGCCAGCGTGCTTTTACAGTATACATCAAGTCTACTTGTCAACACACGCACATTTTAAGGACTTTTTTGTCATTTATAAGACGGCATGTGTACATGATTAGTTAATCATGCACTTGACACGATTTAAGTCTGAAATTGCAAACCGTCCAGTTATTGACAGTTATGGACGACCTTATTTTCAAATGAATTGTAAACAACCCTACCTCTCGCAAAAATAGAAAATGCCATACACACAGCACCATCAGATAAATAAATCTCCAGGACCTGATAACCTACTAGTCCAATTAATCAAAGCAGCAGAAGATATGAGATTATGATGTTTCCATAGGCTATTTAATATAATATGGAAAACACAAGAAACACCGGCAGACTGGTAAATACTGTAATAATATATATGTTTAAGAAAGAAATCAGCAAAGGAAATTGTACAAAATGCAAAGGTATATTATTTGTATGTCATACTAACAAATATTGAACATAATTATATAAAAAAAGATTGATCACGATGAAAGATCGATCCGTGGGTTTGGGGCTACTATTGGACGGCCACGCCTCGGGTTTTGTCACAGTTACGTGGCAACACAAATCTGATGTAATGTATGAAGTGCTACACTTTTTTTCTAGAGATACACTAATTAGTACGTCGACAACTATCAACTAATTAAATTTTGTTCATAAAAACTACGCATGATGCACAAATATAAAATATAAATGTGTTTGATCCAACTAACAATAATATCGTATGCAAGAAATGTCATTAATACGTTAGACGGTTACTCAGATACTTACAATTGTTTGAGGATAAAACTGCTGAAATACGCTATATTATATAATACGCATGTGCTATATTCTAGGTTCATCATCACCATCATCATCATGAAACGGCTAACATTTCTAGCCGTAGAGTTATCTCTGGATATAGCATAAGGAATAATTCCACCATGCCTCCCAGTTATCAGTTCCTAGTTTAATTGTGAAGAAACTTAATCCTGTACAGTCTTTAACATTATCAATCCATATTTTCCTTGGCCTATTCTTCTTCCAACCTTCTCTCTTCCCTGCAAGATGGATGTTTGAAGAAGGCACCATGCGTCATCATATCGCCATGTTTGCGACATTTCACCACTGTCATGATATGTTCTTATTGAGCTACACGAGTATTTACTTTGTTTCTCACGTTGTGTTTGTTTTACATTTCGTATACTTATTGCACAATATTTGTATTTTATATTTGTTTTCAAAAACCGATATTATCCTCAACATTTCCTCGGTAATTGTTCAATTCTCACATCCGTACAGCAAAATATGCATTATTAGAGATGTAGATGGTTCTCACCGTTGCATTTATTCAAGGCTAGGAATACACAAATTGTCAGTTTGAGAATAATTCAGAATAAGATCATGCGTATGTTCCTAGGATGCACTCTATGTGGCGATGAGAATTATCCTTACCTTCCAGGCCATATCTCTGAGAGAATAATGTTGTGGCCTGCACGGACACATCTTTAAATCAGTGTCCATACATTATATTCATATACCAAAAGGTGAAATGTTCCAAATGGAGCAGCTCGTGGGTGGGACATGCATAAAATGTCATCAGACAAGTATGCTCCCTTATTTGCATTTATCCTGTGATGGAGCGGATAATTGCTCTATCTGCAGTCTATGTTGTCATCACACTCATCAGAAGTTAAAGGAAACAAATCCCATGGCTGCGGATGCATCAAGACTTTCATTAACCATAAAACTGCAGACACTGAAGTATTGATATACACTGAAGGGTCTATGATTCGTCAACAACAAATGTTGTTGTTTTTTGTGTGCACTGTTCGGTGAAAAAAACCGTCAAAGAATCCAGCGGTGCATTCACTACAACCACAAGCAATTTTACAACGGAGATAAAGACTGTGATGGAGTCAATGTCATGGCTAATATCGCACGACTATTCTCATGAATGCATACATAATGCAAACTCAAGACATAAGCTTGAGGTGGTGAATATCTTCAAATACATCGGATCCAAGAGAGCGATACATCAGAATCAAATGAAGCTGCCGATCACTTCTCTCTGTAAGAGTTATTGATGATGGGATCGTACACGTATAAATTTGTCCGGTGTGTGCTGATGATGAGTGTGTCGTGTGACGAATTCTATCTAGAACGTTGTCTTCTCAATGAATTCACTGAACCTTTCTGTCTTCTGTCATGCGGTTTGAATTTTCCAACGACGTATTCATGTCATATTTAGTGTAGTCAGTTCATCGTCTTCTTGGTCTGCTCTTTTTCCTCCGGCCAGGTTACCTTCACTACATTATTTGTTTTTCCATACAGTCATATCTCGTTATATGACCAAACAGGTGTATTTTTCTTTTTTTACTATTATATTTAGCAACCAACACCCTAGCATCCTCAATTTTCTTTATAATCAATTAATCCATTGGAAAGTTCTAGGTAAAATATTCCCGTATGTTGCAATTACATTGACGATACTGATGATGACCTGCAGTAATAACTCAATTAGTGCCATGTCTGAACATCTTCGCAACCTCACACTTTACCTGTCACTCTTCTACATACCATATTTGTTTCTCATTGTTTCAACGTCTTCCTAAACTTCCTAATTCTTCAGTAGAAGTCACGTCCAATGGGTATTGCACTAACCCAAAAGCTGAAGTCTCCTGGAAATAAAAGCTCTTAAAAACAAGCCCACTGCACATAGGAAGTAAGAGCAAATCGCTCGCAATTCCTGGGGATAGCTCCCAACCAATCAACCTTCTTTTTCTCTCTCCTTGCTATAGTATATGCCTATGTTCTTATAGAAACGCTTGTTGTTATTTGTGTTTCTTCCTGCGGAAGGTTTTGTAGTTGAAATGGTGTCTGCTCTTTTCTTTCGTTGCTCACAATTGGTTATATTTTAATCTATTTACGCTTATACCAACATTTGAACAAATTAAGTGAAAGATTGCAAGAAGTGTTTCTTAACGTATTGACTACCAGCTGATTTAAAAAGAAACGAATTAAACTTTAAACTTTAAACATTAAACTTTAAACATTAAAAATTAAACAAGAAGTAAACAATAAACAATAATACTGTTATAATTATTATGTTTAATAATAAATATGTATGTTTAAATAAATATGTTTAATAAAAAACATTAAACAATAATACTGAAGCTCTTGGAATATCTAGTATCTTAATTATGGAATACGAACCAACAGGCTTGTTGGATAATGGTGTCAGATAATAACCATATGAAGTTTGATAAACAGAGCATTTGGAAATATATTTTCACATATTAGAACTTGATTCCCAGCACTGAATTTTTTAAAGTATTAATATAATATGTTTATATTTGAGCTTTATTGTCCTTGTGCACACCAGAACTACATCAAAGAAGTATAAAATGGACCAAAGAAATACATCATATTAGCAAATTTGTTTTCCTTAATTGGAATTCTTAAACTAATTAAAATAGTAAATATCAATTTTACAGATTAAATTTCTTCTCTTGATTTCGTTCTTTACTGGTCGGTATTAAATTTCTTAAATATGTTTTGGCACAGAACGTTCATAATTTTTATTTCTTTGTTATTTGTTGTGTTCGTACATTTCAAGTGATGATGTCCTTTTGTGATATCATCTTTTTGAAATGCAGTTAGAGTATGTCCCTGTCTATGAGTTCATTGATGAGTGACACGCCTTAAGCTGGCAACAATTTTTCTTGGACAATTCGGCCATAGGATGACCTATTGTTGATCTGCCTATTATTTCCTAATCTTCGCTTTGCTGTTGAGCTGAAACAGTTATCATTTTTTCCACACGATAATGCATATGTTTTGAATGTTGAGCGCCATGTAGCTATATTTCATGCATCGCCTACCCATATATCACAATTTATTGCAACGTCTTTCAATGGTCTTTTTATAATGTCTATTTTGACGTGTTTATTTATTAAATCATCATCATCATCAGGTGCCATGCCGGATGGCGAAAGCGGACATGGCTCTTCACAGCTCTGTCTACAGTATTATGCATCAATGTCGTTGTTGTTATCTTGCCGTGACATTCTGTCAAACTGTCTAATATTTTCTCACGTTGTCGCTCTCTGCTGCCTTCAATTTTGTCTGTTGTGACTATGTTCTCTAAACCTGCCTGTCTCATGAAGTGGCCCAAAAAAGAAGATTGCATAATCTATTTATTAAATAGAACATTATAAAACATTTTAGAGCAGAACCAAGATTAAGACATTTAAATTTAAAAACATCCAATGTGTTTCTATATCACAGCTTGACGACTTTATATCTAATTATGACTTTCTGGTCTTGAACTAATTATGATTTTAATTTTGCATGCGTGTATTGCATACACAGAGATTCGATATAATAATATGCATGATCTAACAGGCGAATAACGAGGAATTGTGTGGCTTAGAGGTAGGGCCGGCCCTAACAATTGGGGGCCCAATGCGATACGGATTGCGCGGGGCCCAGTCTGGATAGGGAAGAGGATAATAAAATAAATTATAATATGAATTTGTGGGCCTATGAAGTGCGGGGCCCACTGCGGCCGCATAGGTTGCAATGGCCTAAGACCAGCCCTGCTTAGAAGCAGCAACCAATGATCACCGCTCTGATGGAACACCCAAAGACACATGCCTGGAGGGAATCCAAATTGCAAGTGCAGCTTGTCTCGTGACTGCAAGAAAGTTATAACAACGTGCCACTCAGAGTATATGGCATCACATCTCCTGGTATTGCACTCTACAGAGACGTTGCTTTTAGCAGTCGTTAGAGACTTGCACACGTCTTGTAAGAAGTCAATGTGTAAACGGATGCCAGAGTTCATTAAACTGAGTAAATTATGGCGGGCTGGTACACAAATAAAGATGTATACACTGGTACCACCTTCCACCTCGAGCTTCCAACATCGTCATCACCATCATCACCAGCACCTCCACCATAATCCCCACCATTACCACCACCACCACCATCATCATCATCATCACTATCATGATGATTAGCAAGATCATCATCATCATTAGCACCATCATCACCAGCATCACCACCATCATCATTATTATCACAACCACCACCACCACCATCACCATAATCGTCATTATCATGATCATCATCGTCATCATCATGTCGACGTCGTCATCATGATGACCATTATCATCATCACGTAGTCATGTGGTCAGTATCACATCTACTTGTAATGTAGTATAAACGTTGACGAGCACGAAAGGGTGATGTGTGTTTTGTATCATGATAGCTTGCAGCTGAATATCACCACTATCCCATTTGGACACGTCTATCTCGACAGCGTCAATGCCTTCTCGTACAAGAATTACTTGCCCCAGGTGTCGCCTATTGTAGAAACTTTGAAAGCCGGTGACTTGAAGACGGTTTCGTATTCCCAAGCGCGATTCTTGTAGGGCTACAATATCTGCGCTGTAGATTAATTTATCGAGATCTGGGCGCCTGCATAAATCAATGAACGACCCAAGGAAGCGTATATCAATCCCCAATTTTCAAAGCACAGACTTAGTATGGCAGAAGACAGATGAGAATAAGGGTGCAGCACTGCTGGCTCATTACAAGGCACAAATCGGTCAGATGAATTTAGTGAATTACAATAAAATCATGAAAACAGTCACAGACATGTGCAAGGAGCAAGCATTGGAAAGCGATAATGTAATTACTCTTGAAAATATTACAGCCGTACTGAAAAGATCAAGAAACTCAGCGCCAGGACCTGACTGCATTAGGTACGATGATCTCAAAGGCAGGTCAGACGCAGACCTTAAGGAGCTGGCAATATTGTTCAACAAGAGCCTAGCGAACGACAAAGTAGAGGAGGACTGGTTGCATAGTTACTTGATCCCACTACCCAAGCCTGGCAAGAGTCATGCTAAGATACAGGGTTTCAGACTCATAACCATGCAAATACGATCGGCAAGTTGTTAGAAAAGATTGTGGCGTGGAAATTTGTCCCTACATCTAGAAAAGAATTAACAGACTACCATCAACATTGGGAGGTTATCGTCCAGGTAAGAAGACTTGACACAATGCCGCCGTGTTCGTGCAGGACGTTTTCGAAGGTTTTGACGAACGAATGGAGACGTGCGCGGCTGCAATAGACATGGAGGATGCTTATAACAGAGTGCCTTGGATTTCTTGATGACCATAATGCTGTAACTCCAAATAAGTCCATTTGTTGTCAGGTGGATTGTCTCTGCACTTTATCAGAGACAGGTTGTTCTTAGGTGTGGGAGTTGGTCTTCGCCACCAACAGTCATAAATCCAGGACTACCACAATGGTCACCTCTGTCCCCAGTACTATTCAATGTGTATACAGTTCAAATTACAAGCTGGCATATTGCAGGACCAGAGAGAACCATGTCTTATGCTGACGACATCTTGGTATATAGCCAGGGCAGAGATAGCGAAAGAATTGCCAGATATTTGCAGAGGGAGCTTGATCGCATAGGAGAATGGTGCAGTAATTCTGGAGCTTTTATTAATCCATCAAAGACATCGATAACATGGTTTTCCATAAACAATCACATAGTGAACACGTCCACGCCATCGGTTACTATGAGAGGGGATGTCTACGAGAGAACCAGCACAATGAAGTACTTGGGGTCATGTTGGACCGAAGTCTGAGTTTCAAAGATCATGTTGACCACATAATTGTAAAGGCTTATAAATGTCTTGCGGCGATGAAAGTTATAGCTGCTGCTCAATGCGAACAGAGACAGCTATTTCTGCTGTATCAGGGATTGGTGGTGGCGGTGGTAGAGTACGCACTGGCAATTCTGACACTGAGTCAAACTCAAACAGAAAGATTGGATAGAATCCAAAATGAAGCAATGCGAATAATTTTTGGGTGCACGAGAGATACGTTGGCTCGGGCTATGCGATACCTACTTGATTGCCCAACTGCGGATCAAAGAATACAAATGTTCAGGGCGCGGGACTACCTAAAAATCACCGCTGATAAAGAGCACCCTCTACACCCAGAAATTATCAAAGTGAAAGGAAGTCGACTAAAGAGAGGAAAGTCGTGGATGGGTCGCGCAGATGACGTTATACAGAGTGTCTGCAGATTGGAGGATGTACTACCTGGTGCCGAATGGAGTCTGGCACACTCGGATTACCCAACAGCCTTCTAAGTAGTAATAACACTCAATAGAGAGTGTAGGGAATGGTGTCCGACAGTGGTCGAGTCGGAGGTGCTCGCTCTGATCAGTGAGAATTCCAGGGAAGGTAATATAGTTATATATACAGATGGGTCGGTTGAGAGACACATCAGGAGTTCCTGCTCTTTCACGGCTCAAAGGTGGGGGGGGGGGGGGCGGGAGACTATAAGAGAGGAAAGTGGTGCATTCGTTCAGACGACAAGCAGCTTGTAATGGAGATTCTGGCGGTGACCAAAGCTTTGCAATGGGTCTGCTCACAGACTGTCTGCGAGCATGCCTGTATCCTCAGTGACTCCATGAACATGATTGTGAAAGTTCAGACGGGGTACGTTCGAGTACAGTGGCTGGATACAGTGAATAATTCATGTGTGCGTACAGTAACTTTTATTTTTGTGCCGGGACACGCGGGAGTCCGGGGTAATGAAAGAGCAGATAGGTTGGCCGCCCACGCTGCTACTACGGCTGTTGGTGGAGCGATGGATCGGGCAGACATTTTGAATGCCCTACGTGAAAACGCACGAACAAATGACTGTACAAGTGACGATGACTCTTGTTCCATGATTAGAATAAAGGAACTTGGTTCGAGATGTGGTGTCGCTAGAAAAGAGAGTTTTCGTGGGCGAAAATGAATGATGGTCAATCAACAACGTACTGGGACTGTCAGTCAACGTGTAATGGCAGATACACTCAAGGAAAGATCTGAGCACCTATGAACTTGTCCGGAGTGCAATGACGATGATCCAACGACTAACTAACTAACTCCTTGTAATGTAGTTTTCTAACAGTTATTCTATTACATTAGTAGCATATACTATTTATGAAGTATCCATCAATCAAAACGTTTTTTGATTGCAGTGATATTTGTGTCAGTAGTTTGTCATTGCTTTATGGAAGACCCGGCTACACGATTGCCGTCATGGGATTTAAGCCCAGTATCTGGCCGCCACATACTGTCTCTGCGCATGGTCGCCACAACTGTAGAAATCCATATTTGGGCTGGTTTGAATACGGAAATAATTTTAGGACCATTACAAATAAGTGTAGTCATATTTTAGATTTTACAAGTTCGAATTTTATTTTCTAGTTGCATTATATTCATAGTTACTTCTGTTGACATACCTGCATATTTCTGTGATTTTCATTGCTCACTGACGTTGCAACGCTTGTAGTTGCCAATAAAAAGCACAGACATATTTATGACAACAGGAGTGAAGTAGTCAGATTGTCTTGAAGACGTACGTCAATTCATTTTTTTTTATAAACCAGGACATTTTCTCACATTTTGAAGAGTGTTTTCTTCTGTTCTGTAATGGGTCGATTTGGTGCACATGGAAATCGGGAAATATAATTTCGTAGGCGCATGTTAATGCTAAAAAACTATTTTAAGAACAGGACAGTTTGATTACTGTAGAAAATGTTATATTATGTACAACAGAATACGTTTATTATATACGTTACCTATAGAGAAAATGTTTTAAAATAGAAATGTTCTAAGAGAAAATAATATTTATATTGCGTCATTGATATTCGAAAGTTGCATGTCCATAATCATTGTGATCTAACAAATACTTTTGGAGAATAGCTTCCAACAATGATTATAAATTAGTTCTGTTAGCAGAAACACAAATAAAAGCGTTTGGTATTTTGTTACCTACAGAAATGGCGTGAAGTTGGTTGAGAAATCTTCAGCATATTCTACTGTCACATCGAGCATGAGGATGGAAATAGAGGGAGTTACAGCAGCTCTTGATTGGTTGATAACTGATCCATCAACACACTCGGTAATACTCACAGACTCTCAAAGCATGCTGCGCAATATAGAAACGTTCATGCTAAGAAAAGAATGGTGGGATTTATTGAACAACTCAGTTGTCCAGATTATTACATGGATATACTGTCCTGGTCATGCTGGGGTCAGAGGAAACGAGAGAGCCGACTTATTGGCAGGCAATGCGGCGATAGACGGCACATTGCTGAGAAGAGATAAAACAGATTTAATAAAGGCAGTAATAAATTCATTTCAAGATGCAGATGATGTCAATGAGATTGAGAACGTACACATACAGAGAATGTTAGAAATGGGAGTATCTAGACGTGAGGGGAGGAAAAGTACATTTTTTGGAAAGTTCCGAAGATCACACAATCAACACCTGACCGGAACTATGAGTCTACATACACTAGGAGGGCTGCTGAAGTGGAGGGCGGAGCACTTATGGGAATGTTCCGCGTGCTGTGAAGCCAGTTTCTAATAAAGAATCAAGAATTATAAATTAGTAGACGTACTATACACACCAGTTAGCAAATATTTACTACCGCAATGAACCATTTTCAACGTTTTTATTGATATCTTCTATCCCGGTCAATTGGGACATATCTGATACAGGTAAGTACAAACTTTGTAAAGAACCCCATCCTATTGAAACAAGTAGTTAATATCACGGAAGCACGATGCCACATGTTTTCGGTTAGATGTCTGTGACAGAAAGGGAGGAGAACACCTAAGATGTGATAAACGACCACAGTGATTACTAGAGTAAGGAATTGGTGGCAACAAGTGCAAACAGTACTAAATTCTTTCTGATCCCATTCTAATTTTCATCCTATTACTTTGGATCATACTAATTGACAACACACGGCAGCAACCAGGCATCTGAAAACGTTATGGATGTTTAAATCTGTGACGTAGCTAATTGGATATACACCCTATGGGGGCCCATGTTCTGCACATACATGTAAGGTCTGGATGCAGCGGACTTCGCAAAGAAACCACATCTCCTATTGGGTCAATGGGCAGAAATGATCCATCCAGCAAGTGAGTCAGAAATCACCCTGGTCATGTTATCTATTGCACCCTGGCGCACAATCACTCTTCTTGACTTTTGCAACGTGACAAGGGCGAAATAATGAGGTTGATAACCGAAACTCGCCCTCACTGTATTCCAATTACATCACGTACGTTATGGTGTCATCTTAGCGTCATGCTCATCTTCGCATGCGAAGGAGGAATGCAATCAACATAATTACTATGACAGTGGTGAACGATGTATCGCATTGTGAGCTATAGTTTTCATGTCAGCAATGGGATTGAAGTTAACTGGACTTAGAAACTGGACATCAACACACAGTTGGAAGGCAAAAGCATTTACACAGTACTGATAAAATCACGCTTAGCGTGCAGCTGGTGATTTTCTTCTTCCTCTGCGTTCGTTCTCAAACTCCTGTAGATCAGCAGGATGTAGTTCAGAGTACGGATTGCGGTGTGTCATGGTTTACATCATTGCTGCGATATCTGCGCCTTTCGGACTGACACATCCGACTTCAGCATGGCTTTGGGTCACTGACCCTATATGGGATGGGACAGCCAACTCCATCCCATAACCTCTTTAGTCGCCTCGTACAACATGCATGGAAGGTAAACAGTGTTACTATTCTTTGCTCCCCTTTCGTCCCTGACAACACAAGGGCGGTGGTTGGTGATAAAAACATATTGTTTCGCTCAGTCGCTGCAATCGTATGAAAGAAATAGAAGTATTTTCTGTAACTCGGAAATTAACCATGTTTAGCATCTCAGAAATTCATGTTGTATATTTGATCTCCAAATACCAATCAATAGTCATAGCTTCAGTAGTCCTTGTCTGTTATCATCGGCCACGTTTATGTGCTTTATGAATTTATTATGTCCTGTTTCTCGTTTAATTTGTTTTTGTAAAAACAGAGTTTTGGTCGGAAAGTTGATTGAGAATGTTGTTTAATTATGCAACTGTATTTCATTAAGTGTCTCCGTTTGTTTTGTGAACTGGAAAATATATTGTTTTGCGTGTATAAGTTTGTTTTGTGAACTGGAAAATGTATTGTTGTGCAGGGGTTTTGCCCCAATAAGTCTGTTTTATATCAGTCACTGTATTTTATCATGTCTCTTCGTCTGTTTCCAACACTGTATTTTATCATGTCTCTTCGTCTGTTTCCAACACTGTATTTTATCATGTCTCTTCGTCTGTTTCCAACACTGTATTTTATCATGTATATATCTACGAAATTTTAACTGTATTCTTCATGTGTGCGGCCCCTCCCACAGTATTAAAGTCTAAGTACTTTATGTTACCTTTTACTACACATGCAATCTAAGTACTTTGTGTTATATGTTACATATATTAATCTAAGTACTTTGTGTTATCTGTTACACATATTCAATCTAAGTACCTTGTGTTATCTGTTATTTCCTATTCAATCTAAGTACCTTGTGTTCTCTGTTATTTCCTATTAAATCTAAGTACCTTGTGTTATCTGTTATTTCCTATTCAATCTAAGTACCTTGTGTTATCTGCTATTTCCTATTCAATCTAAGTACCTTGTGTTATCTGTTATTTCCTATTCAATCTAAGTACCTTGTGTTATCTGTTATTTCCTATTCAATCTAAGTACCTTGTGTTATCTGTTATTTCCTATTCAATCTAAGTACCTTGTGTTATCTGTTATTTCCTATTCAATCTAAGTACTTTGTGTTTTTTGCTGCTACCATTTGAATCACTGCACATTATTTAATATCTGTTACTACATATTCAATCTAATCAGTGGTGGAGTGTCATCAGAATACTCTCCTGTACAACTAGTGTCCTAGAAGGATGAGTTAGAGCTCCAACGCTGCTCCGGCCTGATGTTTTCTGCCATGCTGACAGACTTATATATATCAAGTAACATAACAGGAATACAAATAAGATAAAGAACAGATGTTAATCTTTTCAATCTTCAGCGCTTGTAAGCCAAAACTAAGGTGCGAGACACAATGGTCAGGGAATTCTGATTCTGCAGACATTATACAGGATTCCATAGACCAATTTCCTGAAGCCTGCTACTTTGGTTTCACTATGAATAAAAATAAACCAGAGGTCATGTTCCTACCCACACAAAACAAACTACACATAAATCCCCATTTAAGGATCTAAAAAGAGAAGAGCTTCACATAGTAAATAATCTCACCTACCTGTGAAGCACTCTCTCACAAGATGTAAACATCGCTGATGTTTACCTCCATGAGGCAAACAACAGAATAGCGGAAGATAGTGCCACATTTGGAAGATTAGGGAAACACGAGCACCAACACAATAAATTAATTTCACTACAACAAAGACATGTCGACTCTTGCACATTTGTTACAACATGTCGACTATTGCACATTTGTTACAACATGTCGACTCTTGCACATTGGTTACAACTGTCTCGTGGTTATTAATGGAATATAACTATGGGACGTGACGTTATTTGCAGGTCTTAGTGTAATCAAGTTGCCTGGTTTCGATCGGGTGTTCTTGAGGATTTGAATTATAACAATGCACAGGAAATCCTCCACAGACAGCGACAATCTGTCGTCGTATCCATTTTCCCCTGTTATCTATTCCTGATTTTGTATTTTCCAAATTTTATCGCTTTATCCTGAAAAATACTGTTTGAATAATGTATGCACACACACATCCACTAACGCACACACAAACACATACACACAATATATATATATATATATGAAATAAAGTAGACTGACATTACTAAAAACTCTATATAAATGTATCTTTTGTTTCACTGTATATATATATAATATATGTGTGTGTATCTGGTATGTGTGTCGTTATTGTTAGCACGACGCAGGCTTTGTGTTGGAAATATTGTTTTCTGGTGTCTGGTTTAGGTCGTCTTCCGTGTACGTTCTCAAACTCGTAAGAATTAGCAGGATCTAGTTTGACGACATGAGTTCGTTGTTTCATGGGGTGCATATAGGTTGCGATATACACACGACTTTTTGTCATGATACATCCCAGTTTAGCATGTGTAATTTTGTAATATCTGTAATTTTCCCTTAGTCTGCATGTGGCGATATCTGAAGTGATCTGATATTTTAGCAGAAGCGAGTAGAAAGAGCATATTGTTGAAAAAAATTGATTCACATTTCACACCCTGAGGAGTGGACATCCTAAGCAAACATCCGCTATCTTGTCATATCTTTAGTTATTACTTCCAGTTCTTTCTTTGTAAAAACCTACCTGCATGTATCATATATATTTCCTGTTTTTTGAGAACGTGTTTATTTGTTGTTGTTTGTGTGTGTGTTTAACCATGATTTGTTATTTTTTTCTGTTAACCATGATGTGTTATGTTTTTGTATCAACTATGATTTCTTATGTTTTGTGTTCGTTATCAGTGATTTGTTATGCTTTCTTTGAAAACTGTCATTTGTTATGTGTTATGTTCTTAATCCCTAATTGTTTATGCGTTCTGTGTTAACCTCACCGTTTTCTGTGTTATCCACCATGTTTGTAACAGCGTTGGCAATCTTAGACCACTGTCAGTAACAGATATTAGCACTGCCTGTAATAACCGAAAGAATGCCCGCTTTTGCATCTCTGCAGATGTCAAGACTTTACGGCTTAGTTTTCTGAATGGCCTCCATGTTTTGTAAAAGAAAGGATTCTATCGAACGTATTTCTTAAACATTTCATAGTATTCTCTTTGTTGAAGTCAATGCCTACGCAGGTTCCAGCTGGCAGCTTGAATGATGTTCAACAAGAACCAGATGATCTTTCATTTTGATGTGTCGATGACTGCATTTTAACTTTTTGACCACATCGAAAGTTGTTCTAGTTTACTCTTCACTCCCTTAATTGTGTCGTATATTTTCTGACACGATTGTACAGCAAAAAGTCATCCGTGTAAGTGATGGCTCTTTCTGGCCCTTCCGTCTGCATCTGTGCAATTTTACAAGGGTAGACGTGACATAGCACAGGCGTTAGTGGAGATCTATGTGACGATCCGGTGCTACAGTTCTAACCACTGAGGTCCAGGATCGCAACTTTAAAGTAACTGGTTTAGACATGAACACCATTGTTATCCAGTGTTTGAAGCTTATGTCTATTCGGATGTCATTTTGCAAGTGGACAAGATCGCCGCAGCTGACTATGTTATACGAATCTTTCAGATATATCATAAGAACCGCTGTTTCTTCTTTTTTTTCTGGATGCCCTCGTAAATATTGTCGTGTCTCTGCCATGTTTCTATGCTCTGATGGTGTCGATGATTGGTTCAGACAGGTGTCTTTTTTCTAGATTGATAGCCCGCCGTTTTCAATAACCCTATATATCACCTTTCTAGCACCTTTCTATGCACATTCTGCAGCGTGATGATGCGGTAGCTCTTAATTTTTGTTGGTTATATTCTTGTCTGGTATTGCACGTGGAAAGTGGTAACTATGTAACCACTCGTCTCATATATGTCCTATCTTCAAACTGCTGTTGAATTCATGTAATGATTTCTTGAACACGTCGTCTTCAATTTTTCTTTCAGAAGTTCATATCGTATACAGCCGGGACCAGTCTGATGTCTTCTGTATGCCTTGTTTCATGTCCTCAAAACATACAAACACATTCTCTCCATCCATTGTTTTCAGTAATGTTGTTGTCAATTCCCTCTGAATCACTTCTCTTCATGTCATATGTTAGTATTCCCTCCCGTATAACTTCTCTACACATCATACGATAGTATCCCCGTTGTATCGCGATGACAAACTTCTCTTCATGCCTTTTGTTAGTATTTCATCACTCATTACTTCTCTGTATTTATGTTTGTTTTCCTTTCCCTGTAGCTTCATATCGTTTCTTACGTTAGGCCTCAAAGGCATGGCTGGGTAAAACGGGTCCAATGATACATGCTTAGTCCTCGAATGGAGGCAGCTTAGAGCACCAATATTTCAGTATTATAACGTCCTGCAAGAAACACAACACACTGTCCTGTGTCAACTATCTCAGCATTCTTCTGTCAGATATGTTGATCCATCCGTATTGATGGCACATCTAGCATTCCCTTTCCTCTAGGACTCTCGAGCAAAAGGACAAAGGTGCAATGTTCGCTGACAGGCAGCTTGTCATCATCAATTTGAATTATTTTATAGAAGACAAAATTATGAAATTGAGACACGATGAAACACTATTCTTTTTTTCACAGATGGGTCAGCCTATCACCCAACGTGCCTTAGTCGCCTATTACGGCATTCCTGTAAAGAAGACAGTGTCCTTATCTGTGCACTCTGAACTAGAATTCGAGATCACCGTTACCACATGGGAGATAGAAAAGAATACAAATTCAATGGCTGGTTTTTAGAAATTGAATTATCAGATTACATAATTCAGTACGCCATCAATATGTATTGCAAACAGTACTTTCACCGCCAGGTGTTGTACACACCTGAGCAGTGATCGGAACAGTAATAGTACATTTTTATAATCCACACATAATCGATCTACAAAATCAAGAAATTTACAAAACCTGAGTTACGAACATTCGTTGGTACCACAGTGCACAGGTGAACATTGAAATATCTACGTCCGTGTCACACCTTCCACATCACACCTACAAGTCACACACACAGTTCTTACCAGTTCTTTAATATACTACTTTAATAGGCAAAGGTAGCTCCCATGCATATGCCGTCGGGGATGAAGATATCTCTTCATGTATTAAGCCGCAGCAACTATTAGGTGGGGTGACCAGTTCCATTCCTCGCTGTTTTGCCTCCCCTAACTCATGTGTCAGGTACTCATTTACAGCTGAGTCGACTGGAGTATTGGTCGTGTCAAGCGAGAAATAACAACCCGGGTTTTTTGTGTCCCAACGTGGTTTCGAACCTGGCAAACTGTAACCTGATGATATCAAGCAAGCTCACTATCAACTAGGCTAGCGCGCTCTTCATATTACACTTACTATTACACATTGAAATTAGATTGGCATGTTTATGAAGTATATCGAGCAATAAAAATATGTATGGGTGTGGTGTGTTTGTGTGTGTGTGTGGATGTGCATGTGTGTTATCCCCTCTGACTACTAAAATAAGAATCACTTTAGACAGGAATGTCAATTCCTCTTAAATGCCGATATCATAATATACAGTCCTCAAGACTGCCTGAAAGTTCCACTGTCTTCATAGAACGAACACTTTCCAAACTGTTATCAACATCAGCAAGCTATATTGTTACTTCCGGGTCGATCGTTAATCGTTATCGATTACTATTGGTTGACTAGTCACAATCTTTGAAAATCGATAAAGTCAGTAGGCTGAACCGGAAAGAAAGGATATGTGCACTACTTCGACCTCCCAAGGTTAATTTCCGGAGGGCAAGATAGCGTGTTATCAAGCACTCATTAATCGGGGACTCTGGTTTGCTTACACGCATGCCAGAGCTTAACCCAGATGACTGGTCATTGCGGATGTCCTTGTACTTTCAATAAACGCTGCTATTTAGCTTCTCATTCGCTTCGTCCTTGTTTTATCGGGGTCCGAAATGGCAGCAAAGAATAGTAAAACGGTTAGCTATCACGTATTTCGCTAAGGGACGATTGATGATGACGGATACATATTTCTCAATATAACATTTTCTTTTAACAGATGTGGGACTTGGGCAATCACAGTGGAAATAATGAAAGATTTCAGGATTTTGAAAATGAGTGTTATAGATCTGTATACTTAAACAAGTATACGAAGCATAATATGGAAATACAAGGGTGTCCATTTAGTGACATAGACTGATTTGAAAACACATTTTTTACGTCATAGTACGAACTCCATTTAACTGCAATTCAGAGTTTCACTGCAATAAGAAGATATTTCATTAGGAAATTGAACACATTTGTATTCAACAAGATGGTGGAACTGCTCACACTGTCTAAAAACCAACCACTATAATTCGTAGATGGCATGTTTGCAAATCGCATAATCTCTCTCGGAATTAGGTATATACGGTCTCCCGATCGTACTCCCTAGTATTCCTACCTCTGGGGTGAACTGAAAGGAAACGTTTACGAAAACAATACCCATACAACCTATGAAATTCAGGTTGCAATCGTCGACAACAGTAAAATCATTTCACAGCCCTTACTGCACAAGGTCTTAAAGGAAAAAAAAGGTATCCATACTTGCTGAAAACAAGGAACACAATGGCTACACTTTCAATGTAAAATTGAAGAAACAAGGAAAACCAGAGACTGGAGAAACGCGACATATTCCCATATGGAAGAAAATGACAGTCATAGAGATTGTAAAAAATACAGAGGGGTATCCTTACTAAGCCACACTGGAAACAAAATATTAGAACAACAACTACGATCATACATTGAACCACAACTTAAAAACACCGAAATGGACGTCCGTAAGAACAAAGACTGTACATATGTTATCTTTACACTTAGACAGTAACAGAAAGAACCACAGAAAATAACAAAGAATTATACACTGCATTGATCGACCAAGAAAAGACTTTCGACAGAGTAGACAAACAGCTATGGAAAATACTATCAATATTCGGAGTATCAGAACATTAAATCAATATATGCACGAGCATTTATGCTAATATTCAATGTGAAGTAAGAACATATGCAAGAATGTCCAATAAGTTCCAAATTCAATCAGGGGTTCGCCAGGGGCGTGTCCTGTCCTCTCTACTTAATATAACATATATAGACCACATCTGTAAAATAACTAGTAAAAAGGAAGAGGATAACATAATAGACAAATTGAACGAATTATTCTTTGCAGACGTCCAAGTACTAATAGCGACATCAGAGGAACAATTGCAAGAACATATGAACAGACTCCACAGAACATACATTTCAGAAATTCAACATGAAGATTAATATTCTTCTTCTTCTTCAGCGTTCGCTCTCAAATAACCACAACGAATATTTCGCTTGATTTCCGCCGCGGAGCGTGAAGTACGTTGTTCTGCAAGTTCCACAGTAGAACTGTGATTATTTGCACCCCGGTTGGCCACTTGTGGTCAGGACGTCCGAGGTACAGCACATCCGTTTTCGTCATTCCTTTATTTCGGGTTTGGTCCCTAAAGATTAATATTGAAAAGACCGAAATAATGGCAATAGCAAAGAAAAAAAGAAATATCACTACCTCCTTCGATAAAAGCCACCTTAAACAGGCAAATGAGGTCACTAATTTAGGAAGTATTATATCTAGGTTAAGGGAAAACAGTAAAGAGATACAAGATAGATGCATCAAAGCAGACCAGATCCTAGGACAGAAAACACGTTTTAAGAACAAAAACGTAAACATAGACACAAACATTGCATTATACAAGACTATTATTATTCCATCACTATGCTACCAGTGCTAATCCTGGGCAATGACATCACAAGACAAAAGAAAAATCAGTGACAGCAGAAATGGCATGTCTGCGAACAATACTCCGACTAATCATTTAGCGATAGAATTAGAAACGATAACATCAGACAGATAACCAAAACAATACCAGTATTCACACACATCAAAAGGCAACATATCAAGTGGTTTTCACACACTTCCAAACTACCAACAGATAGCATGCCAGAAATAGTCATGACACATATGTATCACGGATATAAGGACAGAGGCAGACCATGCAAAACATGGATCACAAATATCGCCGCTAGGCAAACAAGGCCACAGCGTAAATATAGATAGATAGATAGATAGATAGATAGATAGATAGATAGATAGATATATAGATAAATTGATGGATGGATGGATGGATGGCTGAATGGATTGATAGATGGATAGATGGCTCTATCGATGGATAGACAGACATACAGACATACAGTCAGACAGACAGGCAGGTAGGTAGGTAGGCATGTAGGCAGGTAGGCACGTAGGCATATAGCCAGGTAGGCAGGTAGATAGGTAGGCAGGTAGGCAGGCAGATAGGTAGAAATGTAGGTGGGTAGGTGGGTAGATGAGTAGGTGAATAGGTGGGTAGGTAAGTAGGTAGGCAGGCAGGCAGGTAGATAGGTAGATATGTAGATATATAGATAGATAGATAAATAGATAGATAGATAGATAGATAGATAGATAGATAGATAGATAGATAGATAGATAGATAGATAGATAGATAGATAGATAGATAGATAGATAGATAGATAGATAGATAGATAGATAGATAGATAGATAGTTAGATAGATAGATAGATAGATAGATAGATAGATAGATAGATAGATAGATAGATAGATAGATAGATAGATAGATAGATAGATAGATAGATAGATAGATAGATAGATAGATAGATAGATAGATAGATAGATAGATAGATAGATAGATAGATAGATAGATAGATAGAAAGAAAGATAGATAGATAGATAGATAGATAGATAGATAGATAGATGGATGGATGGATGGATGGATGGATGGATGGATTGATGGATGGGTGGATGTAGAGATAGACAGATAGACAGTTAGACAGACAGACAGACAGACAGACAGACAGGCAGGCAGGCAGGCAGGCAGGCAGGCAGGCAGGCAGGCAGGCAGGCAGGCAGGCAGGCAGGCAGGCAGGCAGCCAGCCAGCCAGCCAGCCAGCCAGCCAGCCAGACAGACAGACAGACAGACAGACAGACAGACAGACAGACAGACAGACAGACAGACAGACAGACAGACAGACAGACAGACAGACAGACAGACAGACAGACAGACAGACAGACAGACAGACAGACAGACAGACAGACAGACAGACAGACAGACAGACAGACAGACAGACAGACAGACAGACAGACAGACAGACAGACAGACAGACAGACAGACAGACAGACAGACAGACAGACAGACAGACAGACAGACAGACAGACAGACAGACAGACAGACAGACAGACAGACAGACAGACAGACAGACAGACAGACAGACAGACAGACAGACAGACAGACAGACAGACAGACAGACAGACAGACAGACAGACAGACAGACAGACAGACAGACAGACAGACAGACAGACAGACAGACAGACAGACAGACAGACAGACAGACAGACAGACAGACAGACAGACAGACAGACAGACAGACAGACAGACAGACAGACAGACAGACAGACAGACAGACAGACAGACAGACAGACAGACAGACAGACAGACAGATAGATAGATAGATAGATAGATAGATAGATAGATAGATAGATAGATAGATAGATAGATAGATAGATAGATAGATAGATAGATAGATAGATAGGTGTAAGAAATAAAAAAAATGCTCTTGTATGGCAATAAGAACATGTCATAGTAATGGAGAAAGATACTTTATTTTGGAACATGATGATGCATGCCTGTAGTACCGAGATTGTCCTGCATGTGATAGTTGAGGTTGAAAGAAAAAGAAGAGCATGAAATAAAATATGGATATATAATCACAACCATCACCAAATCCAGTAACTTTCAGGGTAGCAGAGGTGCGATGAACGAAAGCCAACACAAAAATATGACCATGTCTCTATGTTATTTAGTTCCCTTTTTAAGTGTGGAGAATATTGCTGATGTCCAGTCTTTAATATTATCAATCCATACTGTTTTTTGACTTTCTTGTCTTCTTGCACACTCTACTGTTACTTGAAGGATAGTTTTGCAAATGAAATCGTGCCTGAATACGTGACCAAACCACACAAGTGTGTGCCGTTTTACAACTACCATGAGATGTTGTTGTTGCAAGAGTATTTATTTCGTTGATTACGATTATGCTGGTTTCATTTGATGATGCGCAATATTTGTTTGTGACATATGTTTTCAAAAGCTTGTATTCTCACATCCATTTTCGGCTGTAATTTTCCAACTCTCATTCCGCACAAAAGAATAGGTATTATTAGAGATCAATATCCTAGCAGAATGCAGGTACTTGACACTCAAATATGACAATGAGAACAGAGTCGGTGCATGAATATTATGACGATGTCTCTAAAGTTGTACCCCTACGACCCTGAGGGGTTATGACTTCTATGACGTTAATCCTACATCACCCATTTATCTCGCTGTAATGAAGACTGGTGAAGATCAGAGAATGACTTGCTGGAAGGAAATAAACGCTTTCATTTTCAACATATTTCTAGGCTGGAAGGAACGGTCATGGTAACATTTTCTCCGTAGTAGAAGACTGACCACTTTGATTCAGAAGTTCAGATCTATATACTGCCTTCATGTCTGCTTTATACGTGCATTATCTTTCTTTAAGTATCCCATTCTTTTACACTTACTTTTATTCAGCAACAATTACGTAGCTAACGCCTTTATGTGTTTTTATAATACATTAAGTGCCTACATTTTGTCGAAACAAGTCCCTACATTATTTAGGGAAAAGAAATACCACTAAAACACATTTACAGTCGCTAGTATTGATGCAAGTTATCAACAACAGGAGATTCATCAACAGAAATATCACACCGCATTGCACTGACGGCTAACTCATTCAATAAACTATCAAATATCTAGCATTCAAAAACACTAAGAAATAACACAAAACTCACAATCTTCAACTCCTGGATAATTCCAACATTAACATATGGATGCGAAAGTTGGAAAGCAACATTAAAATTAGAGCAAATACTAAACGCATTTGTAAATAAATGTCTTAGAAGGCTACTGAACATACGTTGGTCAGACTTCAAATCACACACAGTTATCAGACAAGAATCAAAACAAGAATATGTATCCAACTATATTAGAAAGCGTCGCTGGAATTACATCGGACACGCACTACGAATGAATACTGAAAGACTCCCCTGTCAAGATTTGATGTGGTCACCAAAAGGCAAGAGAAAGCGAGGAAGACGAAAAGAAACTTTACGTAGAACTATTACAATAGAACGTTTCATCATCGGTATCAGAAACAATGAAGATCTAAAACAAATTGCAATGAAACGAGAGACATGGAAATCTTTGACATCCGCCCGATGTGCCATCTTTGGGCCTAGAGGAA
Organism: Meghimatium bilineatum; assembly: GCA_034231615.1. Classification (NCBI taxonomy): domain Eukaryota; kingdom Metazoa; phylum Mollusca; class Gastropoda; order Stylommatophora; family Philomycidae; genus Meghimatium; species Meghimatium bilineatum. The sequence goes on from CM067304.1 coordinate 52,396,638, forward strand.
TAATTAACTAAGTATTGCTGCCGGTTCCAAAGATCTGCGCGCGACACACTATCATCCCCCATGCCTTCCCCCTTGGATAACCCTGGGATTGACGGGAGCTTTCAGTGCTTTGCACGCAGATCATTGTATCCAGGAACACATCTAGCGATTTTTAAATATGAGTTAAGTGACGTTACGAAAGCTGAATGAAACTGCGCATAATATTAAACAGTTGGAGTGCAGGCATTTCTCTTTGGATTGAACTTATATTTTATATGTAAATTGTTGTATTTATAAACGTAGTATACTTGTCTCCCCGTATGTTTTTTATTGACAATTATTGTGATCCTTAAATTGTTCAATTGGTGTTCAGCAATTCTTCTACTTAAGAAGGACCTGACATGTATTTTTCCTAAGATCTTCTTAAGTAGGATCTTAACATGAAAAGTTACTCTAACGTTTTCAAGACACATTTTTATATCTGTATTCTGTAAGGGGAATAGATTGCACTCTCGAGATATGACTGGTGATTCGTTGGAGGAAAACGGAAGGATCACTCTTCGCTCATCAGAGGCAGGACTTACATTGGACAATGTTGGAGGGTGATTCATTATTTAAGGGCAAAATTATTATTATTATTTCTTTAGATACACAATTCATATAGAGATACATATAATATGTAATATTTCTACAAAACCACTCTACTTATAAATGCACTTTTCACACCGTTGCACAAACTTCTATATTCTGTCAGAAAAAAAATTTGTGGTTGTTCATTCAGTCAGGAATGCACCGCTTCTGTAATCTCGTTATCGTTCCCAAATTCTCGTCCCATCAAAGCGTTTTTCGTGGTCAACACACCTGATAATCAGAGGAGGATAGGTAAGGACTATACGGGAGATGCTGTAAGATCTACAGTTGCAATATCCTGATGGCGTCAAGAGTTGCAGCAGCTGTATGAGGACCTGCATTATCATGAAGAAGAATAAGAACGTCTCTAGACAAAAGGCCCCTGCGATGGCTTTTGTATTGCTGGTTTGATCTCATCCTTCAAAAGTGATACTTACGAACAACCGTAACAATTTTCTGTGCGGATCCGATACTGATAATCTGACTTCCAGCTGAGATCTTTCACAGAAATTCGCCTGTTTTCATGAATAATGGAATCATTACGTCCTATATTTTCATCAGTGACGTTCTCGCTTGGAAGACTGGGACGCTGCTCAGCACAGATTGATGTGCGCTAATTTGTAAATGCATCTACCCACTTTATTTTCCTCTCGACAATGCATGCAGCCCCATGCTGTTGCATCATTTATCTGTGAATTTCACGACGTTTCACACCCTATCCACAAAAATCATATAGTTCCTCGCTGTTCCTCTACGGTGCACGCAGCTAAGGGCGTCAACGTTGTGTTTCTACGTGCATCACAATTACACAATTTGTGCCATCTATTGGCCAGTGTAAAAATATCTGACAATGGACCTTTCTTTTACATAAGATTGAAAGATATCCAATATTTAATACGTGAAGTATTTACAGTTTGCTCTTACTTAATGAATCACCCTCGTAGTTTGGCTATCGGCGACGCATTTTATAAATGAACTGGTCTGGTCAGAACACATCATGGTATCTCGCTTACCAGATCTGCGTCCTCCACATATTTCGAGGTTGTAAAGCTCTGATATAACCAAACTAGACTAACGTCAGCAGTTGAAATGAGCATATTTCACCATTCGAGGGTATACTTTACTTAAGTAAACCAACACACCAGCGACAATATGATCTACACTGTGATGAGAAGAAGTATAGTAAAGACCCATGCTTAGACTGCAGGGAGAGAGGCAACCATTTTATCTGCAGAATACCTCGAGAGTGTAAGTAGTGAGGCAACACTTTTATTTGCAGAATACCTTGAGTGTGTAAGTAGGGAGGCAACCATTTTATCTGCAGTATACCTCGAGAGTGCAAATAGGGAGGCAATCATTTTTACTACAGTAAACCTCTAGAGTGCAAGTCAGTTTAACGTTTCATCTAAAATACTGCTCACTTTGGCTTCCGACATACAATTACATTTTGTTCAAAAATATCATGGTCTCTAAATTAAATCTCTGGAAACTCGTCAAGAAAAATTACAGGAAATTACCAATTCAGAAATTACAAGTAATAGCTCTAGTTTGTTCGAAGTTCAAACTCAATCAATCAATAAATATAGATTATTTGATATCCGAGATTGTAGTTCACTAATCACAACCTCCAGAATATTTGTTGGTAAAAAGCTCTGACATAATCAAACTGTAAAAACATCTCTGGTTGAAAGAAGCGTTGTTATTATAAAAGATACGTATCATTGTAGTGTAATTGAGGAAGCCTTATAGATACTAAGGTAACAGAATGCTAGACCTAGGCACTCTTTCTTGCCAGGAAGGAAATTAGAACAATTGAGCTAAATGATAAAACTGAAGTACAGAGCATTTCATCTTTTTATCTTTCATAGTAATGTCCACATTATTTTACAGTAGATCATTACTGATTACTTCAGAGTCCCTGTCACTGTTACGTAACATTCGACATCATTGGTGTCAGTAAGTATGGGTGTCATCCATGAAACTATCTCATATTTTGTTATGAAGTGAAATGTCTGTGATGTGAACGGATGGGGACATCTAGGACGATACATAGGCTCTGTGAAAACCGGGGACATCTCTAGTGTAGTGGTTAGGTTGTTCGCCTTGTGTTGATGAGGTCATTGATTCGAATCCGACTCCGGTCGTCTTATTTACAAGGTGGATTATTTCGGAGTTACATTTGAATTATGGCTACAGGCATGCTATAAGTGATACTCTCGGCAGGGTTAGGGTTAGGGTTAAGATCAACGTGATTCTTCGTTGAGAGTGACGAGGTACATATTGGAAACCGAGTAGCATGAAGTCAATTCTCTACGACTTTGAATTTTTTTTGTGGAAAGAAAAATGACAGTGATTGAACCTAATTTTTTTTTAAATTATGCTCGATCACATTATATTTGTATGAAATAACTGTTATTATGTGTTTTTTTGTACTTCAGATTGAACTAAGAAACAAAGAAGAATAAATGGCTCCAGTTGTTGTCCAGAAAAACTTATCTCATTTCCGGTGTTACATTCAGGAACATTTAATCAGTTTAAAGTTTATCTTTGAGTAACTGTTAATCACAGTTAACAGTTTCTATATGAGGAACGTTTAGGCACAATTTACAGTTTTGATAATAAATGTTTAAATTTCAGTAACTTTTAGTAACAATTTAAATCTTTCGATTTGAGCTATTTTTACAGTGCGTTCATCAGTAGTTGAATATCGACATTGCCAATTGATCTTCGTAATTACTAAGCGTATGGGCTTCATATTTTCATGAGTGGATTAATTCATAACCACGTTAAATATGTATGATTAATTAATACCTAGGTTGAAACGATGTATAGGGACAGTAGCTGCCAATGTCTTTTTTAAGATTACAATGATTTGATTTTATGCGGCAAAGAGATTTTACAATATTTTTTTTATATAGGCAATTGTTGATATAATTGATATTGTTCATTTGTTGTAACATCGGTAAAAATGAAAAATTTCGAATGTTATATTTTTCTTGAAGTGTGTTAAGATTATATGCAACGAGATATAAAATTAACATAAAGTTAATATAATGTTAAACGTTCATTAAATTGTGGTATACATTCCTGTTAATTTAAAATAAACGCAAACATACATTGTACTTACCATATTAATCATCATTTACGCCATAATATGAACATTGTTAAGTGATAGTGGTGGTATTTTGGAATCTTCGACCAAAATATTTTCCGAGTTCATGTTACGTTGCGAAGAAATTTAAAAAATGTCCAGTTTTAATATTATCAGTCCAGATCTTATGTTGACCATGTCTTCTCCTTACAGCTTCTACTTTGCTCTGCATGATTGTTTTAGAGAGAACTAAATCACAAAATCTTAATAAATTTAACTATTGTCAATATGGTTCTATTGTCTAGCAAGGGTGTATATTTTATATCTCACATGTCTTTACAAGAATAAGTGTGTCACTTCGGTTGTGTAGTTTTCATCATTGTTCACCATTATCTATCTTGAGGTTATCAAATCCTTCTTTTTCTCGGTATTCCCTTGATCTTGTTTCTAATTATTCTTATTTATCTATTCATAATTCCATGCATCATAAAGATCAATAATTGTAGTTGGTTGAATGATGCATAATCCATTTTTCTACCAATATTCTTCTTCCACTTTCAATATATAGTCTTGACATTTTATCAAGAGTGTGGTTTTTTTTTTAAATTGCGGAGAAGATTGTGTATGTAATTTCTGAACATCATTAAGTTTGAAGGTTTTATTTTCTTTCTCCACTGCTTCCGTAATTTTAGCCGAAAAAATGTATTTTAGTTTAAATGTGAATGGTACGATGGTAATCTTAGACAGCTATGTCCATGCTCCTGTATAATTTTATCCATGAAGAAAGTCTTTGCTCTGTCAGCATTCTTTACCAGCAACATTAACTCATGTTTAAGTGCATTTCAGTAAATAGAAAACTGATAATTTTTAAGCCGTATTTTTATCTCTTCCTTAGAAGATGAGGATGTAGATATATTATGTTCACATACAACAATATTATAGTAATAAGAATTGTTCATAGCCATGCAGGACAGCCTATATAATGAAGAAAGTACAATTTTCTCTATCCATTCTCTAAATATGTGACCATTTATCTCAACATGGTAGTATCGATTATCAGTAGATTCGGAAATGAATATTTTTTCATTGTTCTTCCAAAGAAAATAGTGTCTGCTACCTGCATATGGCATTACCAATCTTTGACTTTTGCATATACTCGTATATCTTAATTGCTCCATCTACAGATTGTCATTACTTTTTAATTGGTGCGGTGATCGTCTATCCATTTTTTATCTATATGTGTTATATACAATATCATAAATTTCTTTACGCATCCCCATAATTTGTCGCAAATATTTAATTCTGAGAGTCACTAAATGAGGTTTCTCACAAAAGACGTTTCTGTCAAATGTATAATTCCAAAATGTTAATCCAGCGCCACTTAGAGGTTTCCATAATTTATTTTTCAAAATGTGAATGTGGTTAATCTTTTTGAGATACGTTTTCAATTTTTCTTTAATGGCAATGCTTCATTGCAATCTAAACGTCTATGACTTGCTTGTTAAATAATTTCTTCATCGTCAAAGCTATCTACAACGTTTCTTTCGTCTCACTTATTCTGCTTTTGTAAAAGTATGGTTATTTTCTCGTATCTACATTGCCTGTATTGTGCAGTTTATACTCATGACATGCTGTCTTCTTTTGATGATTTAAAATTACTATGAAAAAAGTACCACGTCGCACATCTTGTAAAAAAATATTTGTACAATTTAATAGCAATACTATTTAGTATAACGAATTTAACCGTACAAGACATGATTATTCATGTTTTCGTAAATGCTGCTTTATGATACGATGATGTATATAAATGAAAAAAATTGATATGTTGAATGCACCACACTAAAAACACATTGAATATGCAATACATTTGTGAGTACATTGGAGTTTAACTATTATTTTAAGATGTACCAATGGAGATTCTCATAAACATCTACATATTTCGCACTCATGGAAACAGTTATTCCCGGACCAAAATGTATGCGCACTAAATGCATGTTACAGCAGTATAATTCAATCTATGATGGGGTTTTCTCATTTTATCGTGCTTTTAATAGACTAGTATATTTATACGTTGGACTAAATTGAAGAACAGCCAAAGAAGAGTTGAAGAGAAACAAAACCCAATGAACAAATAATATGCATTTCCCCTCTTTGACAGAAAATATAGTAAATTGTACAACAAATTCGTCTACTTTTATAGCTATCAACAAACAAATATTGCTATCGCAAAAACGGCATTCGTAGCTACTGCTGCGATACATCTGTTTAGTCTAGATAGTAATTAATCATAAATCTTTAACGTGGTTATAACATAATATACTCATATAAAATATGACGCACATGCTCTACAATATCGATATTCAAATATTGATGAACACATTATAGTCAAAGTTTGAGGTTTCGATGTGAGCAAAATGAAGTTATTGTTTAAAATTGTGATTTCAGAAAGTTTTAGTCAAAATTTAAAGTTTTGATGTGAGTATCATTTAGTAAACGTTTAAAATTTCTATTTGCGTAACTTATAATCTGCGTATAACTACGTATCAAAGTTAAAGGTTAGAATTCCGTAACTTTTAGTTACAACTTTAAGTGTTATTACAGAAACTATAGATCGCTCATTGGGTGTACCTGTAGTCAGGAATATCTTATTCAGCATCACCATAGTGATATAGTCACAATTAAAATGCCTATCAACATCGCTGGTCACCATACCACTCCTCAACATACCAACAGTTTGCTATCCTCTTGTGACAAAGTCGAGGCATAGCAAACACAAAAACATACTTCCTTTCGATGAAGACGGAAGATTGCGTTTTCTCCCTGAAACGTTACTAATGTGTATGCCAAATTTCAACTTGGTTTGACTAGTAATATGGTCATAATTCAGCAACTTGATGTTTTTCTCGTGACGCACACAAAATTTAAATTAAAAATGACAGGGACAATAAAACATGAAAACATTAATATAAAGCTAACCTTTACATATTCAGGTGGTTTACAAATCGCTCACTTAAATTAACAATCTAAGAGTTAAAACAGACCATAATTTACCAATGGAGACTATGGCGGTGACCAAGTCATTTGAGTGGGTATGCACACAGAAGGTAACACAGGTCTGCATCTTGAGTGATTCTATGAGTATGATTAGTAAGGTATACGTGGGTCTCGTTCGCGAACACAGTGGATTGAGGCCTTGAGCTAGGTGAGACTGAAAGTGATTACATTTATTTTCGTGCTAGGACATGTGGGTGTTCGAGGCAATGAAAGAGCAGATCAACTGGCGTCATGCGCGATTGTTACACAGTGCAATGGGGCAATGGATCGAGCTGACGTTTTGAATTCCTTAACCTGCCGATGGTGGGTGTGTCGTGCCATTGGCGCAAATAAAAAGGCGATACAACGCATTTCCTATATTATATCTTGCTGGAGATCTAGAAGGACAATGATCCTGTTAAAGAGAGATCCAGTGGCATTTTAACAATGAAAGAAGAAGAACAAAGAAGAAGAACAAAGAAGAAGAACTCCTTAAGAGATATTGCACGCGAAAGTGAGACTAGTGGGGGTGATGATCAGGATTAAAGATCAGGGTTTGAAATGCGGTGTTGCTAAAAGTGAACATTTTGGAGGGCGCAGAAGAATGATGGTCAACCAACATAGGACCGGTACTTTCAGCAGAAGTGTAATGGCGGATACACTCAGGGAGAGATCGGAGCAACTATGAACGTGTCCAGTTTGCTGTGATGATGATCCGACGATTAACTAACTAATTAACTAACTAGATCATACTTTTGGGGCGTTTTTATGTTTACTGGTATATTTATCAAAGTTTAAAGCTTACACTTCATTAACGTCTAGTTGTAGTTCAAAGTTTAGACTTCAGTAAATTTTAGTCAAAATTTTAAGTGTGTTAATGTTGAATGTTGTATGATGTTGAAATGTTTAATTTTTAGTTAAACTTCGAAGTATAAACTTCAATAACGTTTAGTCAGTTTTAAATGAAAACCTCCTTCTGTTGGTAACTAGGGCCAAATGTTCTAAAATAGACCATATACCAGACAAGTATGAACTAGATAATAGATACAACTATATGAACTAGATAATAGATACAACTATATGAACTAGATACTAGATACAACTATATGAACTAGATACTAGATACAACTATATGAACTAGATACTAGATACAACTATATGAACTAGACACAGGTACAACTATATTCAAGACTTAGGTTTCAGAAGATATGATAAAGAGTCGTGTATATCAAATATTCAGGAGGCACTTACTGTCTCATTCTCGTAGTCGTGTTCGAACTAAAATTTGGCAGCGAAGGAGAAAATGAGTTTACAGATAAATGATTTTCCCTGGAACCCAAGTAACGTTATCGGTTGGTGATAACAATTTGGGTTGAATGGGCATTTTCCCCATTTTTTGGAAGGTTTTCTGACATTTTGGTTTTTACATATACAGAAAGCTATATGTCAATGTACTTTTATGTTTGTCTATATCTTTTTCACTCCTCATTTTCCCTCGTTCTGCGTGCTCAACGTGTCCCTCTTGCTTGGTCAGTTTCCTATATCATTGTATATGCTTATTATCCATTACGGCATCCATCCGTCTCTCGCTCTCTCTTCCTCAATCTTATGTATTTCTCTTCGTGACTTCTTAACACCCATTCAAGACACCACCGTTTCACCTCATATACCGTTAAGGATTCTCTTCCTCTTTGCTTGCGGAAGTACGTGACGAAACTGCTTCAACGAACACTCATAACATCAACTGAGTGATGCCATCATGTGTTAGCTTCCTCGTATCGTTTATTCCTTGGTCCGCTGTTTACTCCTTTCTCTCACTCTCTGACTTATTTATACATTTTTCTCTACGTGTAACTTCTTTATTTCTAATCACATTTTACTATGTTTTCCTTAAATTTATCTTTTCTAAAATGTTGACATGAACTGTTTACCATATAATTGTAGTCAATTCTTAACACATAGTGAGTCAATCAAGAGAATTGCGGAACATATTGGGGGTTTTACAGGTGTATTACATTCTTCTTCTGTCTTCGTTCTCAAAACTCTGCAGATTAGCACGAGACATTCCAGTGATTGGGATGCTTTGAGTAATGGTTTACAGAATTGCTGGGATATATGTGCTATTCTGACAGAAACATCCGACTTCAACAAGAACTCGAGTCACATTAACCTCCCATGTTATGGGGCAGTCAATTCCACCCGCAAAATCATCCATAAACATGTTAATTAATGCATGCATACCAGGTAAAAGAGTAACTTGTTTTCTCTCATTTTGAGCACCAGCAACACAGGGAAGATTTATTTTCTAATGACGTGTTATATTATATCAAATATTTTATTGCTGGTATCCTTGTTGAAACATCATATGGGATGGTGACTTTCAATTGTGCTATATCTCAGCAAGATTACAAGCTGAAACATCGTATGGGATGATGACTTTCAATTGTGCTATATCTCAGCTAAGATTACACGCTGAAACATCGTATGGGATGATGACTTTCAATTGTGCTATATCTCAGCAAGATTACAAGCTGAAACATCGTATGGGATGATGACTTTTAATTGTTATATATCGCAGCGGAGACAATATATACCCATTAGTATTTTAACTGCATAAGAAATAATGTGTAAACTATGATGCTGCCATTGGTATTTTATTTTAAATAGATACAACTGTAAGGGGGGGGGGGACAAAATTACTGCAAGTGTGATGGCTAGTGTAACACATGTCAATATACGATACAAACGGAAATAGGTAAGGAGAATTGCTAAAACTACAGTACAAAATATATTAAACAAAAACTAACAAAAACAAGCACACAAAAAAGGAAAAACAAAATCCACAACTATTGGTTGAATCGTTGTCCGTTTTTACGGGGTTGATTAATAATGTATATTTTACTATTGACAACTCTCCGAAACTATTTCCACCCTTTCATTGTATTTATATTAATTTGATCCTATGAAACAATGCAACTGTATTGTATGTGGCTCAAAACAACATGTAGTGCGATTTTCGCAAAAATAAATTAGTTGTATTACATCTTATTGAAGAAATGAACTTGTTGGATTTATCAATACGGACTGTGTGGCCAAAAGTGGCCAACATTGATACGATGGAATTGTTGTATAAGCTCTAATGTATTGGGGCGACTATGTCCATAATAACGGAACATGCATTTTACACGTCGTTTCGTCTGAGTAGATGGCTTCTCTCAGAACATTGCATAACTCTGAGAGTTCGATTATGTGTAGGACATACAGATTTAGAGTAATATTAATAGCATTGCTTAAAAAGGAAGAATCAATTTTATTTGACATGGCTCTGGATATACAATGCGTCTAGTGGTTTATAACTGCTAATAGTGTATGTAGTGGTTAATGACTGGTTATATAGTGCCTATAGTTGTTTATGTCTGGTTACACCGTACCGATGGTGGTTTATGACTGGTTATACAGTGTATGTAGTGTTTTATGCCTGGCTATAGTGTCTGTAGTGGTTTATGACTGGTGACACAGTGCCTTTAGTGGCTTATGACTGCTTATAGTGTATGTATTGGTTTATGACGGGTTATACAGTGTCTCCAGTAGTTTATGACTGATTATACAGTGCTTCTGGTAGTCTGTGACTGATTATACAGTGTTTCCGGTGGTTTATGCCTGATTATACAGTGCATCCAGTGGTTTATGCCTGATTATACAGTGCATCCAGTGGTTTATGACTGATTATAGATTGCCTCTGGTGGTTTATAACTGATTATATAGTTCCTCCAGTGGTTTATGGCTGATTATAGATTGCCTCTATTGATTTATGATTGATTTTACAGTGCCTCTGGTGGTTTATGACTGATTATACAGTGCCTCCAGGGGTGTATAGATTGCCTCTTTTGGTTTATAATTGATTATACAGTGCCTTTGGTGGTTTCTGACTGATTATACTGTGCCTCTGGTGGTTTATGACTGATTATGCAGTGACCCCAGAGGTTTATGGCTGATTACAGAGTGCCTCTAGTGTTTTATGATTGATTATACAGTGCCTCTATTGGTTAGAGAGAAGAGTTCCATATGTTGTATGAGATAAACTGTAAAGTATTGCGAATATTTTCTAATATATTATGAACATGTTATCTCTTTGCTTTCCTTTCACTAGCACTAAGCGGTTAAAACATATACGTTCTCTGATGTGTTGTGAAGTCTTACAAGACAAAATCAAACCATACAATGTACTCGGTTTGAGGTCATCCTTCACTGAGTGTCATATGTCTGTTTCACCGGTCTCATTTCGACCTCCACTGCTCAGCGTCAGATTGTCTTTGATCAATCTCATCAACTCTCAAAGATCGATATTATGGCAGATGTTGAAATGTGGTTGTTATTTCATACCAGGATATTCCCATTCCATCTCAAGTGTCGCTCAACGCTGAACACATTTTCTCTTGGTTACATCAGACTCCTTGAACGTTGATTTTATTTGAAACACAAAAATGCTGAAAATATCTCGTAGAGAATAAACCAAATAAAAGTTTTGATATTAAGTTTGTCATTCTCTCTTTTAGTATTTATCGTCATTATTATCGTTTCAAGCTACGGTGTTAGTGTTATTACTGAATTCTTGCAAGGTCGTATGATGTTTTGCTGTTCCTCCTGAGTAACATTAGCAACTAATGTTTAGTATCTCAACACCTATACGCGTTACAATAGACGACTAGTGCAGTATGTAAAACACCATACGTGTTACAATATAAGCCTAATGCAGTATGTAAAACACCATACGAGTTACAATATAAGCCTAATGCAGTATGTAAAACACCATACGTGTTACAATATAAGCCTAATGCAGTATGTAAAACACCATACGTGTTACAATAGACGCCTAATGCAGTATGTAAAACACCATACGTGTTACAATAGACGCCTAATGCAGTATGTAAAACACCATACGAGTTACAATAGACGCCTAATGCAGTATGTAAAACACCATACGAGTTACAATAGACGCCTAATGCAGTATGTAAAACACCATACGTGTTACAATAGACGCCTAATGCAGTATGGGACACAACCATACATGTTACACTGCGTGACTAATGCAGTATGTGGCAAACAAAAGGGGAGAGATATGAGTAAACTCAAGTACAGTGAAGTCAATCCTCTACGTCTGTTTTATACTTGTAATATCTTTCTGGAACAAATCCATCTCGTTTAGGAAAATACAGTTTATCCTGTACTCATTTTAGGAAACCCGAGTACAATAAAGGCAATACTCTACACATAGTCTACAGTTTATACTCACCATGATCTTGAGCAGGCGCAGTTAATAGCTTACATAGTCTTAATGATGTATTTATTTTGTAATGGGATTGCAATATGGTTGTATTATTCTGAGACTTGATAATTTTTACTTTGTATTTAGACTTGAGAATATTTACTTTGTATTTAGACTTCATAATGTTTCTTTTGGGGAGTCGGCCACGACAAGGCAAGTACGTAAATGTCTTTACAACATTTGACGGTTGCAATCTTACCTTTGCGGAATTAGATGTGCTGTAAAGTACACTGTCGTTTACACTTTCTACTTTGTATATGGTTGGACACCTGTATATAATGACTGCTTAGAAGTTGATTGGAATCTGTTCAAATACTCGTTTATTCATATTCCATGTATTGGCCATTCAGTGTAATGGAAAGAATATGGCGTCATCATGCTATTTCCCATGTGCTATATGTAGGACATAATGTGATATCTGTGGACAGGGGTTATCTGTAGGACACCGTGTGATATATATGGGGCACAATTGACTACATGTACGAGGTACCAGTTTTGTAGCCGTGGTCCTAAAAGACGGCAAAGTAGTTTAGCCTTTTGACATGTCATCAATCAATCGATGAAGCCCCCCAAAACCCCTTAGGGTATTCACGTATCCATGTGTGTACATGCGTGTCTATACAAATTATACACTCATACTGGCTCATCGAGAATGATACGTCTAACGCATAGGTTCCCGATGTGAACGGTACAACCCCCCCCCACCCACCCAGTGGGCGTAGAAGCTTGGGGGGAGTGGGTTCAGAATCAATTGGGGTGGGGCGGTATAGGTGTCGATGGTTCCCTGTAGAATAAATTAGTAATATATATTTCTAAACTTTATATTTTCGTGATTTTGCAATATCATAAATGATGCTTACATTATTACTATACGATTCTAACTAATACAATAAAATTTCTTCATATGCATTCATATTTGTCAGATTTAAATCACTGTATGAAACTGCGCATAATGTTATTCGAGCAAAACAGATGAACAATCTGGAACCTCCGTAGCGTATTTTGTCTGAGATCCACGTGGATCCCTGTGTATTTCGTTTGAAGCTGCGGAGTTACGTGTTATGAGTGGTACACTGGGCAGCCGTCGTGCTAACAGTCACTGAGTACATATGGGAAACCGAGTACACAATCTTTACACATGGATTATTATTTTACCACATCGGTATATCAATCACTCAATCACAGTGTTCAAGAGGAAGCGCATATTGACCACTACTTTTTCTATAATTTAAAGGCAAAAGCAGTTGCTGATTACGTCGAAAACATCAAACGACTTTAAGGCGAAAAGCTGTTGTAATATGGGGGGGGGGAGGACATAACATATTATATTGTATTGTATTTTATTGTAGTGTATTGTATTATATATATACATATATATATATATATATATATATATATATATATACTTATATATTTGTTTCGACAAATGTGGTCATCTTTGTTTGATTTTCTCGTCTAGACCAGGAAAAAAAACTCAGAACAACCCAGAATGGTTGCCTACCACGGATCTAACCATGAGTTAAATTTTTTGCAGCTAAGAGATACACTGAGATACAGTAAGAACACATCATAGAACTGAGTTAAATTTCTCATGTAAACGATACAGTAAGAACACATCATAGAACTGAGTTAAATTTCTCATGTAAACGATACAATAAGAACACATCATATGACTTATTATTGCATCTACTTACTTGACAGGATTGTGAGAACAGACGACACTATTCATTGCTGTCTTCATGTATGCATTTCCATCGTTTTCTTTTTCTCTATCATTCTCCCCAATATAATCGGTATCATTATCGATCACTCCTTTTGTCACTCTCTCTATCCATCTATATCACTCTCACTCCTGTATCACTCTTTCTGTCACTCCGGTTATCTTTCAATTACTCGCTACATCATTCTCTATCACATTCTCTATCACTTTCTCTATCATTTGCTCTTTCACATTCTCTATTGCATTCTCTATTGCATTCTCTATTACATTCTCTATTACATTCTCTATTACATTCTCTATTGCATTCTCTATTACATTCTCTATTGCATTCTCTATTACATTCTCTATTACATTCTCTATTTCATTCTCTATTACATTCTCTATTACATTATCTATTACATTCTCTATTGCATTCTCTATTACATTCTCTATTGCATTCTCTATTACATTCTCTATTGCATTCTCTATTACATTCTCTATTACATTCTCTATTACATTCTCTATTACATTCTCTATTACATTCTCGATTACATTCTCTATCACATTCTCTATTACATTCTCTATTTCATTCTCTATTACATTCTCTATTACATTATCTATTACATTCTCTATTGCATTCTCTATTACATTCTCTATTACATTCTTTATTACATTCTCTATCACATTCTCTATCACATTCTCTATTACATTCTCTATTACATTCTCTATTACATTCTCTATCACATTCTTTATTACATTCTCTATTACATTCTCTATTACATTCTCTTATACATTCTCTATCACATTCTCTATTGCATTCTCTATCGCATTCTCTATCACATTCTCTATTACATTATCTATCTCATTCTCTATCACATTCTCTATTACATTCTCTATTACATTCTCTATTACATTCTCTATTACATTCTCTATTACATTCTCTATGACATTCTCTATTACATTCTCTATTACATTCTCTATTACATTCTCTATCACATTCTCTATCACATTCTCTATTACATTCTCTATTACATTCTCCATCACATTCTCTATTACATTCTCTATTACATTCTCTATTACAGTCTACATCATATTCTCTATTACATTATCTATAACATTCTCTATTACATTCTCTATTACATTCTATATCACATTCTCTATCACATTCTCTATCACATTATCTATTACATTCTCTATTACATTCTCTATTACATTCTCTATCACATTATCTACTACATTCTCTATTACATTCTCTATTACATTCGCTATCACATTCGCTATCACATTCTCTATCACATTCTCTATCACATTCTCTATTACATTCTCTACTACATTCTCTATTACATTCGCTATCACATTCGCTATCACATTCTCTATTACATTATCTATTACATTCTCTATTACATTCTCTTTCTGTATCATCCAAACACTCTATTACACACTTTATAATAATGTATATCACTGTCTATCATTTTCTCTATTACATTATCTATAACATTCTCTATTACATTCTCTATTACATTCTCTATTACATTCTATATCACATTCTCTATCACATTATCTATTACATTCTCTATTACATTCGCTATCACATTCTCTATTACATTATCTATTACATTCTCTATTACATTCTCTATTACATTCTCTTTCTGTATCATCAAAACACTCTATTACACACTTTATAATAATGTATATCACTGTCTATCATTTTCTCTATTACTATATCCCTCCTTCTATCACCGTAACTCCTATTACACTCTTTATATCCCTCTATCATTCTATATCACCATATATATCACTCTATATCACACAGACACGCTCATTATGACTATCATTCATTCTATCACTATATCTAACTATCTATAACTCTGTCTTTCACTCTGTTCACTCTCTCAAACACTCTATCACTCTCTCTAACGCGCTTTCTATTTCTCTCTAGATCACTCACTCTTCATTTCTATATTCTCACTTTGCTGGTGTATATTTCTAAGACGGCATTATTCCCAGGAGAATAGCGTTCTATCCAGTTTCCAAGAGGAGTACTCATACTCTCTAATGGATGGAATTGTCTCTACTCAATCAGCGCATTCTCCTACTCTACACTCATTCACATAGACATCCACACATACACAAAGTTATATATACACATGCAAGCACACTCCACACGTATACACACACACACAGCCAGGCATAGTCCCATAAAGAATATAGTTCTAGTATGTGCTGGAACGTAACATAAAAATGCTTTTATCTTGACGAATTTTAAAAAAAATCAACCGTTGACCTGCTCAAAGTCAAATCCCTGTCCACCCCCAACTACTACGGAGATTTTGAAATCATCTGCCTGTTGTTCCAGGCTGTGATGGGTAGGAAGAGAGAGTTCGCCCTGTTGTTCCAGGCTGTGACGGATAGGAAGAGAGAGTCTCCCTGTTGGGCCTGAATGACGGATAGGAAGAGGGAGTTCGCCCTGTTGGGCCTGAATGTGACGGATAGGAAGAGAGAGTTCGCCCTGTTGGGCCTGAATGTGACGGATAGGAAGAGGGAGTTCGCCCTGTTGGGCCTGAATGTGACGGATAGGAAGAGAGAGTTCGCCCTGTTGGGCCTGAATGACGGATAGGTAGAGAAAGAGAGAGAGTGAGAGAGAGAGAGAGAGTTCGCCCTGTTGGGCCTGAATGTGACGGATAGGAAGAGGGAGTTCGCCCTGTTGGGCCTGAATGTGACGGATAGGAAGAGAGAGTTCGCCCTGTTGGGCCTGAATGACGGATAGGTAGAGAAAGAGAGAGAGTGAGAGAGAGAGAGAGAGAGAGTTCGCCCTGTTGGGCCTGGATGTGACGGATATGAAGAGAGAGTTCGCCCTGTTGGGCCTGAATGTGACGGATAGGAAGAGAGAGTTCGCCCTGTTGGGCCTGAATGTGACGGATAGGAAGAGAGAGTTCGCCCTGTTGGGCCTGAATGACGGATAGGTAGAGAGAGAGAGAGAGAGAGTTCGCCCCTTTGGGCCTGACTGTGACGAATAGGTAGAGAGAGAGTTCGCCCTGTTGGGCCTGAATGTGACGGACAGGAAGAGAGAGTTCGCCCTGTTGGGCCTGAATGACGGATAGGTAGAGAAAGAGAGAGAGAGTTCGCCACTTTGGGCCTGACTGTGACGAATAGGTAGAGAGAGAGTTCACCCTGTTGGGCCTGACTGTGACAGATAGGTAGAGATAGTTCGCCCTGTTGGGCCTGGCTATGACGGATAGGTAGAGATAGTTCGTAGTGTTGTGTGGTGCATATGTAGAGAGTATTTCCCTGTTGTGCCATCCTGTGAGGGATATGTAGATCAGAAGGCATGTCCTGTAGTGCCTATCTGTGACGAATAGATAGAGTACGTGTTACTGTAGTGTTCGACTGTGATGGACAGGTAGAGGGTGTGTCCCTGTTGTGCCTGACTGTGATGGATAGATAGAGTACGTATTTCTGTTGTACCTGACTGTGAAGGACAGGTAAAGAGCGTGTCCCGGTAGTGCTCGACTGTTACGGATAAGTAAATAGCGTGCCGCTATAGCGTCTTACTGTGACGGATAACTAAAGAGCGTGTCGCTATAGTGTCTGACTGTGACGCATAAGTTATGAGCGTGTCTCTGTAGTGTCTGACTGTGACGGATATGTAGAGAACGTGGCTCTGTTTTTACAGATTGTGACGGATAAGTAGATAACGTGTCCCTGTAGTGTCCGACTGTGATGGATAGATAGTTCGCGTGTTTCTGTAGTGTCCGAATGTGACAGATAGGTAGCGAGTCTACATACGTAGTGATTGATTGTGACGGTTAGGTAGAGGGTGTTCCCCTGTAATACTCTAGTGTGACAGTTGTGTAGAGGGCGTTTCTCTGTAGTGATAGACTGTGACGGATCAGTAAAGAGCGTGTCGCTATATTGTCTGACTGTGACTGATATGTAGAGAACGTGGCTCTGTATTTCTCGATTGTGACAATTATATAGAGGATATGTATCTGTAGTGACAGACTGTGACGGATATGTAGCGAGAATGTCCCTATTGTGCCAGATTCTGTGACAGATAAGGAGAAGGTGTATCATATTTGTACCATACTGTGACTGGTAGGTAGAGGTCGTGCCTGTTATCCACGGTGCTGGATTAAATTTCCTCAGAGTCAGTTGTGTATCGAGGGTGTTTTGAAACAATTACAGCTTGCTGCGGGCATACATATGGCCTACAAATCATTATAGACAAAACACGTATGGTATACTTGCTATATTATAGTATTTGCTATCAACTTACCAAGGCATTGTCAGGACAATCTTTCAGGTTTTGATGAACAAGATTTAAATGATTGCTTTTCATTACAATAAATCGGGCAGAAAAAAATAATACGTAGACTGCTCTGTTCTTACTATATATATATATATATATACCCAGGATTGGATATATTTTTTTAGATCCCCGGTTCCATGATTGTGGATGTCAAGAGTTCAAACTGCGATATGGACTGCAGTTTTTCTGTCCAAAGTTTCCATACTTTACTTGTTATGATGACGACTTGGCCAAAGTAAAGTTTCCATTCTGACCGCTATTGAGAAGAATACTGTATTATGCCCGTATATAGCACTGACCAGCTGCATACCATGTATGATGTAGTAATAATCAGCCGCATTGCCTGTACTTTCACAGAAGAGTTGGTACCAATTTTATCAGGCCTGGTTGATCTCTAGATGTTGTTGGTGATCTGAAAATATTTCGCTTCAACTAAAACAAATAGGTTTTTATGAATGCTACTTATTTACTACCACATCTTATCAAATATGTGCTGCATTTTAACCCCTGCGTGTGTTGTGGTGGTACTACCTGGACATGCAATAATGATGTGGTCATAACTCCCACATACCTAAATGGTTACATGCTGCGGTTAAGGGACACCTCCGATTATAGCCCAAATTTATAAACGTAAATAATAGTATATCGTTATGATGAAATGACAGAAAAAAATAAGATGATTTTATTTTCAAGTGTTAGTTTTTGATAGTGACAATGTGGCTTATATGTGATAGTTTTTTTATGATATTTATATAGGATACTTTTTTATGCTAATAAAGAAAATTTGTACTTATACTATACTAGAAACTACTGATATACTAGTCACTACAGATATACTAGTCACTACAGATATACTAGTAACTACATATATACTAGTCACTACAGATATACTAGTCAATACAGATATACTAGTCACTACAGATATACTAGTCACTACAGATATACTAGTAACTACATATATACTAGTCACTACAGATATACTAGTCACTACATATATACTAGTCACTACAGATATACTAGTCACTACAGATATACTAGTCACTACAGATATACTAGTAACTACATATATACTAGTCACTACAGATATACTAGTCACTACAGATATACTAGTAACTACATATATACTAGTCACTACAGATATACTAGTCACTACAGATATACTAGTCACTACAGATATACTAGTAACTACATATATACTAGTCACTACAGATATACTAGATGCTACTCATACCCTGTTCGTCGTTCAGTTCCCATTGCCTGAGTCATTAAATAAAATCAATTAAAATAAAAGCAATGAGCACACAGTTATAATTGTAGTTTACATTGGATACTTGAATGTTTACATTAACCGTCATGTTTGTTATCTTTATCATATTGTTATAGAGTAATTCTCGTGAGATGTTTGTTGGTTACTTTATCTTAGATATGCTGATTAAGTCGAAAAGCAATGATATGTCTACGAGTTATCTAGATCCTCCAGCGAGGAAAACACTGTCCGTCGTATTCCCCAAAGTGCTGACTGATTGCCGCACGATCCACTCAAAAATATTAGCTGCTATTTCATTGTTCTAAATCTGCAAACGTACTCTCAGAAATAGTATATACTTTATATCACTTAAGACTTGAAAATATAAATGTGTCTGTTTTATTTGTTGCATGGTAATTACTTCATTCATTCATTCATTTTCCTTTAGTGCTGAAGTTATCGCATATGGCAGAGGTCAGATCTTTCTAATTATGTCAGTTCAAAGCTATTCTGTGCAGTTCTTGAATAGTATGAATATTGTTTGACACAAAATAATTCCATTTGAATGAAAAAGATTTGGAGTATACTAACTTCTATTACACAAATTAGTCTGGACTTTACGATATTCGCAGATTAATCCAACGTTACATGATAACATGCACTTATATTTTATGTGTTTTGTTTGTTTCATGATCAGCATCACTACAAGGGCACACACATAAGTGCCCTTACTGTCATTTCGCTAGATATTGGAGAGTATATAAGCTCAGTGCCACAAATTAGTGTTGGTTGTGGGTTCTTAAGATCTTTCAAGAGAGGGCCAACGACATTGCATATTCCAAACGTGTATAATTATATATACATTGTCTTTTTCAGTGTTCTCAATTGCCAATCGACTATATAAAACATGAGGGATCATTAGAAAACCCGCCGAAGACGGATGTGTCGGGCCACTGGCGCAAATAAAACGGTCACACAACGCATTTCCATTCTCTGGACTACATCCTGCTGGAAATCTAAGTAGGACCATGATCCTGCTACAAGAGAGATCCAGCGGGAGTTTGAGAATGAACGAAGAAGAAGAAGACGATTAGAAAACGACATTCTAAAGTGATTAATTTTACATTTCGCTGGCTGTTGACACAAAGCATACACAATGTGACCAACGCAAACGCAAGAAAATGAAGGTGAATAAGCCATGTTGAAATTTTTTTTCCTTGCGCCAGCAGGCCTTATAGTGAAGATTTGTCATGCAATACCTTTGGCTACGCTAATTTAATCAATCCTGTCTCGTTTCGTTGATTTTCTACCCACAAACGCCTTACCCGCTAATGGATACGCTGTTTCCTTGCCTTTGACTGCCACAAAACCTAGAAAGTTGATCTGAATGTTGCTTTGACTCTCACATGACCTGGGACGTTGATTTATATGATGCTTTAGGTGTTATTGCGAAGAGTGGCCAACTCATATGCACTTTTCTATCTTGCAATCATACTCTAGGTGTATGTTAACACAAGCTTTGGTGATTGTGGTTTCGTCTTATTAATGTTATATAGTGATGTTAACTTAGACAAAGAGACTTCAGAGGAGATGGATGCCACCTCGATTTTTTTTCGCGCACAGAAATGTAATAATGAATATTCGACACAATTGATGTTTTTATTTAGACACAACTGTGTAATTGGTGGTTATCATGTGGGAACACATCATGCTTGTGTAATTGGTGGTTGGCATGTGGGAACCCTTCATGCTTGAGTAACTGATGTTTAGGATGTGGGAACACTTCATGCTTGTGTAATTGGTGTTTGGGATGTGGGAACACTTCATGCTTGTGTAATTGGTGTTTGGGATGTGGGAACACTTCATGCTTGTGTAATTGGTGTTTGGGATGTGGGAACCCTTCATGCTTGAGTAATTGATGTTTAGGATGTGGGAACACTTCATGCTTGTGTAATTGGTGTTTGGGATGTGGGAACCCTTCATGCTTGAGTAATTGATGTTTAGGATGTGGGAACCCTTCATGCTTGTGTAATTGATGTTTGGGATGTGCGAAAAGTTTACGCTTGTGGCAAATTAAAAGAGTTAACACATGATCTAGACACACATGCGACTCAATACAGATTAGCAACGGAGAAATATATCAAACGTGTGTGGTGTGGACATATGATGCAACATGATTCCCCTTCCATGACTGTTGAGTATGGCAGAAGTTGATTATGCCAAGATGATGACTGCGCGCTGAACCTCTCTATCACAGCAAAATAAAACCTATCATAGCATCATAGAAGTAATGTCATGCAATAAACTACTCTGAAAAGAATTTATGTTTAAAAAGGAAACATTGTGGTTCTTTCTGCATGATATTGGAGCCTGTTTTATTTTCTTTAAACAAGTGAAACTTTTGGCACACCAAAATGTAGCGATAAGAACAAATTAATATAAAGTGCAAAAAGACACAAAATCAAATAAATTCACAACACAAGTTAATAAAATTTAAAACAGACATGAGTTCAAATACATCGAAAGGAGACATCGGTTAACATAACTGTCTTACTTAACAAAAATAATGAACATTTTTGACAGTTTGCAATAATTTCAGTAATAAACTATCTGAAACAAACTCAGGAAAAATACATCGTGTTCTTGAACAATATGCACGACAAATTATATTTGGAAACGAGAGACATAACACGCGATAATCAGTGAGCGGCATGCGATATGCGACACTAGGCATACTACACATGGCGCATGATATTCAATAAGCAACATACGATATACGACACCCACCACGTGATCATATAGATATTACCGGCATACGCCACTTTGGATTTAGGTAGATATAAATGAGATAAAGAATCGAGATGACGATGGTAAGGCTAAATACAGTTGGAAAGTAAGATCTGTGTTTTAGTAAAGATCAATCTACATATATGGCTTAGTTTTAACTGTTCAATTCTTTGGTTGTGAGAGCCGAACAGTAATTGCTGACACACAACTAAATATATAAGCGGTTCGGTGTAGGTGATACAGACATATGCTAAAGATGAAGAGTGGCTTCTAAATACCATCATAAGTTGGAAGCTACAGTATTTTAGACACTTTAAGCAGCATGATGGTATCGAAAAGCTGATTCTACAGGGAAAATGCCAGGGAAGAAGAAGAAGGAGACCACGTCGACAATAGACCAGCGATATCGACGAATGTATGAACTTGTCTCTGGCCAATGCAGGCCTGCTTGCCCGGAACAGAGAGAAGTTCAGAGTATCCACGACGAAAACAAAGTTCTGGGAAAAATATGTAACTTAATATATGTAGAATATAACACAAAGATATTCACGCCGCAACAAGAGATACACAAGTGTGTAGGTTATAACAAGAGATAGACAAGTGTGTAGGTTATCAAGAACCACTTTTTCAATAGCGAAACAATGTAGACTGTCCTTTGTTTGAACATGCAGCGCGTCACGGACCACATATTCATGATCTTAAGAATGCAAATATTATGGGGCCACTTAGAGCAGTAGCTAAAGCAATAGCGTCACATTTTGGTGGTCCTGTGTCCATTTCCCTGTTGAGGAGGAAATGGTTTTCAGGTCGAAACAAAACTATGTCATTGTGTCAAAGAACATGAGTCCATGGGCCGCTGGATCAGCAACTAGATCGTAACAGCTTCTGTGTCGACCCATCATTATTTAGGTACCGGATTAATCCGGAATGTAAATACTGCGAGACCGAAGAGATGGCTTATAACGCAGAGTCACTGAAATGTGAGATCGCTAACATCTCAGACCTACGATATTAATAAATGATGTGAGATTAATTAACTTTATTTTACTTTACTAGATACTGTTGAATTGTTTCTATCCTCCATTACGTCAATACATCTCCTGTTCATGTCATTTGATGATAATATCACTCAAATCTTCAAGCGTCTATATTCTCCAGGTTTGTCAATCAAGTCTTCTCCCAATGGATGATAATATAGCATATTTCTGATAATATAGCATATTTCTGATAATATAGCATATTTCTGATAATATAGCATATTTCTGATATAGCATATTTCTGATAATATAGCATATTTTTTATCATAAAAGTTATCAGTCTTCTTTAGAGTATGTAGAATCCATTTTTAGTTGCTAGACATGATTGTTAGGTAAATACAAACGTGTTCTTCATCCCAAATCTTTTTTTTTTTAAATTAGAATCGTATCACGCAAATTTAAAATACCAAATGTATTTCAAGAGAAGTAATTGTGTTAGAAATACTGTGCAAATGTTTAAAAATTGTCCAGTAACTTGTTGATTATAAATAAAATATGAAGATTATGATAATATTTTGCACCATTTCTTCGCGTTATTTTCCTGTTTTAGATTGGGAAAAAATAGATTTTAAAATTACCATTGATATTCATTGGGACATTTTGAGGATGAGTGTTATTTTAATGGAATGGTATTATTTTAGAGTTAGTGTTTCCACTTGCTACAGAAGTTACCAATATATTTGTACAGAAGACACGTATATAACTGTCACGAAACAGTTTCAGGAAAAATCCATCAAGAGATGTTTACAACATTAGATTATTCTTTGCTTTCTGTGAAAATATTCATTTTGACATTTGAAATTGTACGGAGAGAGAATGTTTGATGTATTTTTGTGTCTCACTTCATTCTCAATAATGTTTTAATGTGAATCTTTTAGGATCGAAATGTGTTTTTTAATTGATTCAATGATTTGTTTATAACGTCAAACTAGTATATACTTCTTCTTCTTCTTCAGTGTTTATTCTCAAACTTCCACTGGATCTGTCTTGTAGCTGTACAGAGGAATTTAGATATTTTCACCAGGATGTTGCGCAGAGAATTGAAATGCGTTGTGTCCATGTTTTATTTGCGCCAATGATCCAACATATCCGTCTCCGGTCGGAAGCCAGTAGATAAGAAAAGAGTTTGTAGGGTTCGATCTTCCCTCTAGCAGATAAATGGTTGGTTGGTTGGTTGCTGATCCAGCAGTCCATGTGCTCACGCCCTTTGACCCAATGTCATTAAAATGCTCATTGCTGGGAAGTCTGGATCTTCGGCTCACCCCGGACCAGAGCCAGAGAATAATTATCACAAAACCAGAAAGCTAGGCTTCAACCTATGCACTGCTCCGAGCCACTGCAGCTAAGATAGGGTTCACTGTGCTAATTCGCCGCCACCAATTGACTACTGGTTATGTCGAACTTCTCTATTGCTCCAGGCATGCAACCAAATGTTCTAATAAAAAAGATTGTCACGTCCTGAGTCACCGTGTCTCTATGACGGGCCTCAGTCATTGGAAAAAAACAGTGCTTTCAGTTTCCTCTTCCCTAGTGATACACAGTCCATCTCTGGCTACCTCCCAACCCCAGAGAGTGCATAAATATATTCAAATAACAAAAAAAAAGGCATTGCAACAACACAATAAAAGCATGGGAAATATAATTGTATAGATGATGTGCCATGAAGCTTCTATAAGAAGATAAACTCAATATAACGGCGTGTCATCTTCTAAGGTTTTCTATTGTATGGGTGTTTTGTCTAGTGAGCTATTGGTGAAACCCAATGATACATAGAACACAATATTTTGAACTAGATAACAAGTAATATAGATGTAACACCCTCCCCCTTAGCGTTTGTCAAAAAAGAAGAAAGAACATATTGGAAATGAAAGCAATAATGAGGTGATTTACTGTTATTATATTTTAATATTATTTTTAAGTAAACGCCCTGACCTCCTTACCTAGTCTTATCTACAATCCCCCATAACATGATTGCTGAAAAACGAAAGAAAAATAAACGAACCAAATATGTGAGCGCATTTGCTAATCTCGTATCTTCTGTGTTAACGATGAGATTAAATCAATATAGCCAGCATTAATGCTCAACAAACCCTCATTCTACGTTAGGTTGATGATGTTGGTGGATGTTTTATGACCGAGTACAAAGGCGAGCTTTAGAACTACAATGATAGGTTGTGTTACGTAGTAACAGAAGATGTCACATGTAGAATGACCATCTTCACATAACAAAGGTTATATTTTGTACAGTATAATAATCTAACAAAGGATACAATCAAGTGTTATTGAAATGGCAATCCACCTATGTTTTAATCACCTTGATTAATTGTTCCTAGTAAAAATACATTTGGTAGAAGTGTATGTAAGTTACTTATAGTTCTTCTTCTTCTTCTTCTTTCGTTCACTTGAAACATGTCTATATCTGTAATTCTGTCTCCTTAATAAAACTCACTGTCTTTTGTAGTTCATACAGTGTCCCATAGAGTTTTGATTCCAGTGTTGTTTCCTCTGGCCAATATGTCTGCCTCAGCGTTTCATGCTCAGAACACTCTTGAAGTATATGTTTGGCACTCTGTGCTGCCTGTCCACATGTACACATGGCTGTGTTACCAATCTTGAACTTTGTATACATGTGACTGCGGAGTCGGTTGTGTCCTGTTCTGAGACGTAGAATTATAACTTGTTCTGGTCTGTTCATAATATGATAGTCATCTTGTGTTGGTGTTTGTGGCTTTCTTATTGACTTGATCATCTGTTTTTTCTGATGGTAGGTGATTGGTATATCTGGTTGGTCTTCGGCAGCACCTTCCTTAGCCAGTTGGTTTGCTTTTTCATTTCCTGGTATTCCACAGTGAGAGGGTATCCACTGCATGGTTACCCTATACTGGTAAGACAATTCGCTAAGTAGTTTTTTCAAGTATGTTAGTTTTCCAGACTGGAGAGCTTGAAGCACTGACCTTGCATCTGTCAGGAATACCACAGGCTGTAGGTCAGAGTTGGAGTTCAGCAGTTTTTTTGCTGCCACACTAATTGCCTGGATTTCTGCATCATAATTATTGCAGAATTTTCCTGTCGGTGTTCTGATTGTATCTCTAGGCTTGTGTGGATATTCTATATATACACCTGCACCTCCATTCCTCACGGCATTCTGTGCTGACCCATCTGTGTATACTCTGACCCATATATCTTGTGGATATTCATCATCTAGGAGACTGAGGGTGACTGTCCTTCGCTGCACACTGTTCTGTTCGTCCTCGCTTAGTATTCCTTTCACATGGGTCTGAATGTATATTGGCATTCCATGCCTTTCACTCCACGGGGTTTGTTCTGGTACAGGCCTTAAGGGGCTGTCAACTTCAGGTAGGTCTGTAAGTTGTCTGCGGAGTCGTTTAGCTTGATGGATAAAGCTGCTTCTTTTCAGTCGTCCCATTGCTAGATTTTGGAATCTCTCCTTCATTGGATGACTTGGCATACAATGAAACTTTTCTGCCGGAATTAGTACTTTTGTGTCTCTGCGTTCGCCAAGTGTTTGCATTCTTCCCATTTTCTGCATCTCTGCTATGGGTGTTGATTTCATTGCTCCCAACATTATTCTAAGTGCCTGGTTTTGCACTTTATCTAGATCTTGTAATGTGGTGTTTGATGCAGGACACCATGCTGCTGAACCATATTCCAGGTGTGGTCTTATGCCTTGCTGGTAAACTTTACTGAGTATATTCCCACTGGCTCCCCATGTGGTTCCACTTAGTTTTCTCAGGATAGCTAACTTCCTCCTGGCTTTTGTTGTTGCTTTGTTTATGTGCTGCTTCCATGTCAGTTTATCATCAAAAGTAACTCCGAGGTATGTGGGTTGTTTGTCTTCTTTCAAGAGCTCTCCATCTATTTTAATATGACCGGCTTTTTGTTTTGGTGAGAGAGTAACAAGTGTAGTGCTGCACTTATCTGTGTTAATGCTGACGCACCATCTATTAGCCCATAAGGTTAGGGCATCGATAGCTCTTTGTATTTGTTTAGTGGCCACTGTCGCATGTTCTTCTGTGCACCAGATCACCAGGTCGTCAGCATACATTGCCACTTTGATCCCGTGTGGTAGTTCAG
Source organism: Meghimatium bilineatum (assembly GCA_034231615.1). Lineage (NCBI taxonomy): Eukaryota > Metazoa > Mollusca > Gastropoda > Stylommatophora > Philomycidae > Meghimatium > Meghimatium bilineatum. Next base: position 52,423,870 of record CM067304.1, read on the forward strand.
CAACTAGGTCATTGATGTAAACCAAGAAAAGTGTGGGCGACAGGACTCCTCCCTGGGGGACTCCATGACGCAGTAGAACTTTCTTGCTCTTGCGACCATCTAATTGTACCCTGGCTCTTCTATTATGCAGGTATGTTTTTACCCATTTGTACATTCTTGAGCTAACCCTGCAATTTCGCAATTTCTTTAGGAGCCCTTCTTTCCAGACCTTATCAAATGCTTTCCTGAGGTCTATCCATGCTGCTAGTACCAGTTTCTTTTCTTGGAAGGCATCCTCAATCTCTTGGGAGAGGTAGGTTGCCTGATCTTCAGTAGAGTAGCACTGTCTGAAACCTGCTTGCTGTGATACCAGAAGGTTTTCACTTTCAAGGTACCACTGCATCCTAAGATTGATAATGCGTTCCATTGTTTTGCATAGACAGCTTGTGAGGCTGATGGGCCTGTAGTTGGAGACTGTGTTGCCATCTTTTCCTGATTTGAGGAGTGGTATCATTATTGCTTCTCTCTACGCCTGTGGTACATTACCCATGGACCAGCTTGTGTTAAAGATCTGCAGTAGCTTTGCTCTTGCTGCAATTCCCAGGTTTCTAATCATTTCATTGAACACTCCATCAGCTCCAGGGGACTTTTTCATTTTCAATTTGGATATTGCATGCTCCAGTTCTCTCATTGTGATTGGTGCCTCCATGACTTCAGGTATAGGTTCGCCTTGTCCAATGTTTTGCTGGTTCTCTCGAACCTCCTGTTGTTTGTCTGGGCTGACTTTGATGTTATTGTCTTCTGCAAAGGAATCTGCAAAGTAATCAGCTGCATGTTTACCTGTTAAAATGTCTCTATCTTTATAAAGTGTGATCCTGGTATTTCTCCCTGTACCTTCATCATTTAGTTGTTTTACAAGTTTCCATAATTTCCTAGTATCTCTTTCTAGGTTCAGCGACTCTGTTTTTTCTTTCCAGCTACTCCGTCTGGCTTGTAACTTGGCTCTTTGAAATTTAGCCTTTGTTTGCTGATATTTGTTGTGATGTTCTTGGCTAGGTCTGTTCTCAGCCTGCTGTCTAGATGTTTCCATCTCATTTTGCAGCTTTTCCAGTTCATCATTCCAGTAGGGTTTGTAGTTTTTGCGTGCTCCCCTTGGTATGGTTTTACTAGCAGCATGTAGTATACATTTATTAAATTCACTCACTGCTCTATTGATGTCTTTGTCAAAGTTCATGTCCTTAGCTAGAACACTGGTTAAATGCTGGTACATTTTCCAGTCTGCCCTCTTATAGTTCCACCTAGTGAGCGTGCTGCTGTCCTTGGTAAATTCATTGTGGATTTCCAAAAATACTGGTCTGTGGTCACTACCCCCAAGCTGCTTTCCAACGACACGTGTGATGTTCCATTCCAGGCCTGGTGAGTGGAATGCCAGATCTGGTGTAGAGGTGGTGTGCCAGTCTCTCGAGTAGAAGGTTGGTGAGTCAGCTGGCTGGTTAATAAGGATGAGATTATTTTCATCCTGCCAGCTCTCAAGTTCCTCACCTCTCTTGTCGATATGATCGTAGCCCCAACTCTGAGAGTGGCTGTTGAAGTCACCACACACCATAAGTCTATCTTTGTCTGGAATTGTGTCTAGTGCCAATGGTTTATCATTTGGGCAGTAGTAGTTCAGGAGATGGAATTCTGCACTGTCTGTTTTTAGGTGGAGCATCTGGTATTCTGCCCCTTCCAAATATACTTCCAGCTGACATGCACTGATATTGTTTTTAACAAGTGTCAGAATTCCACCCTTTCGCCTGTCCTTTCGGTCACATCGGTAGCACTGGTAGCCTCTGATTTTGAAGGCTATGTTGCTGCTGAGGTGTGTTTCTTGGATACAGCATATGTTAACTTGTTCTTCACTGAGGACATTTTCAAGTTCCAATTTTATGCTGTATCCATCTCTTTTACTGTTGACACCCTCAGCATTCCAGTGCATTATTTTTATTGGTCGTTTGTTTGTTTGGCCAGTAGCACTATTCCCTTGCCTCCTGGCTCCTCGGGGCAATTGAGAAGGACTTCCAGTAACTGAGGTTGGGCCCTTTCGAGGTATAGGGCCCGGCACCGTCCCTGCCTGAACGTCCGCCACAGGGCAGGCACCATAACTATTTATAGATGTAGACATGTTTCCATTGTGTTTTGTGCGTGGCATCCTGTTTATCTGTGCGCCTTTTGGCTGGATGCCTCCGTCTTCAGCACTCTGCTTACTAGAGCAGGACTATGGTCCTGCTCGAGTGGGACTGCCCGACCAGTCTTAGTTTCCAGCCCCTGATGGCTGAACTAAGCCCCATCACCTCTGCACGGTGCTGGTCTCGATGGAGGTTACTTATAGTAATATTTGAGATATCACGTAAAAGTGATACGCATAAATTTAACCATATAAATTTAACAAAAATATGAGTTACATTTGTTTCTAAATGTCAGAAAACTCTGTGAATGTACACATACAAATACATGTTCATTAAATCTGTAACATGTATGCCATTATTGATAACTTAACTTCCAATATATGTAGGCAATGTTTAGTATTTGGAGTTTAGGATGTCTTGAGCTTAAATCTCGTTTGTTTTCTGATGGTACAAATTAAACTTCATGTATTATTTAAAAGGTTCATTGTCCATCAATTGCAATTATGTGAGTTTTATGTATGAATTTTGAAACATTATAATAAGAATGTGAATTATATTCTAGAGTTGTTGTACAAAATATGTTGGGGGTAGAGGAGTAGCTGAACCACTTTTTTTACAATTCGTCCATCGCTTGCGATGACAACAATTTCAGACTTGTGTTGTTTCATCTATCTGGTGCATGCGGAGATGACTGAAAGTACAATTCTGGAATATAATCCCCTACCACATTTGGGACATGTATGCTCATAATTTGCCGTCTGTGCGTCGAATGTCGTTTTAGGAGAACGTTTTCTCTGTACATATGAGATGTGATGCTTTTCGACACAGCAAACATATTTGATAGAGTTTGCTACTCCTCACAGGGCGATTTTGAATGACAGATTCCCACAGAATGTGGCGTCGATGTTGACATTCTTTAGGGCTACTTGTGTGACATACTCCCAGTATGTTGTGTCCATGTTGAAGTTCTTTAGGACAACTTTGAGCGACAGGCTCCAAGTATGTAATATTAGCCGATACTATTACCCGTGGATTAAGTCAATTTTGTTATATCAGCGCGTATGACCATCATAAAAATGGCGTACTTAATTCCAGTAATTTGCCACCACATCTCTGAAAATTGATACAATTTCCCTCCATTATGCCTTAGAGGCTGCATATAAATGAAGTCATTTTTCCCTAATCCTTTTCTCCTTTCCATACCCCAACCTTTTCCTCGTATGTGACAAGAATTCATTGACCAACTCTTTGTTTAATTATGTCAATTCACACGTTAACATTAAAATTAATGTTGTCAATCCACAAGCTAACATTGATATTAATTATGTTAATTCACACAATACTATTCATATTAATGGTGTGATTCACACATTAACATTAATTATGTCAATCTACTCATTAACATTATGTATGTCTATTGAGGCATTACAATTAACATTAATTATGCCCATGCAGACATTAACATTAATTATGCTACATCTGAAGCTCGCGAGATTGTTGAATCTGCTCCACGTGAGCTACATGCACAAACTTCTCGGGATAACGTAAATAAATTACCTGATACTGATAATTGATACAGTCGCCACTAGAGCCTAGATCAAGAACATTTAAACAATGATGAAAACCCCAGTGGACAGAATAAACACTTCAAGGAATCTCTCAAAGTAAGCCAACCGTCGTTGCGGAGACGGCACTGTATGATGATGAATAGTATCAGTCTTCATTGCAGAACTACTATTGAATATTGTGTATAACAGAATATAACAGAATATTTAAAACATATGGAAGAACAAAGATATACACCTTGTACATAGAAGAAATACTATCACAAACAAATAGTAATTAATACTGAAAATATATTTATTCTATTACTGGCGCATGTTCTTTTATTAAATAAACACGTTCTTTTTTTAAAGGTGCATGCTGTTTTCTTTAGCCTCACGTTGTTTTATTAAAGACTCATGATTTTTTGTTAAAGCCTCACGTTCTTTTATTAAAGGCTAATGTTTTTTTTTATTAAAGCATCACATTCTTTTATTAAAGGCTCATGTTTTTTCAACAAAAGAAAATGTGTACTTAAAATAAGTATGTGGCTCTTTAATAAAATAACTTGAACCTTTAATAAATGAACATGTGTCTATGAAAAAAGAACATATGCTTTCAATACAAGAACATCTTAATTTTCCTTTACAAACAGTTCATGTTCTTTTATTAAAGACTCATGTTCTTTTATCAAAAGTTAATACTCTTTTATTAAAGACTCATGTTCTTTTATCAAAAGTTAATACTCTTTTATTAAAGACTCATGTTCTTTTATCAAAAGTTAATACTCTTTTATTAAAGACATGTTCTTTTATTAAAAGGCCCATGTTATATTTTAAAGAGTCATGTTCTCGTATTAAACATTCATGTTATTTTATTATAGACAGGTGTTCACTTATTAAAGCCGTAGGCTCTGCTATTAAAAGCGTATGATCTTTTATTAAAGGCGTATATTCTTTTATTAAAAGCTTATGTTCTTTTTAGAGGTTTGTGTTCTTTTATTTAAGTCGCATATTCTTTCATTAAAAGGACATGCTGTTTTATTAAGGCGTGTGTTCTTTTATTAAAGGCGCAAGTACAGCCTTTTATGCCCAAACAGTGAGTGTTATTTATGTTCAGCCGTATTAAGTACCAGAGGATGTTCTAACTTGTTGTACTAGGCCGCAGAAGACGACATTACAGCAGAAAGTGAGACACACTAGATTCTTTCGAGAAAATGGTCTTGCTTCCGGATGCAATAAAAGGAGATTAATTATCATTCCAGTCGGAAGTTTGCCTCGTGACTTCTGGGTACGGGTCTGAGCAGAATTGAAAATGCCGACAGTTTCTAATCTAAATCTAGCGTGAACAGGACATTGAGATAGAATGCTGATACAGTCAATGACATACGCTTGAATTTTGTGGTAGTTAACCGGACAAAAAAACATGGCATTATTCAGTACAAGTAAACATAACAGTGTGTGCGCTTACTTGATTCCGCCCATAATATTTTCTAGTTATTGATTTATTGATATCAACTGGAACTTAGATTATTTGTTTCACTGATTCTCAATCAGAACCATAAAATCACATGAGGACCGTAGCTAACTGACGGAGATGAGGGTGAGAATGGGAGCGAATCGCAAATTAACAATGGAGTAGGGGAGGGGAAAATGATTTGTCTGAGAACCATTGAATACCGACAGTGACTATTTTGTATCTTTCTCAAAGCATGTTGACTGTGACTGCCTTCGTAGATTTAATCTCAGAGAGATAATTTGCTGATGTCGGAGCTCATTTTAAGCGATGCTACATACATACACTAGATTATAATCTTCTATCAGTTACTAGACATTATTGACACACGATATCCTTCTAAACATTACTAGACAATAAAGAAACTATGATCGTCTATAAGTTACTAGACTGTACAGATATAAGTTGATGATTTGCTATCATCAATTCTCAACCTGTGGATCTGGACCCCTATGCTGCTCGAACGACTCTTTCACATGGATCGCATAAAAGCATCGGAAAATATATATTATGAATTAACAGCGATAATAACTTTATGGTTGGGGTTCACCACAATATGAGTAATTGTATTAAAGGATTGTGGCATTAAGAAGGTTGAGAACCACTGTGATGTAGGTTACTAGACAGTACAGACAGAAGATGATGAGCTTCTATATGTTCCTAGTAGGGGTGTGCGATATATATTCTCATTATGATTCTCAAGTTTGGAAATGTCGCCCAGTAAATGTGTTTTTTTTAGTTATTGAATGGTTAAAATTGTATTTTGATTTTCCTGCTTATGTCGCCTCCTTACGGTGCCCCTAATGCGGCCGCCTTCTTGTATCATAACATGCCATGGCCCTGGTAACTAGACAGTACATACACAAGATGGTCTTCTATACGTTGCTAAACAGCACAGACACAAAACGATGATATTCTATAATTTACTAGGCAGTACAGACACAAGACGATAATCTTCTATACGTTACTAGACAGTACAGACGCAAGACGATCTTTATAAGTTACTAGACAGTACAGACGCAAGACGATCTTCTATAAGTTACTAGACATTACAGACGCAAGACTATGATATTCTATAAGTTTCTAGACAGGTTTTATTTATTAGTAACACTTTTTAATTTCTTACGAATATTGTTTTTAATTTTCTTTTAAAAATAATTTATCTTTCTCTTACTTCTCTTAAGCTTATGTCTCCATCTAAGACAGTGTCTTTTGGTGCTATCCACATCACCATACAGACACAATTGATTAGTTGTTATTCCGACAACGTATTGTTGTATTTTTAACAATAATTGTTTGTTTTCTGTATTGTCACCAGCTTTGTATGTGCCGTCTCCCAAGACAATACAGACACCAATTACAGTGGTTTACAAATGAACAATAGTGTTCCCTACAAACATTATTTTTCAAATAGTTTTACAGCATTGGTTTTATGATTATAGGATATAGATAATTTCCCCAGGGGGAAATCCCAGTTAATCGTTATTGGGAACAGATTCGGAAGTGTATTGATCGGGCATTTCCGTTGCTAGCTCTGAAATTTTCAGGAAAAGAAAGAATATTACATAATTATGAAAACATTTTCTGCTTGTTTTTTTTTAAAAGCAATTTAAAGTAAATTTGGACAGTACCTTTAAAATATATTAAATAATTCGTTTCATGCAGTTCATGGAGTCTATGTTTTGGGAGAGATGCAAAAGAGTATGACACATTAAACAGGTCAATGTTACAAGCTAGCTTTGTGATGAAATAGTCGTTGCAAATAATTCATGTCACAAACTAGTCATGCACATATTTAACACGTGAAGACGTAGTCAAGTAATACCGAAATTGTACACTTTTAGGAGGCCAGTAACTAATCCAGTAATACCAACCATGTATACATTTATCAGGCAAAACCTATTCTTCTTCTTTTTCTGCGTTCGTTCTCAAACTCCTGCATATTAGCAGGATGTAGTCCGGATAACGGAATGAGTTGTGTTATCGTTTACAGCATTGCTGCAATATCTGCGCCTTTCGGCCTGATACATCCGACTTCAGCATGGCTTTGGGTCACTGACTCTATATGGGATGGAACAGCCAACTCCATCCCATAACCTCCTTAGTCGCCTCTTACGACATGCATGGAAAATAAACAGTGTTGCTATTCTGTGTTCCTCTTGCCGGGCCCGGCAACACAAGGGCGAAACATATTCGAGTTATATCAATCATGCACACACTTAGCAGGTGAATACCTAATCCAAAAATGCAATCATGTACACATTTTGTTAACCTAGTTCAGTAAGAGCAATCGTGTACGCATTAATGAGGTGAAAACCTACTGGTGCAATGGTCCAACTAGTCATATACACATTTACCAGAAAAACAATTGACTCGTGAAATACTAATCATGTACACTTTGTGTTGCTTACTCAGTGCTGGAGAAAAGGAAAAGACATACACTGGATTCAGATAAGACCGTTTTAATTGTATTTTTACTTATTTTACGACCCATTTTTGATTTTACTTTAGTTCTCTATTCTGTATTTTCCTGTTGTATTGGACTTTTTCTACTTGTAACCAATCACATTCACGTCTTTCTCGCCGCTCGTCGTCCATTCGTTCCATTCCTTACCTGAACAGCTCCCACATAACTACCTTGTAATCTCCGCACGAGTGTGTGGGCCCCAATTTGTGTTTGTCCATTTCTATCTTGATAAAGACCATTATGGTCTATACGTCGACTCAGTGTATTTTTCCACGGTATACTGTGCTACTCTACAATTTTGTTTTCTATATTTACTTACTCTCAGTTACAAACATTACCCAACCACAATCCCCTCATACGTTTCACACAAACATGTTATCGATTCATTTTCTAATCTCTCTCCTTATTTTCCCTCCCAGCCCTCATTACCCGAAATCGTTCTTTTTTTAACCTGCAATAAATTCAATAGTGTCCCCTACTTCTTCAGCTTGATTACGCAGAAGTGCAGCTATTCGCGCATGATTTCCAGGAAGTTATTTCAAACTGACCAGAGGATTCCCTGGCATATCCCATACAACTTGTGACACACTCCTTGAGCATCACAAGAATTAATAATCATCTCATCAATCTCTAAAATATAATTTTAAAAAATAGTTTGAATTCCATTAACGGTTCGTTAAGAATTCACGTCTTTCAACGAAATCTATATTTTATTTTGCTGCATTTTAGAGAATTAAATTTCAAGATATAGATTGGGAGTATTTTTTATAGACGAGAGAAGATTGGAAAGAGAGGTGGAACAAGAATCCAAAAATACAACTAAATAAATTATGAACTTAACCAATCCTGAAACACACATTTATCCGATGGAAACCAAAAGGCAAAGTACATATTGCATGGATGAATAAATGCACTCGTCATACCAACATTGTGTATCAATGTCAGACATGGAGACAACTTATAGTATCCGGATCGTCCTTTAGAAAGATTTTTTGATAGTTGCATTAGAATGCTTCGTCTATCTAAAACACGATAATAAACGTTGTTATTACCGGGTCTTATATGGAACAAAACAACAGCTCACAAACACATGCATATATCACATAATGGCATTGGGTAAAAGGGCATAAAGCCCATGGACCGCTGGATCAGCAACCAACCAACCACCCGGGTGTTGTAATCTTCTCGATATGAAAGAGAGCTCTGAGAAAGCCATTCCATTGCACGTAGGAAATAATAATATATAATAGCGCTAACAATTCTTGGGGACAGAAACAGAGAAACGTTCATAAAAACATTTGCACAATAACAAATACTGGAATGTCATCTACTCCTCATACACATTCAATGTAAAGAAAGGAGACTGTTTTTATTTTGAGAGTACATATTTTTTCTGTTCACAATTATTGTTGGAAAGTTTGGTTTAACGTTGTACATGTACCAGATGCACTAAACCAATATGATTTTCTATTATACTTCTATCGGGTCTGTAGTATATGTTTTACTGTTAGTTTATTTGTAATCCATTCTGTCCACTCCGGTCCTTCAGATGCATGCTCTCTAAGAAAACGTGTAAGCCATAGGCAGGTAATTAGATTGAAATGTCTGGCACATGGTGTGTATCTAATTGCGCATACGTAATTATACCGGAAGTGTAAGCTATGCTACTTAGTGCTTCCTGGAGAAACGATGTTTCGTATGTGCCGGTTTGCTTTTCTGTGACCCAGCCATAGTTTCAAGTTTTTCTTTAAGCTAACAGTTCTAGTATTAGAAAGTTGAAATTTGTATGTGTTGTATGTGTAAGACTGCCTTCTGTTGTTTCTCATTTTCTTTCTTCTTGAGTTTCTCTTTTTGTTCTAGATTTACTTGGTTATTAGGTGGATGTAGGTTTCACGCATAAACTCGATCCAGTATAAGAGACATGTGTACAGATGAAATGAAAGTCAAATTTTAATTACTTCCGTGCGTTTTGCTGGTTGTTCCTGGCTATTTTTGGCAGCGACTCCAAGTATATAAATAGTGACTAACGAGAATGCGACAATAATTAAAACCGCAGCGCATAAAATCATGTTTATTGTCTGTACAGAGGTCGTTTACATAGTCACGGTCAGGGTTCAAGTCCTTCTGTCGGAATACACGTTAATTTTAACCACAGACATGCGTTTATCTAGATTACATCAGGTATGGGGTGATAATAAAAACACGAAAATAATTTTTTAAAAGCAACGAATGAAATCCTCATTTATTCAGAAAACAGGTCTTCTATAACTTCCGACTGTCGCGGATCACGTCGTTTGTCTTCGCCAGGACAAAAGGCGAAGATATCAAAACCAAGAGGTGAATCACGAGACAATGCATTCCTTTCTCCGTAGTACATCCTGCTAGTCATCAGGAGTATGAAAATGAACGCAGAAGGAGAAGACTTGCTTACGAACAATCTTTCTTCGTTCAATTCTGCTAATTCGTTTCTTGTATTATATCTCTATTTATTGACTTTGCACTCCTCCTTCAAGTGTGCCTCCAAATTTTCCCTCTCATACAAGTATGCCATATACTTTTCCCCTCTCATACAAGTGTGCCTCCAACTTTCCCCTCTCATACAATTATCCTCCTACTTTTCGGGTCTTATACAAGTTTACCTCCTACTTTTCCCCTCTGATACACGTTTATCTCCTACTTTTCCCATCTATCACGAGTTTATCTCCTACTTGTCCCGTCTCATACAAGTTTATCTCCTACTTGTCCCGTCTCATACAAGTTTATCTCCTACTTGTCCCGTCTCATACAAGTTTATCTCCTACTTGTCCCGTCTCATACAAGTTTATCTCCTACTTGTCCCGTCTCATACAAGTTTATCTCCTACTTGTCGCCTCTGATACAAGTTCATGTCCTTCTTTTCCCGTATGATAACAGTTTACCTCCTACTTTTCCCGTCTGATACAAGTTTACCTCCTGCTTTTCCCGTCTGATACAAGTTTATCTCCTACTTTTCGCGTCTCAACTTATCCACAAATCAATCGCATCAACGCAATATCGAATCCCGCCAGCAACATTGATTTCTGATTAACTCACACGATTTATCTGGCATATACGATTACTGAATCAATCGGTTTCACCATGTATTGATTTCATTATTATTTGGTATAAGTGATTGCATTTTACATTTCATTATGTTGTCGACTAACTAACAGCTATATTAACCCCCTCTCCTCCCACCAACACCGGCCCACATAAAAATGCATGTATTGGTATCGTATTAATAGATTATTATTATATATCGAAAAGTCTCGGAACAATAACAAATGTGCCAGAGGTAGATCCCCTAAGCAGTAATCTCGTGTGGTTTCAGCAAAAATTGGTTACCAAAATACACGAGCACAATAATAATAATAGCAATAACAATAAAAAATAATAAATAATAAATAATGAATAGTAATAATAATAGTAATTATAATAATTAATAACTAATTACCAAATAATAAATAATAATAACAATAATAAGTAATAATTATAACAGTTTTAATAATAATAATAAATAATAAAACTCGTACTTCGTGAGGGTCGTAGGGTTGCTATATTTGAGTCATCATCACAAAAATCCCACACTCCATAAAAAACAACACAAAAAACATCTAAACTCAAATATTCGAATGAATGTTGAAATAATGTCCAGACCACTACTAGACAGATTTGATCCGTGAATTAATCTACCATCCTCTTCTCCTTCAACCTCAACAGTTCCTTGTAAAATAGTTCTAGAACATGAGGTGAATGTCCAGATCAAGCAAGTTTGCATCGTCTTACCAAAGCCAGACACATTTCTTGGTAATCCTCAAGTCCATTTTATTTTCTATCGAACGTATCTGTTGTATTCACCACACAGCTAGTTAACTTGACATCTGTAAAACATATATTTAAAGTCTGAATCATTTTTGCGTGTCGACATTACTCACCAACAGACACAAGATATAACCAGCAAACTATGCACACTCGAAGAGCAAATTGGCCTTCAGATCAACACGTCCAAACCAAATATCATGGAACTTAACAGTTCAACAAATAACATCTTAGTAAATAACAAAATACTGGAAAAAGTATCCATCTTTTACTACTTGGGTAGTCGAATATTTGTTGACGGAGACTCAATGAAAGAAATAAACACACGTATAGCAGTGGCAGGTAGCACATTTGCTAAATTAACTAATATCTGGAAATCAAAAGATCTAGGGACAAACACCAAACTAAAGCTATTTAACTCATGTATTGTCTCAGTGTTAACGTATGGTAGTGAAAGCTGGAAATCAACTCAAGCAACAAACAGCAAACTAAACATCTTCGAAAACAAATGTCTTCGCATACTGATGAACATAAAATGGAGCGACTTCGTCACAAATAATGATCTAAGAGACACAACACACCAAGAGTATGTTTCAAACATCATAAGAAAACGAAGATGGAAATATCTTGGTCACGTTTTACGACTAGCTGTAAACAGAATAAACCAACAAGCCCTTATGTGGTCACCTGAGGGTAAAAGAAAAAATAGAATACCTAAAACAACCCTTAAAAACACCATTCTTAAAGAAGGGGAATTAATAGACTGTACGACCATGCAGGAACTAAAGCTGCAAGCAGCAGACCGCAAAATATGGAGAACCAAAACTTCTGTCCTATGTGTCGCTTGCGGCACGAAAGGAACAAACTAACTAACTATTGAATGCCCAGTACTCACATCCACAGAAAAGATTAATTAACACCAGCGATATGTAAGGGTTCATATTTACTGTAGTACTAATCTTATTTTATAGATCACATTAAGCCATGCCATATGATAATTTAGGAATCAAATGGATAAATAAAACAACATTAGAAGACCTGGATTTTGCCGATGATCTTGCACTATTGAGTGAAAACCATCAAGATGCACAAACAAAAACTGATAGATTAAAACTCATTGCAGGACAAATAGGTCTCCAAATCAATTCAGCAAAAACAAAAATTATGGACTTCACCAATTCACCTAACGAAATTACTTTAAATGGACAACAACTTGAAAAAGTACAGAAATTCCCCTATCTAGGAAGCAAATTAACACTCGACGGTGATGTCATGCCAGAAATTACAACTCGCATTGCCCTAGCATCAAGTGTACTTAACAATCTAATATCGGTCTAATATCTGGAAGTCAAAGTCAATCAGCACACGCACGAAAATGCGCGTATTTAATTCCTGCGTTATTCCGGTGCTATCATATGGATGTGAGAGCTGGAAAAGCTCTTTATCTTCAGAAAAGAAATTACTGAGTTTCGAGAACAAATGTCTTCGTAGGATAACTAACACCCATTGGAGTGAATTCAAATCGAATGATAAAATCAGAGAAGAGACACATCAAAATTTCATCACAGATGTTATCAGAAAACGCCGTTGGTCCTACATCGGGCATGTCTTACGCGCAGACACCAACATAATACACCACCAATCTCTTGAATGGATACCTACAGGCAAAAGAGCAAGGGGTAGACCAAAAGAAACACTCAGAAGAACAATACTTAGAGAAAGTAAAACAACCAATATTCATACTATTCAAGAACTGCACAGAATAGCTTTGAACAGACAGAATTGGAGAGATCTGACCTCTGCCCTATGCGCTAACTTCAGCGCACAAGGAAAATGAATGAATGAATGAAATATGATATTTGGCACAATGACAAGACGTCCATACAATAAATGTAAATATTGCTTACAAATTTGCACTTGTTTGTATATTGTATACAGCAACAAACTGTAGTATACATTTCTTTCAATATGCAGTATTTTTAAAAGTGCATTCATGTTGTCAATATTAATTTTTGAGTTATACCTCGAAAGAACATGGGCAAAAGAAAAATTACTATTTATTTCTTTGACATGTTACCGAAGCTTCATTGAAGCGTATGTTTAAGAAGCTTCATCGGTCGCTTACAACTTGTCAGTAATATAAATGATTTTGAGGTTTCTTCATATAGGAGAGTTGGCACACCGAATTATATAATGGTTGTTGCAGCATTATTTGTGGAGACTGCACTTGGTGATAATGTAAGCTATCGTCAAATTGCTTACAGCGGAGGCAGACTATTCTCAATTTGAAAAAAAACTTTAAGAACCAAATTGAGGTAACGTATGGATAGTAATATCTGACTTCAGGATACGTGAGGTTGCATGGTCGTGAGATTAGAAAGCCCTATTCCGATGTGAAGGGTCTTCGAACTTCGGTTAGGAAGTGGGTTTTATTTTTGAACAGTCTATAGAATGTGTGTTATAAAGTTATATTATAAGTAAAATATCACGCTAGGATAAAATTAAAACTCTAATTATTAAATATATGTCTGTGTATATCTAGACGTTTGTGGATAAAGTCCATGTTGATTCTTGGGTAAATTCAACATTGGAGTTCTCCTATTACTGTTAACATAGTTTACAGGGGTCGGGAACCCATGGCTCGCGAGCCAGATGTGGCTCTACTGATGGCTGCATCTGGCTCGCACACAAATGTTCGATTATTAAAAAAATGTTTCGTTAGAATCCTTTGATCTACATATTGATTACATATCAATATTGCATTCTACAAATGAGCTAAAATCTACTACATCTCAGCATCAGAAGTCGCAGTAATGGTAAGAAATACTCATTATTGATTAGCAACAGCATAACAATGTTATTAAAAAGAATTCAGACATAATTATAATTATTGTACTTTTAGTATTGAAATTACACAAAATGCACACATTTACTTGAAGTTTTAGTTTTAAACATAATGTATGGCTTTCACAGAATTACTTTTCAAAATATGTGGTGTCCATGGCTCTCTCAGACAAAAAGGTTCCTAACTCCTGGTTTAGAAGGCCAGTCTTCGCCAGTTGTTGAGCACTAACCACTGACACGAAACGAGATTGCAATTATTGCGCCACACAACGGGTATGTATACACCCGGAGACACTACGGGATATGTTGTGTAACAATAACAGTTTCTTTTAAACAATCATTGAGTACCATTATAATATGTTCCTGTCCCAGCTGTAAAAACAAAACATGTCTCTCAATGTTATAAACATTTTGCCACGTTTTTACCGTTTTTTATTCTCGGCTATAAAATACGTGTTAATGGGAAGCCGTGCATTCTCAGTGACTCATTTGATTATTGCAGCGATTTCATTGGTCACTAGAATTATATTGTCTTTGACAGCCAACAGTTACACGGGAATAGTTAAAAGAGTCAGTTCGAAGATTTGCTTTCATATTAGACATTATGTATTACATATATTGTGGACGGTGACGGTTAACCAGAATTATAGAATCTCATAGTAATGTAGAGAAACCTCAAGTTTGCTTACAACCGTTGTCGTAAAGTGGTATATTATGTAACATATCCAGAACTTGAGAGATTCATGACTATACCTATACTGTGTTCGTTCTCAAACGCCTTTAAATTATCCGGATGAAGTCTGGACAACATAATGCACTGTGGCATGGTTTAATATGTATCTGCGATAGCAGCTTCTTATGACCTGAAACATCCGACTTTAGTATGGCAGTTTAGTCACAGTTATTCTCTATCGGATGAGATAGCCAATTCCATCTCCAAAACCTACTACTTCGTCTATACCGATATTCATGATTGATAACGGTTAAGTCATTGTTTGCTCCCCTTTGGGACCCTAGCATAAACCTGACTCATGGTAGAATGAATATAAAGAATAAAACAAATATAATATAATTAAATCACGTTTTCGGAGGCCGCTGTGAAATAATTACCTATACTACGACACTACATTAGTTTTAATGGTAAAAAGTTATAATTTAACTAAATGAGATTAATTTCTGCGGTTATATGAAGATAACCTCATATAAGAAATATGTTTGTGTTTTAATAATAATAATAAACATAGCAGGTCACACACATACCATTCATCCCTTTAGTCTACCACCGTTCACAATATGTATTTCGGTATGTAGTAAAAATTGTGTTCTCACCGGACAATGTGACACATGATGCGGAACGGCCAACTGTTCCCATAGATTGTCATACTTCCTAATAGCGATAACATTAGATATTGAGTGTAGGAAGATGTGTCCGAATCTACTGTTGAATCTGAGGTATAGGTATTGATCAGTGAAAATTCCAACGACGATGATGTTCCTATATACATTGATGATTCTGTTGTAAGACGTGTGCGTAGTTCATTAGCTATCTCGGCGCAGTGTGTGAAGAAGGCTAGCAGTGGCGTAGCGTGGGTCAATAGCACCCGGGGCGGAATCTTAATTTTCCGCCGTTGTGACATTAAAAATTAAGTAAATTTAAGTAGGAAGCAAGTGATTGTGGAAGACTGGACAAAAATAAATTTGCCGCCCTCCAGATGATGCCGCCCGAGGCGGTCCGCACCTCCGCACCCCCAATCGCTACATCACTAAAGGCTAGTAAAGAGCAGAGGGGAATTTTCTAGTGGTAGCATAATAAATCGCGCCGATATATTGAACTCATTGAGAGAAACTGAACGATACAACAACTTTCAGAGAGTCGATGGGAGCCACCGAGTATAAATATTCCCATATAAATTCTACACTGGAAAACGAGTACAAATGAATATTGATTTAATCAGAACTCTAGTACTAAGTACACTTTAATATGGATGTGAGTCATGTACACATGTGGGCAGGCAGCACAGAGTATCAAGCATATACTTCAAGATTGTTGTGAGTATGAAACGCTGAGGCAGACATATTGGCCAGAGGAAACACACACTGGAATCAAAGCCTTATGGGACACTGTATGAACTACAAAAGACAGTGAGTTTTATTAAGGAGACGGAATTACAGATATAGATATGTTTCAAGTGAACGAAAGAAGAAGAAGAAAAATATGGATGTGAAAGCTGGGGATACAATACAGACACCGAAATTGTTTGTGCTGAATTTAAATTACACATAACAGGTAAACTTCCACATCTGAACTATTTAAGGTCCCAAATGTGCATCTTTCTAAAAGTGAATACATTAAGGTTACAGAAAAATACAACGAATGCTGGGATGTCTGTTTTGCAAGCCAACGAAATGAAGTATCCGTCGCACCGTGCTTGCCTCACAAGTCTCCTAGCACCAGGTGAATGGCTGCTGTCTGACTTACTGTTAAGATGCAGTCGTGCGGGGCTTCTATTGAATTAGACGATCTTGAGCTACCGTTGTTACACCAAGTCAGCCAAGCATTTGACGGTGATTGTTTGTACATATAGCTAGAACTCTCTCATTCAGCGTCACTATATTGGAATGTTCACAAGTAAACGTCTGGCAACTTCTCTGGTGACCATACCACTCATCAACATACCTACAGCGTTCCACTGTGCTTGGGACGAATGTTGGGGCATTGAAAACACAAAAACATACTTCCTTTCTATGAAAAGAATAGATGGTATTTTACTCCGTGAAAAGTTACTAATGTGTGAGCCAAATGTCAATTAGATTCTAACAGTAATATATCCAGATTTCAACTTTGTGCGGTTTTGCATGTGAGGACGCAAAATTGTAATAAAACATGACAACAATAAAACGTGAAAACATTAGTTAACCCGTACACACTCACATGGTTTGAGAATCGCTCACAGAAATAAACAATTCAATGGTGAAAATAGGTCACGCTTTTGTTATGCTTTAAATGCTTGCTTGCTGATATACATATATCTTGTTCACACAGACATTTACCTGCATGCTCTTTTCACAGCACTCTCAAAATGAAGGATGATATCGCCAACTAAACATACTGGTGTACATTTAATTACATTGGTACATAACTGGTAGTTATATTACACGAGATTGTATGGATATGGCCTAGCTGTGCCTGTCACAGCATCACCTCGTCAGGAAAACGTCTTTTAAAGTGGATTATATGATTAGTTATGCCTAGGCAAGTGGAGGCCAAAAACACGTTTATGGGACTGCCTAAATGAAACTCTCACACACTGCAACAGTGATTCACGCTTTTAAGAACTCACATCTTTTGATCATCTAGCCTGACATTGTCAGTCCTGTGTCTGAATTAGAAAATTTTAACATAGTCCAGCATTGCAGGCACTTCGTAAGAGATAACAACTACAGGAGATATCCAACAGTTTTCCATTTACTTACGCCCGTCTTCATTCTTGCGCACACTGCAACACTGATTTTCAATATCGGTTATATATAAAGTATATATATTTATAATCAAAATCGGTTATATTAAAATATAAATATATTTCAATAATACGGCCATCTGAGGACTCTTGAACACCACACATAATTTAGTTGTTTTTCCTAGTACCATGTTGATCTTCGCTAGGAAGACGAAACCACATATTGGATCACAATTTTAAGAACAGTATTGATGTATTTGAAATATATTTCAGTACAATACTTCAATCAAACAAGTGTAATGTCTAGTGTCGCATGCGATCATGTTTCTGCATAACTCTCTCTCTCTCTCTCTCTCTCTCTCTCTCGCTCGTGTAGTCAATACGTTTAGTTGGTGACATTCTGTCATGTAACCGTGACAACCCATCCAGCAATTTCTGTCTTTTTGTCTCCTCTCCACATGGTCTTTTCAGTGGTTACTAAATGTTCAAATTTTACTCTTCTCATCTATCTATCTCTATCTATACGCTGTGTCCCTTGTTTGCCTTGCAGCGTCAGGGGTGGAAGAGTTCTCTGGAGATGGCCTTCTTGTGCGCTGTTTGTAAGCTTGTTCCTGTGGCTTCTTTGATTTTTGTGATCCATCTTTTACATGGTCTGCCTCTGGCTTTATAACCGTTATGTCTATGTGTCATGGCCATTTGTGGCATGCTATATGTCGGTAGTCTGGAAGCGTGTGAAAACCACTTGATCTGCTGTCTTTTGATGTGCTCCAATACTGGTGTTGTTTTGGTTATCTGTCTGATGTTATCGTTTCTAATTCCATCTCTTAATGACACTCCGAGTATTCTTCGTAGACATGTCATTTCTGTTATCACTATTTTTCTTTTGTCTTGTGCTGTCATTGTCCAGGTTTGGCACTGGTAGCATAGTGATGGAATAATAATAGTCTTGTATAATGCAACTTTAGTGTCTATGTTTACATTTTTGTTCTTGAAAATGCGTGTCATCTGTCCTAGGATCTGGTATGTTTTGTTGCATCTATTTTGTATCTCTTTACTGGTTTTCCCTTCACTCGATATAATGCTTCCTAAGTAAGTGAACTCATTTACTTGTTTAAGGTGTTTATAATCGATGGAGATAGTGATATTTCTTTCTTTCTTTGTTATTGCCATTATTTCAGTCTTTTCAATATTAATCTTCATGTTGAATTTTTGACATGTTATGTGCAGTTTGTTCATATGGTCTTGCAATTGTTCTTCTGATGTCGCTATTAGTACTTGGTCGTCTGCAAAGAGTACTTCGTTCAATTTGTCTTTTATGTTATCTTCTTCGTTGGTACTTGTTAGTTTACAGATGTGGTCGATATATGTTATAAAAAGTAGAGGGAATAGGACACACCCCTGGCGAACTCCTGATTGAATTTGGAACTTTTTGGACACACCTGCACTCTTCTCATCACATGCCATAAAAATATTCAGTGTCTGTTTCTTATGCTTGCTATAATTTGTCGTTTTACTTCAGTATATCTGATGACTCATACATTAGTTTTCTTGACTGCCCATGGAAATTTCATTATTATTTTCAAAAACCACATCTCATGTGCCTTCATCTCTCATTGAACTCTTTCTTTTACCTCCTACGTTTCACATGGATATAAAAAGTTCGACATACCATACTCGCACTGAAAGTCGTGTATGCATTGGTAGTGCTTCATTATATTGTATCTCATTTCTTCAGATATTGATTTGGCCTGTGATACCCTGTTCTATACAATACATTCTTCAGTGTTATGATGTTATACGATCGTATATGATCTTTATGTTCTATTAGTTAATATGATTTTTATGTTTTGTATAATCGTATATGATATTTATGTTATATGAGTATATGTATGCGTATATACGAGCCTTATGTTCTTTGAGCGTATATGATCTGTATTGTGTATGAGCTGATATGATCGGTACGCTATATGAGCTTATATGATCTCTGTTTTAAAATCGTATATGACGTTTATACTATATGATATTATATTATCACTATGTTAAATGATCTTATGTGATCTATGTTATATTGTCTTGTATATCATTTATATTACATACTGTTATATGATGTTTATGTCATAAGAAATTATGTGATCGGTGTTGATAATCGTATTTGATCCCTATATTACATGTTCTTTATTGAATACACGTCTTACACGATATTTATGTAACAAGATCGTATCTCACAAGAACCTTAACCTTCTAGTACACGCAGACGTAATACATTTATTCGTGTAGATATGTTATATAGTAAAAAAAAAAGTAAAGTAACCCATAGCATTTATTAATGCCGTAGGGGTGTGAGATGTTAGCGATCTCACATTTCACAGGCTCTGCAAATGAGGGCGGTAGCCATCTCCTCTCCCTCGCAGTCTTTACTTCCCGGATTAATCCGGTACCCATTTAAGGCTGGGTCGACCTGGGAGCCGTTGCGATCTGAAAACATTTCCGCCTCAACTGGGGAATGAACCCAGGACCACTAGATATGTTATATGCTACACACTGATTACATCAATAGCATCCAGTCTGCCATAAGGATTTCCTTTCTCTCCGGTGCTGTTTAATGTGTCAAATATAAGGGACATAACATATATTGTTCACAGTGTACGGAGTGGACTAGATCAATTGTTCATAAATTGTATAACGTACAAGGCTGTGACTAATTCCTTGAAAGAAAAGGTTGTCTGTCACTCCTTGGATAATAATAAGGCAATATCTCACTGCCGCTATCGGTGGCATGGGTTGAAATAAAACGGGACTTTAAATATCTGGAAATAACCTTTGATATATGCCTCTCATTAAACAAGTGTATCACGAATGTAAGTCAGAAGCAAAGAGAGGGATCAGTGTTATCAAGGTTATGGCTATCTTGTACATGCGACAATTTGTGTTATTTATTTTTCTACACATTTTGGTACTATCTGTCATAGATAATAGTCTTGGCCTATACACTCTCACATACACAAATAGATATATTGGAAAAAATTCAAAATGAGGCAATGAGAACGATACTGGGATGCATTTGGGATTTACCCAGCACTACAATGAGATTTTTTCACGATCAACCCATTATTAGAGTGCAACATCAAGTAGCGACAGTAAGGTCATCTCTAAAAGTAACATAATATACTCACCATCCATTATACCAATGTCTGGATGAGACAACGAATCAAGCAGGGTAGGTCATGAATGGCAGAAGATACACCGCGAAACATATATGAAATACAATAAGTAGGAAATTGCAGTGAATTGGGGTGATAGACATTGAAAAAAAACTACTCACTAATTATAATTCATCTAGATAAGTGGTGTCGGAAATGGTCCAGTAATACGGCAGAAGTTACAGTACAAGACCTCACCCAGCAACACTGGAAACCAAAATAAATAAGTATATACACAGATTGCTAAGTCAATAGAAATACGAATGAATGCGGTTGGGGTTTTATTGCCTACGGGAACAGTTTGAAGTTGGTTGAGAGATCATCTGGATATTCTACCCTCACATCGCGCAAGGGGAAGGAAATAGAGGTAGTTACAGTAGCACTAAGTTGGTTAATAACTAATACATGAACTCACTCGGTAATACTCACATACTCTAAAAGCATGCTGCGCAAGATAGAAAATAGGATGATGGGACAGGAATTGGTGGCATTATTGAACATCGTAATTGTGTACAGTATTACACGTATATAGTACCCGTGCGACGCTGGAGTCAGAGGTAACGAAAGAGCTGACTCAGTGGCAGGCAATGCTGCGATTGACGATACAATACTGAGAAGAACCAAAGTTGATTTAATTAAAACAACTATATATTCATTGCAAAATGAAGATGTTGACAATGGTACTGACAACGTGCACATATCGCCATATATGGAATTGATTAGAGGTGAGGGAAGAAAATGTACTCTTTTTGAAAAGAACCGAAGATCACGTAATCAACTCTTGACTGGTACCTCTTGAGTCTACATATACTGGAATCACTGTTGGAAAGAGAGCGTTTCACTTATGGGAATATCCAATGGGATATGATGCTATTTGATGTCGTCACTAAAGGGGTGGAGAAAACGAGGAAGACCAAAAGAAACTTTACGTATAACTATTACAAGAGAGAGTTTCACCATCGGTATCAGAAATTATGAAGATCTAAAGCAAATTGCAATGAAACGAGAGCCATGGAAATCTATGACATCCGTCCTATGTTCCGTGTATGGCTCTAGAGCAATAATTAACTATGATGCTAGTTTCTAATCAAGAATCAATCAATGATACACATCTTGATGGTACCAGTTGTTGAACTACTATATAAAGTATATATTATGTCCTTAGTCATCGGATCATATTCGGTATGCGCTCTGGACACGTCCATAGGTGATGCAAACTTCACTTTTCGTTTGTTTTTATTTTGTTTTTGGCAACGCCTCATTCAGAGTCCAGTCCCTTTATTCTGGAGAAGAAAAAGCAATCATCACCTTCATTAATTTCATTTGCATGTGTTGTTTTTGGAAAGGGTTCCAATTTTCCACGCGATCCATTGCTCTACCGCTGGAAAGAGTAGCAGTGTAAACCAGCCGATCCGCTCTCTCGTTTCCCTGAACACCCACATAATTTAGCACTAAAATGAATGTGTCATCGTTGATCTCTCGATTGTCTTAAGTCACTGTTCTCGAATGCAACATATGTGTTTTATCTGATAATGGTCATAGAACCACTGAGGATGCAGATAAGAGTTGTCCTCTGTGTATTCATTCCCTTCAAGGCATTGGTCACCGCATCTAATCTCCAAAGTCGTGCTGCTTGTAGTCAAAGAAAATGCGCCACTCTCCTATTTGATGACCCTCTCCATAGACTGAACTGTGAAGGTCCAAGCACTACTCAGGTGTCTATTAACCGAACCATCCGTGTATATAATTTTGTACTTGGTAATTCTTCACGGTATGAAACTAGCTCTTGTTGTGATGTCGTAAACTGCGAGTTCAATGACAAGTAGTCTAGATGTTCCATCACCAACTTCTTCATTTAGAACAGCATGGACAGGATTTAGCAATCGTCACTACTTTTCGAAAATACCGCCGAACCGAAGATAATCTTCCCGTTTCATTTAGTGACAAGTTCATATATTTTTTTTAAAACTTCAGTCTGTCATCTCTTTATTGGTCTGTTTTACAGCACTGGCATATTTCCCTACATTATAATATTTCATAGGTTTTCATGTAGTCAGCTGTGTCACAAGTTGTAATAGCCTATTGGTTGGTTAGTAATTCAGAGATAAGAGCATCATCAGATAGACTTTAAGCAATGTTAGCATGTTTAAACTCGTCACAGTGACCACCTCATCAATCTAAACTTGCGTTATATAACAGTGCATGCTATTCTTTTCTAGTTAACCATTGTATTTCCATCAACTTTCTCTAAAATTAACATTAAAAAAATATAAGTAATTATATGTATTAGTTAACAATGAAAATTTAATATGTTTCTACCTAACTTTGTTCTTTCAAAGCCCGATAAGAAAGAAACATGTTCTCTTTATTTTCAGCAACATGATGATATAGTTATTGTTTTCTGTTGAACACAATTCTCATACACTTTAAGACGGTAAACTCCGAAAAATTTCTCATGTTTTTTTCACTCCTTCTTCTGAATCTGGCACACATTTTAAAGCTGTATTAGCATTACATTGTCATATACTCTACG
This sequence comes from Meghimatium bilineatum, assembly GCA_034231615.1. Lineage (NCBI taxonomy): Eukaryota > Metazoa > Mollusca > Gastropoda > Stylommatophora > Philomycidae > Meghimatium > Meghimatium bilineatum. Next base: position 52,447,413 of record CM067304.1, read on the forward strand.
TAAATGCTAGGTACAAGTTATATACTTTAAGTAATTGCTTGGTACAAGGCATATACTCTAAGTAATTTATAGGTACAAGGCATATACTCTAAGTAATTTATAGGTACAAGGCATATACTCTAAGTAATTTATAGGTACACGGCATATACTCTAAGTAATTGCTTGGTACAAAGCATATAATCTAGGTAATTAGTAGGAACAAGGTATATACTTTAAGTAATTGCTAGGTACATGCTATATAATATAATTGGTAGATGCATGTTATATATCTAAGTAATTGCTAGGTACATGCTATATACTCTAAGTAAATACTAGGTATATGTTCATCGATTTGTTCCTTATTGTTTTAGATAGAAGCATGTTACTGTATGGTGTTTCTCTTATTTGTTTGACATCCGTTTTTTTTCCAGCTAATACTTGAGAATTTTCTACTCTAGTTATTTTTAAGAGAGTTTAATTTCTTCACTGGTTCCTGTGTTACATTGCTAGTGTCCCAACCTACCTGTTGTTAACATAGAATGGTGTCAAATAGTCATTCGTTGGTATATCTACTTACAATACTTAGAAACTGCCAATACATTACGTTAACAATGTGTTGGCAATTTTCGACCCTATACCCTGCCCCCTAAATATCAATAATCGACCTTATCCCCTGCCCCCTATAAACCATTTTTCGACCCTATCCCCTGACCCATATAAACCAATTTTTGACCCTACATCTGCACCCTATAAACCCATTTTCGACCCTATCCCCTGACCCATATAAACCAATTTGTCAAGAACTTGCCCCTTTGCTTAGAAGAATATTTAAAATCTGTCACCCACCCCCCCCCCCCCCATTTACCATTTAAAGAGATTATAACGATAAACTTGCGAAAATAATACAAAACTTGTTTAAAATTTAAGTTGTTTGTGTATATTCAAATAATTTTATTTGTCTGTGTATATGCAATGGTATTGTTGACGTCAATGTTTGTGAAACGCCCCCCCCTTGTTAGAGATTGTGATACTTTCTCAAGCCCCCCCCCTAATTTCTGACACCATTTGTCGACAACCGCTTCATAATTTTGATTTTCAGATATTTGTTAGATACCTGAATTCTAAATTATACAGCATAATTTATCATTTGTCATGAACAAAGTTTCAACGTAATTTGAGTATAATTTATAATAAATTTAATGAACAAAGTCGAAACATACATATGTACTGTAAAAAATATATAATCGTGAGTGTGTATGTATATGTTTATGTAGGGGTTGCCACAAACAAACTCTAAATGTGATACATGACACAAAACATTATATTAACAGAAGCCATATAATATATCACGATGTTGGGCTCTATTTCCAGCTGGAATTAGTGCTACACGAAGCTGAAAAATTACATTTCTACATCATTACTTTCAGGAAACCTTACTTTCCGAGACTTTGATTAATGTTGAGAATCAAGGATAAAAAAATGAGCACAGTAAACCAGTCTTTGCAATAAATTAGACTTGGTCGGGAGAAACAAGATCAGATGTAGAAACAAGTTACTGTTAGTTGGTTTCTCTATTAGATTAGATTAAGTAGTCGTCACACTGAATCTATGCTTGTAATAGATCTTTTTATTCTGTTTTTGATTGTGTCGTAGACGCCTAATTCAGGACATTGTTTTTTTTCTCTACACATTGTATATGCATCTTTTTTAAATCATATTTTGATTCATCAAGTTTTTGTTTTCGCATTTTAAGATAGAAGCTACACATTTTTAAGCATTATTTGCACTTCGCCGATATTTTATTGAGTTATTCTGCATATTGTATTTATAACATCCACTTATATGTTATGTGTCGGCAACGTCTTATCAGATATGTTATTTATGTAATTTGTAATAATCAACTTCAGATATTTATTTTCCTTCCAAAATGAGTCTAATGACACATTTACTTGTTTATTGTTCTATACCATTATCCCATTTGTTATTTAATTTCCTCTTCAACGTTCATTCTCAAACTCCCGCTGGATCTCTCTTGTAGCAGAACAATGGTCCTAATAGATTTCCAGCAGGATGTAGTCCAGAGAATGGAAATGTGCCATGTGGATGTTTTACTTGCGGCAAAGGCCTGACATATCCGTCTTCGGCGGGGTTAGTTAATGCAAGAAAGTTGAAGCACACATGATACATCAGCATTAATTATACTGCAGTTGTGGTTCTTGATTATAAATCAGTATTATGGCATACGGGACATTTCCAAAAGTGCTTTACTCTCCTTTACATCAGCCATCCAAACGTTTTCAGACGAATTCCCCAGTCAGATTTTGATTATGTGATATTTATGTCTTTCCAAGGAGAAAATCATTTTTCACCCAACCCTGGTATCCAAATTTATGTCATTCTCTGTAATGTATACGCCATCACTTCCAGTGTTGTCTTCATCCCTCTAAACTAAATTTACGATTGTCATTAATTTGGCCTTATATATTTTCAGGACTGTTTGATTATACTCTGTTCACTCTAAGAATGAAGTGGGCCAAAATACATGCCCATATAACTCCACAGCTGGTGATTTTTAAACAGCTGATGAAATTTAAAAACAATATTTAAAAAACAATATTTTAAAACAATTAAAACAACATTTCAATAACATTTAAAAGAATATTTTGAAAACGAAATTTAAAAACAATATTATTGGACACTTAACAATCGATTAAAGCGTTCTGCGTTCACAGCCGATCAGAAGCACTGACCCACTTCTTTCTTAGAGTGAACATAGTATAGTCGCATCTTTGACCGCCTATAATTCTACTTTTTCGACTCATCTTATCATTGCATGACCAGGCTAATCAATGTAGCTTGTGGTTAATTCAGTTGTCCAGTAGCATGAAGTCTTCCTTTTTTAAATCATGCATTTCTCTATCTTGCGCAGCATGCTTTGGAAATCTTAAAGTATCAATATGTGATTTGGTATTTCAGTCACCGACCAACTCCACCGGCATTACTTCTCATTCAGCACATGGCAAATAACATTCATATTTCTATGAGACTTTAACTCTCATCTGTTTAGCTATCATCACCAATGCCTACACTGTATCAGAAATTGACTGCAACGGACCTTCATTATATCTGTTTCTTTTTTTACTGGTGATATGGCTTTCTTTTGCAAGTGAAGATTGTCGTGGCTCAGAACCATGCTTATTATAGTTAATATTTATGAGTCAGCAGATAGCTTTTAAGATCAAACCCGTCTAAAACATTGTTTCAACTTGATCTGAAATGAAGAAAGATATATCTTCTCTCTCTCTCTCTCTCATATATATATATATATATATAGAGAGAGAGAGACAGAGAGCGAGAGCATTATTAAACGTCTTTCATTTCTGGTCTGTATTGAATTTTTAGAAAATGTGTACCCCTGTTACATGTATCAATATATTTGCAAACCTAACAATGTCAAGTTGGACGGTCAAGAGCTATGGTTTTCCAATTGTATAGGTTTATATTCCAGTGAAAATATGTCCTCAGTGTGTCGTGACAACACTTTGTCTAACCTTCACTTATACACATATGCACGATGCATAGTAGACTATCTTTGAAAGACCTAAGCCTGGCAATTGGTTGTACAGTCTTATTTTCGGTGGCACTTTCTGACTAACGGTGGTACACTCTAATTTTGCATGTAGTGTTACAGTCGGAAATGCAACGGTATAGTCTGGCATGTGGTGGTACAGTCGGTATGTGGTGGTACAGTCTGGCATGTGGTTGAACAGTCTGACAAAATGTGGTACAGCCTGGCATGGCATGTGCTTGCTGTACAGTCTGACAAGCAGTAGTACAGCCTGGCATAGCATGTGGTTGTACAGTCTGACAAGCATTGGTGCAGCCTGGCATGTGGTGGTACAGTTATCATGATTCTTTTATGGAACCACGCAAGGTTACAATTTGACATTCTGTTTGAATGTGTCCATTCCACGGTTTTGTGAGATATAATTAGGAAATTATTTTTTATCGTGAATGTAATAAGTGATGTGCGTCAAGTTTTATTCCACGACGTAGGACTTATATCGCTCATGTAATTAAATCGGTCATGTACGTATATCTATATCGGTCAAGTACTTATATCGGTCATGTACGTATATCTATATCGGTCAAGTACTTATATCGGTCATGTACGTATATCTATATCGGTCAAGTACTTATATCGGTCATGTACGTATATCTGTATTGGTCAAGTACTTATATCGGTCATGTACGTATATCTATATCGGTCAAGTACTTATATCGGTCATGTACGTATATCACATAAAGAATATGTGACGAATAACATCAGAAATCACCGCTGGACATACATCGGCCACATACTTTGAATGAAGGAAGACATAATTCCACAACAAGTCTTGATGTGGACACCAGACGGAAAGGAAAAAAGGGATGACCAAAAACAACGAGGAGAAGAACATTTATGAATGGATTAAAATCAACAGGCATAAATGCACAAGACCTGCAAAACTTGGCAACTGGTAGACATGCATGGATAACTATGACATCCGCCCTATGTGCCAAACTTGGCAAAAGAGGAACTGGCTCACAAGTATTTATATCAGCCATGTGCTTGTATCGGCCATATATTTATATCGGTCACAAACGCATTAACCGGAACAGGAAAGTGAACAAATAAAGTAGGTGATGGTACAAAGCAGAAACTTATATGTAGCTAGCCCGGCAGTAAACGTTGTCTGATAAAGTGACAAAAGGGGTATTTTTCTTATTTTTTTTTATTTTTCTTATCTTTTTCTTCTATTATTCTTGCACTCATCTATAGTGCTTCTAATTTCCCACTTTCGGTTTGTTTATAATGAATGCACGCATTTTCTCTTTTACTAGATGCGTTGCCATCCCTGCGCTATGGAGATGGGGCTTGATAAAATCTAGTCATCTATTTTGTTTTTTATTTTGTTGTTTTCTGTTGTTTGTCTCTTGAAAAAGGTTCAATTTGAGCCGATACGTGGAGAATTGTCCTGTTTAGTTTTATTCTATGTTTTTTTTATATATACTTTTTAAATATATTTTTATTAATAGGCAAGGTAAGTGTTTTAGTAACCTGTTTAATTCATTTTGCTTGAGTAAACGTTGTGTATGACTAATGCGTTCCGCTTTCTGCCTGCTACCTTTTAATCCACTCACAGTCTTTCAGTCTTTCACTCTGGACAAGACAATATAGCCGTAGTGATCCCAGCTTCTTCTTCTTCTTCTTTTATAATTAACAAGAAATTGTTTTATAATGTTTCCCTCCATCAGTTCTTTCACTTTTTTCTTTCATGCTAACATGGTTCTGCTCCGACCATCTTCTTCTAGTTTCTCTCATTTTCTTCCCAGCACCTCCTTACCATAAGTGTTTCTCCATGTAAAAGTTTGTGTTATTCTGTTGGTCCTGATGAAAGCTTTTCTAGTCAAAACGCGTCTGTCACTGTGTCTCTTTCACCTTTAATAACCTAACACATATGACGACCACCTTTGATTGTCACTTGTTGACCACACAGTCCATATGACTGTCACGTTTGAGCACACAGTCCATATGACTGTCACTTTTGACCACACAACCAACATGATCTAATGTCCTTATTACAAATTTGTTTTATTGATAATTTGATGTTCAAGAAAAACGGTAATAGCAAAGAGTAGAAATATAATTATGAGATAAAAGGTAGAACTAACGACAGCATTGCATGTGCAGGACATTTTACCACTATCATTTAGCTCACAAATATTTGTGTGTATGTGCAAGTAAAGTATTATACGTGCAATTCATCTGTAGTAACTGTACTGATAAATTTTAACGAAATAGCAACAGAAAAACAAATATGTGTTAGAAATGAAGTTTGAAAAATTAGCAATCGTCCTGCAAGAACATCCAAGATAAAAAATCTATGACAAAGGGCAAATAGAAAAAAAAAATTAAACAATTAAAAAGCTGTATTTTTCTAGTGACAAGATATGTTGTGATACGTGAGCTATAACATCCGCAATGAAACATCTTAACATTGACGTAGGCGCTTGGCAGAGCCTCGCTCAGGATAGAACATCATGGCGTTACAGCATTAGAACGGGAGCACTAGCGGCGGAAGAATTCAGACAAGATACTGCAAGACAGAAGCGGACACGTAGAAAAGAAAAAACATCTCAACCTCACACAAATACCTTCTATTGTTGTCAATTCTGTAAAAGAACATTTTGTGCGCGCATTGGACTTGCTAGTCATTTAAAAACGCACTATTAACTTTTATTATTTTTATTATTTATTGTTATTATTATTATGGTTGAGCTTTTGGTCATCGTCGATCACGACGAACGAACATCATCATCATAACATCCGCAATAAAAAATAAAATACCAGCATTAGAAATTAAATATTATAGAAGGATATAAAGAACATCATAGATAGAAAGACGATCTAAAGCAGACGTCCGCAAAAATGTGAACATAAAAGAAGACTGACTCTTCAATCCTATAAAAAACACAACTGATATATTTTAGACAAATAAAAAGATACAATAGTGTAGAAAGATTAAACATGGAGGGAAACATTACATTAAAGAGAACTAGATGCAGACCAACACTACAATGGACAAATAATATCAAATACCCTCGGAGTATGCTACTGGAAGAGACTGTGCAGCCTTCATGGAACAGATAGGCTTACAGAATGGCAGTGATGATAACGTTCTGTAAAGGACACGTCACATAGATAATATATTTAAAATTACAGTGTTATTAATGTATTTATTCAACCCCATACATGATGCATGATTACAAGAATTCCCAACTGTTGTGTGTAATATAGACAAATGTAAATCTATAGTGTTAGTAAAACCACATCCTGATTGTGTTTGACTCGATCAATATCAGTAAAGGACTCTCTAACAAGTCCAGTATTTCATTTCTCCGCAGAGACATTCCTTGGTTGGGAATCGATAATCCCGGACTGTCAAACAGAGACCTTCTTGTATTCGACAAACGGAAATGTAGCAAACTAGAATTTATAAGAGATTCCAGTCTCGTAAGGAAATATCGGTCTAGGCGGGTTAGAGCAAGGTGTAGTTCAGAATTGATAATATTTTTGGGAGCGTGGTTTCTCTCTTCTCTTATCGTATGTTTATCAATATGTCAATGTATTCTTATATATTACCATTGTTTGTTCTCTGTTTATCATGTATTTTTCTTGAAAAGACCGTATGGTTGAAAAGTCAATATAGTATGCCTTGTACACCATTATCATATAACTTACCGTCCTTTAGTCAGTTGCTCTATTTGTGAACTCTAAAACTTGCATTCGGAGTAAGTACTTACTGTATTCCTTATATTTTACAGTATAGTCTATTCATTGTTAAATGATTATTTGTTATTTAGGGATCAGCGTATCGAAGTGGTTAGCGCAATGGCTTCGCATATGAGTGGTGCTGGGTTCATTCCCAAGTTGAGGCGGAAATGTTTTTCACATCGCAACGACTCACGGGCGTCCCAGCCTTAAATGGGTACTGGATTAATCCGGGAAGTAAAGACTGCAAGGGATCTGTTAAGTCATTTGCAAATTCACTGAAATGTGAGATCGCTAACGTCTCACACCCCTACAGCATTAACAAATGCTATGGGTTACTGTACTAATTATATGTGAATGTAGTTATAGTTAAGCTATTCTAACATGAAAATGAAAAGCAGATTGCAGTAAAACCATCCACAATGAAATGACATAAATATCACATATTGTTATTAAACAAATTCATTCTTAAAATTATGTTTTCCAAATGAAACTAATATATAAAATAAATGTCCGAACACAAGGCCTTTAACTATTAAACAAACAACTTAGCGATAGAAATGAACACAACTACAAAAGCAGTATGTAGGCATGCGTGCTGCAGTAAGAACCTTTTCCCTGTTAAAAAATATATGCCTGTGCATTGTCTTTACATGTAGATCGTTTAACTTTTATTCAGGACTTTGTGTGTTTTTGTTCTTATCTTCTGTAAATAAAAAAATGTTTGGATATATATTAAAGATATAAACATTTTTAGGTCGAAACGTTGTACCTGTCTATTAGCTTTAATCGTGCAGATGAATTGTATCACTGTTTATATATCTGTCACTATTTATTTCTATTTATCTAACTTATTCATTATTTGTGTTAACATTACAGTTAATCAATCACAGTAAATCAATCACAGTAAATCAATCACAGTAAATCAATCACAGTAAATCAATCACAGTAAATCAATAACAGTAAATCAATCACAGTAAATCAATCTCGGTTCATCATCATCTGCTTTCAGTTACAGTTAAACATTCACAGTAAATCGCTTCTAATACCTCAGTCACAGTACATTTGTGGACACAATCATTCACAGTAAGTCAATAAGAGTTAATCATTACCAGCACGACTATCACATTAAATTATTAACTATAAATCAGTTAGCTAAATCAAGGTTGAAGTAGGGTTAAAAAAAGTCTTCGTCGATCACGGAGGTTGAAGTAGATCATGTGTAAGATAATGCTACTAAATAATTGTTGAATTTGTGATCACAACAAATATATTCCTGTAAGTAGCCAGTATAACGTAAAATGAGATCACTTAGGCAGAGATGGAACAACGATAATGTTTCGGTGAGAAAGGTTCCGAATTGGGGATACTAGAGTGTCTGATACGCTCATTCGCTAAAAGAGTGATTCTCAAACTCTTCCTACCACATCTCCTTAATGGTATATATTTCATAGGCAAACGCATCCCGTAGCCAATCATGCCCGCAAATACGACTGTATTAATAGGGAATTGTTTATATGTATATATATATATATATATCTTAATATTGTGATATTTGTGATATTTCTAGTGACATTTTTCGCAAAATGTGACCTAATATCAATGTCTTCATAGACACATAGAAATAAAACACTGTTCACATATCAAGCACAATGACAATGGCAGTTAGTGTCAAAGACACAAAGCAGCAACAAATTCATACTTTAAGTATACAACACTGCACAAACGACAGGTTTTTTAGGGGATTTCTTCTGTCATGTTTGAGGATATACAAATATGGAATTTGTTACATTGTAGATGGTGGACTTTATAGCACCTGGATTACACCAATTATATTCAATCTCACTTGCACCAATAAGTCGGCGCCTGATGTACCGAAAGTAATAATCATAGCACACCACGCGGTAGGTATGTTGAAATAAAATATAAAAAACAGTATGATTTACTAAAACTTTCCGCAAAACTGTCAGACTCGCTAAAAGAGTACTCTAAATTTGTTTTAAATATATGTTCTTTTCGAATACAACGCAATAACAAATATACTTCGTAAGCTAGAACCCAATTTACTATTGAATTATATATTGTGTTTACAAACATTGTTTCAGTCGAAGCTTGTTGTTATTGAAATGTTTAGATAATCCCCCCCCCCCATTTAAATGCAATTAAAACTCTCCCCGTTTTCAGCATAATCTTGTCACTTGTGTCAATAATCCTAGTTGGGAATAGATTTCAGATAGAGTTAATTTAATATAAAAGTAATTGTTCTTCTGTCTTATTGTACATAAAATATAGTAGGTACTTTTAATTCGGACGCTCCATTCTGATGTGATGTGCTGAGTGGTCAAGACATATATGTCTTCTATATGACCTTACATCGCTCCCTACCGCACGCTTGGCCCTAAATTCCCACTAAAGTCTCGTTTGTATTAGAACCTCAGAAATTCTAAGCGATTATTTATTACTTAAAATGTGCGGTGGGATGGTGTTTCTGAGCTTTCTTTCATACACAAGAGACAGCAGCTTTCCGCTTAGTGCAATGTCCATAGAAAGAGCCTTCTACTCAGAGGGGTCTATAATTGTACATATTGCATACTACACAGCTTGCATAAGGGATCCTTTACGGCATGTCATCTACTATGTTTTCAGTTGCATGGGTAGTTTGTCTAGTGGGCCATTAGTGAGACACACAGATGATATTGCATGCGTAAATATATATATATATATATATATATATATATATATATATATATATATATATATATATATATATATATATATATATATATATATATATATATATATATATATACTAAAAAGAAATAATAGACGATAATAAGTATCCACGAGTATTACCTAACATGTGTGAAGACACTGACCATAAGGCAGTAATAATAATAGTCAAAGCAAGCATATTGAAAAATAACAATCACAAGAAAAGCACAACGCATCATGGACAACTATATATACAGAAATTGAAAGAACTAAAACTGCGAGAAAAATATATCCACGACGTAAACTAAGAATTCGCAAAGCTAGTAGGAAACACCCATCACATACACGAAGAATGGAAATATTTTTTTTTAAATGTCATCATACAAACAGCAGAAAGCATATGTGGATATTCAAACCATAAAGGTACGAAACCAAAAATAAATGCTTGGTGGACAGAAGAGATAAAGAACGCAACAAAAGATTTAAAAAAATATATAAAACTGAGCAACAAGCAAAACGCATGAAGATTAATTATCATACAAGACAGCAGAGATTAACACCAAGAAAATTATAAAATCTTCAAAAATTAAGTCATGAAAAGAACATGGATAAATGCTTAACAAGCATAGACAAAACGCACCAAAGATGTTCTACGAGAAAGCACAAACCTTGAGAAGTAAAAAAGACACTTGGACTAAAAAACAGAAATAATCAACGATGAACACGACAACATACTAAATAGACCCAAAGATTTCATGGAAAGATGGAAACATTACTTCAATCAACGGTTACACTTAAAGGGAGAAGTGATTACAGCAATAAATACAATAGAAGAAGACCTAGAACCATACATCCTGAATTATGAAATTGACTAAGTTAAACATGCACCAAATAACAAAGCACCAGGAATAGACGGCATACCTATAGAACTATTAAAAATGCTAACATTGACAGGTATAAAGTGCCTACACAGATTTGTTCAATGTGATATGGAAGACACAAAAGACACCGCATGAGTGGAACACAGTGATGATTGTTCCTATCTGGAAGAAAATAGGCAGTAAGAGGGACTGTACTAATTATAGCAGCTTATCATTCTTAAACCAAATAGGAAAGTTCTTTAGCAAAATACTAGAGAGAACAATGCGCGTATATATATATATATATATATATATATATATATATATATATATATATATATATATATAAACAGCTCAAAAACACACAATTGTGCTTTCAAAAAAGAAAATAACAGCTGCACAGATGCAATCTTCGCGCTCAAACAACTTTCAGAAAGAGCGACATAACATAACCAAGACTTATATCTGTCTTTCGTGGAACAAGAGAAAACGTTTGACAGAATGGATATAGCACAACTATGGATAACACTACAGTCACATAGAGTCCCCCAAAATCTCATAAGCCTATGTCACAGCATATACGGTAATGTGCAGTAATAGCGAGCACATGTACATCAGATAATTTTCAAATTCAGTCGGGGGTGAGGCAGGAATGTTTAGTATTATCCCCCCCCCCCCAATTATTAATAACATACATAGATCACATCTGCAAAGTAGCAAAGAAAACGGAAGACAATAATCTGAAGGATAATTTAAACGAATTGTTATTGTCATACAACCAAGCAAAAGTAGTATCATCAGAAGAGCAACTACAAAGACAAATAGACAGATTACACCAAATATGCCAAGCCTTTAATAAAAAGATAAATATAGAAACGACCGAAGTAATGCAGATAGGAAGAACAGAAAAAAACACTAATATATATATTGAAAAAAAGTCTTAAACAAGTGACAGAATTCACATACCTAGGAAGCAGTATAACAACAGACGGCAAGAGCAGCAAATAAATACGCAATAGATGTAGCAAAGTATATCACGCCCTAGGGCAAATGACACCAATCTTCAGAAATAAGAAAGTATATTTAAACACCAATATAAAACTATTGAAATGGATTACTATGCAAAGACTGTACTACTAAAGCCAGACATGGACAGCGACAGCACTAGACACACGTACTTGTGACAGCTGAAATTGCAAGCTTACGCAGAATCCTAGCAATATAGTTAAGAGACAGAGTAATGAATGAGGACATTAGACAATGAACCGACATCACACCAATCGTGACATTTATTACGACACAATAGATCACATGGTTTTCACACATCAGTAGACTATATCAGACAGCATACCACAGCAAGCTGCGCTATACAGATACGTTGAAGAGAAACCTTACGGCCGACCACGAAAACGATCACACACTAAAATAAAAAAAGGCGACAAATACACCAATATACTCAGCACAATGATGGCCATTTTCAGAAATCTATTCTACCCCTGACGCTGAAAGGCAACAAATGGTTTAGCGTATATATATTTATATATATATTTGTTTCGATCTCAAGGACTTGCGAGTAATGAAACTTGTATTTAAGTGCGATAGGGGTGTTTTTCCAGTTGCTATCATAACTGGGATACTTCAACACTCAACTTTATGCATGTCAAGAAAAAGTCACTTACTCAAAGGGATATGTATATTATACATATGGCTTGTTCCACTAGTGTACACGCATACGTTCAATCAGAAGAATGACTGTAGCAATGTGATGACATTATTATTGGCCACAATCCACCATTCTGTCTATCCGATTGGCTTCAACATATATACATTTTTAGATATCTGAAAGATATAAACTATTGAATGAATAATAGTGTTATCTCTTTCCTCTCCCATGTCTGAAACACGTAAAGAGAAACGTCGTTCTGAATATACATAAGTGACCAGGTGCATTATAATTAGCAAGATCAAACACAGCGCACATATGAAGGAACGCTTGGAAGACGAAATGGTGAGATAGAGAGAGAGATAGAGTGTACGAGAGGTAAGAGGGAAAAATGACTGAGTGAATGGGATTAGTGCCAAAGGGAAATTTCTGTGTAAGGGAGGGAGAAAAGCCACACTCTCTTCACTTCTTCTCTAGAAAGAAGCAAACGAAAAGCGATAAACCAGGGTAGAGTGATCTAATTAGCAAAATTCAATTTTGCTGTTCGTTAAAGCCGATCTGATTTGGGAGGTCAATCGTCCAGCATTTCAGAGAAGAAGGGGAAAGATGACAGCAGAACCAATGTGAGAATGTGTAAAAGGATTGCACACGGTGATGTGGAAATATGAGACTTGTCGGGTCATGTCGAGCACAGAAGATGTAATAATGAAAAGTAATGCAACGAACGATGATTTACCAGATAGGAAAGAGGTATGTTTTTTCTTTATGTACAGTGAAAACATATTGCTAGCAATTGACAATATTCCAGCAATTTTCGTGCGCAGATAAAACATAAATTCGTTTCCTTACATAAACATAAATGTACTTCCTGGATTAATCCGGTACCCATTTATGGCTGGGTCGACCCGTGAGCCGTTGCGATCTGAATATGGGACCACCCATATGCGAAGCCACTGCGCTAACCACTGCGCTAACTCGGCTCCAAACATACGAACATACATGACATTAGATAAAAGATGTTCAACATCGATAAGAAACACAATAGGTTAAGCCGAGGAAACACTTCTATAATTGTAGAACATAAACTGTAATATGTACATCTCAATAGAGGTGACAGATATTTTAAAACTGGAGAATATATATTGTAATATGTACAACTCAATCTAGGTGACAAAGAAAGTTCTTTAGAGTTGCAGTATAACGATTCTAACATATGCATGCATCTTTTGTACAATATAAAAACAGAATAGTAGAATATTAGAGGCTACATTGATTCGATTGTATTGAAGAATGCTGAGCGTATTGAGAGTATCACGAACAGCTAGCTAGAACAATCAACGAGAAGGTACTGAAAGAGTCAAGCGCTAGAGCGGGTTAATTAATAATATAAGAAATAGGCAGTATTTCTCTTTTGGACACATTATAAGGTCGGGATGCCTGGAGAACATTTCTACAATAGGTATTTTGAACATACGCACGTTTCCACTGGGCCCGGTACACAAATTGAACGTTCGCACATTTCTGATCCACTAAACTCCGTACACATCTTGAACGTACGCACAACGAAAAAGAGGAAGTCGAAGGCGTCATACGAGATAAGAAACACATATTCGAGAATTGAGATGCTTGCAAAGTGCAAGAACATTACATCGAGTACAGGTCAGCTAAATAAATAGCAAAGAAAGTCACTAAAGATGCTAAAACTAACGATGGGCACGAATATGACGAATCAGTAAGAAAAGATTACGAACCAGCACTAAGGATATTATACACAAAAATTAAGGTTAGCAGGAAAGATAAATATGATCAAACAGAAATAATAAATAATAAAAATGGAAAGACAATCAATGAAAAGAAACGACCAGAAAGGTGGGATTTATTTTTACAGAATTGATAAATCTAAAATATGGAGGGGACAACATACTATACAATACAAAGGAAGAGTTAGAACCACACATATTGCTAGCACAAAAAGAAAATGCCATACAAACAGCTCTATCAAACATACACCGATAAGTTGAATTAATCAAAGCAGCGGTAGATATAGGGATAAATGGTTACATAGGTTATTTAATATAATATGGAGCACACAAAAACACATAAAGTCTAGAAAAAAAACAATGTAATAATACTTATCTGGAAGAAAATAGGTAGCAAAAGAGATTGTTCAATGCACAGGGGTATTTCACTTATATGCCACACTGGAAAAAGAATCTTCAGAACTCTAGAAAGAAGATTACGTGCGTTCATAGAACAGCAGCGTAGTCACGCTCAAATGAGATTCCGTAAGAGCAAAAGCAGTACAGATGCCATTTTTACCCTAAGAGAACTATCAGAAAGAAAAAACAATTGAAAGCTGCAAAGAAGTGTATATCGCGTTTGGCGAACAAGAGAAAGCTTTCGACAGAATAAACAAACATCTTTAGAAAATACTATCAAAATATGAGGTCCAACTGCAGGTAATCAACTTGCGTAGAAGTAGTTACACAGGCAGTCAATGTGC
Source organism: Meghimatium bilineatum (assembly GCA_034231615.1). Lineage (NCBI taxonomy): Eukaryota > Metazoa > Mollusca > Gastropoda > Stylommatophora > Philomycidae > Meghimatium > Meghimatium bilineatum. Next base: position 52,462,445 of record CM067304.1, read on the forward strand.
AGTTAAAACGAATGTTGAGCTTTCTGATAAATTTCACATGCACTCTTACGTGCGCCAAGGATGTGTTCTACCTCCGTTGTTATTTATCACATATATTGATTGCATATGTAAAATAGCCAACACTAATGAAGAAGACAACTGAAATAACTTAAAGAGCGAACTTCATTTTGCAGACGAACAATCAATTATAATATCAACAACAAATAAAAACTGCAACAACATAAACATAGAATCCACACACATATAGGGACTTTAACAATAAGATAAACACAGAAAACAACCGAGGAAACTGAGGTCAATCGCAAAACAGCAGAAACATGACTATTTTAATCGGTGATCAACACCTTTAAGCAGGTGAAAGAATTCACTTATCTGGACATCAAAACATCGAATGGGAAAAATGCCACAACAATCCAACATTAGATCAACATGGCATTCCGAATCTTGCGGCAGGTGCCTTCTATTTAAAAAAATTAATATGTGAGAATGAACATCAAAACTACACTATATAGAACAATAATATTAACATCACTATGCTACCAATGCCAAACGTAGACACTAACACAATAATGCAAAAGAAAATGTGTTACAACAGAAAGACTTGTCAACGTAGAATCCTCGAAGTAACAATACGAGCCAGAGTCAGGAACGAAAACATAAGACTAACAAACACAATGTCATACCTGGATTACATCAGAAGACAACCGATTAAGTGGTTTTCAAATGCTTCCAGACTACCATCAGGCAGTACCCCCAAAACAGCATTACTATACAAGCACGATGGAGACAAAGCCAGAGGCAGACCCCTCGTAAACGATGTTGTACACAAATAAAAGAGCCAACGAAAATATACATGTAAGAAGCACACACAAAGATTTAGCCCCTGATGTTGCAAGACATAAAGGGGTATAACACGAAAAGAAAAGAAGGATACTTGTCCCTTGATAATGTTCACGTCACATACAGAAACTCATATTCTTAGACATAATCTCATACACAGAGACTGTTACTCTCTCCTGAAGTGGAATTGTGTGGCGAAACTCTACAGGTAATTGCAATGTCTTAATAATTATGTAGGTCATATATTTAATAAGTATTGTTGTGTGATCATAGAGGGCCTAACACTATTCATATTGTGGTCTTTATAAAGGCTTGTTTGTAGAAACGTCAATTTCCCAGTGTTTTTCGTGTATGTTGTCGGTGATTCACAAAACTTGGATTACCTCGCGTATAAAATTTAATTCCTTGATACAAAGATCTTTGTTTTCGAAGAATCATCGAAATATTCATTGCTCGGTGGAGTCACAGTTCTCTGTACACGATATTCTTCGAACAGACAATACTTCTCTATGAAGAAACACAGAGTATGTATAGGAAAAACAAGAGAACAATTGTCAATGCTTTGAACAAGGTTTAGGAAGTCATAGAATATTTACATACAACAAATAGAAATTCATTTGAAATTGCTTCAAAAGATTATACTCTAAGGTATAAATTGAGAATAAAAATGCACCATGTAGAGCGCCGCATAAAATTACAAAAAAAAAAGAAATCAACAAACTGAAGAGCAAAGAAAGTTTTTAGTCAACACTGTTTGCAGTCAACAATGACACATGCATTATTAGTTACTTTCCAAAATAAACAAGCAGAATAATGTCAGTATAGAACACGTGATCAAAGTAATCAATTGTATATATTAATAGTTCCTTATCCAAAGATCTTTCAGATCATGCTCATGAAGCGCAGAAGGGAACATGGCAAGACAAGATTTTTTAGATGGCAGGGCAATTTTCAGGATAGCAGGTATCCTTAGTGTTGACACTATTCTTATACACACAGATTTGGTAGGTCATATGATACTGTACCAGAACATAGCCAGCCAAAGATACATCTCTATGGTGAGTTGCAGAAGGGCATACACTACAGGGATTTGTTACAGGCGTCATTGAAAGTCTCTGAAACAGACCAAGTTACATGGAAAGAATTTGTAAAATAATAAAGCTTCATGTCGCTCTAAAGTACAAGAGTACGCAGCATCTGTTGAAAGGAGGAGAAATGCAGTAACCCAACAGCGGAGAATAGCTAGAAAGTCACTAGTAAGCCTAAAAATCATTTACAGTGGTCACCCCATGCACACTCTGTCCAAACACATTTGCGGCTATAATAATTCTTATTAGCCATCTACGAACGTATATTCAAGGACATAACTCTAACTGAATTTCAAGTGGACATAAGAAATGGTCATCATCACTTGTGATGGACGAACAACATAAAGCACATGCACAGAAAGACCATATACTGAAGGTCTCACTAATGCCAGTACAGTCAAGCCATTATGAAATAGCAACATTCTAGTAGATAACATTCTAGTACATAACTACTTTGCTCTTGAAACAATTAAATCATGAATCCACGCAACTCTTCACGTAATACAATTAATGTAAAACAATTATGTTTAATTGTATCCCCTTTTGAGCAGTAACATTTTCTAAAATCATGCACGCCGCTGAAAGTCGGAGTTTACTATGAAATAAATATTTCGAGAAACCCCAATATTGTACGAAGTATACAAGTCGTCCATTGCTAGTAATTTATGGGAATCACATCACAGACCAAGCAAAAGTAGTCAAGGTACAAGAATTACAGAGTTGCCTTACTTTGCAACTTAGCCGGATCTGTTTACGGTTATCCCTGTGTGGGCACGAACATACAAATGAACACAGAAAGACATGAAAGAACACACACGGTAGATAGTTATTTAAGATTGGTATGTGACATTTACTAATTAACACACCAATCTGATTGATAGCATTCTACCACACGAACAAGATTATATAATATGTAATATTATATAGTATAATCATAGCGTAATCATAATCGATAGAACAATTAGGACACGATGTGTCATTAAACAGAAAAATAAATTAAAATAAAATTACATTGGTTACTTTGAATGAGAACATCGGAATACATTTAATTAAATATATAATTGATGTCGGTAATGAACTCGTACTGCATATAAAAATAATAAATTATAAAACAATGACAAAAAAGGAAGGCAGAAAAATATTTAAAAAATAGGGATACATTAAACAAAAATAGAATGGGGACAATTACTGAAAACAATAACACAAAAATCAAAAGGCAAGGACACATTTGAACTGGATCTCACTGTTTGATCTGTTCTGAGAATACTTCATGGATTTACATTTCCATCCAGCTACTTCAGTGCTCGAACTTATCTTACAAGTCAATGCACGGCAATATCTTCTGCATCAAGGGATCAATAATGAAACGGGGAACTTTGTGGATGGCAAAGGCAGAACGATTATACAGGTGACATCGATTGAGAATATATTAAAGGATGAGAAAAAAGTGAGATTTGAAGGGAAAATGTGTTATCGTATGGTCATTTTACTCTTTTCAATCAAAGCATAGGTTGGTGCAATGGGAAAGCTGGAATTTAAATAAAACATTTAAAAGTAAACATATTTTCTGTTGTACAAGAAATTTTTCACATTTTTTTCTAATTTGGACTTATTGTGGGACAATGTTTATTACGTAGTCCCTGTTGTGTCTGAATAAAGTATATCAACTTTCTCTAGGGCTGTATAAGATAGTAAACTTTCTCTAGGGCTGTATAAGATAGTAAATGAACTTTCTCTAGGGCTGTATAAGCTTGTCAACTTTCTCTAAGCCTGTATAAGCTTGTCAACTTTCTCTAGAGCTGAATAAGTTTGTCAACTTTCTCTAGGGCTGTATGAGCTTGTCAACTTTCTCTAAGGCTGTATAAGCTTGTCAACTTTCTCTATGGTTGTATAGGCTTGTCAACTTTCTCTATGGTTGTATAGGCTTGTCAACTTTCTCTACTGCTGTATAAGATAGTAAATAAACTTTCTCTAGGGCTGTATAAGCTTGTCAACTTTCTCTAGGGCTGTATAAGCTTGTCAACTTTCTCTAGAGCTGAATAAGATTGTCAACTTTCTCTAAGGCTGTATAAGATTGTCAACTTTCAATTACAGTCATCTTACAGATGATTGTCTAAGGAAGGTGCTGCCGAAGAACAGCCAGATATACCAATCATCTACCATCAGAAAAAAAAACAGATGATCAAGTCAATAAGAAAGCCACAAACACCAACACAAGATGACTATCACATTATGAACAGATCCGAACAAGTTGTAATAGTATACGCCCCAGAACGGGACACAATCGTCTCCTCAGTCATATGTACACAAAGTTAAAGCTTGGCAACACGACCGTGTGTACATGTGGACTGGCAGCACATAGTGCCAAACATATACTTTAAAAGTGTTCTGAGTATGAAACATTGAGGCAGACATATTGATCAGAGGAAACACCAATGTAATCAAAGCTCTATGGACCACTGTATGAACTACAAATGACAGATATTTTTTATTCAGGGCACATAATTACAGATACAGACATGCTTTAAGTGAAAGAAAGAAGAAGAAGTAGAAATATATGAGGAAGATGGTGGACCTCTGAGGTGAGGTCGATAGTGACATAAAATAGGGCTAAATGAGAAGCAAGTTCGATACATTTCAGATTGGTGACCAGATTGCAGTACGAGCAATGCTTATAAAGAGGATACACCATACAACTGACCTACAAGCTAACGTTAATGGCTACGCGTGCCAATGCTCAGTGGAATTGATTAAATACTAAATGTATCATGTTCCGAAATCATAAGTTCCAGGTCAATGTCACAAATAAAACGGCAACACAACAAGGATATGCTCTATTCACTACATCCTTCTAGAAATTTGGTAGGACAATTGTCGTGCTACAATATAGGTCGAAATGGGAATTTGATTACTAAGATTACAAAATTTAGAAATAATAAATAATACACGGATATCTGCGTAGTTTCTAATTATATATCCCAGAATAATCTCATAATTATCAAGTGCCGTCTCCGCAACGAAGGTTGGTGAAGAATAATCTCAAGATTGATTTACATAGGCTCCTATTACTTCTTCCGTTCTATCATACAGTGCAACTATTCATTGTCAGCATGTCTACTTACAATGATTTTGTTTTCCTAATGAACTAGCATTATTTGTTGCAGTTCTTTCTATTTTGCAGGCTTTCCCCATTTTCTTAACCTGTACCTTTTCCCTATGCTATACCATTCATTAATTTCTGAATAGTTTCTGAGTTTGTTGGTATACTAATTATGTAGTGTCTTTATTATCTATTTTATTTGCTTTTTCACCCTGTCTTTTCCTCATAATGCTACGGTTCTACATCTCAGTGTAACTAATTTGAAAAAAAATCTAGCTGTTTTATTTCTTTCTCATTGTCGTTCTGTCATTTAAAGAAACTATTTTCTTTTATCTTTTTTTTTACAATTCTTCTCTCTCATTTCTCGCTATCCTACTCATAATTTTTCACACATCCCACATCTTCATTCTTGGTACCTGTAAATAATTAAAATGAATGAATCTGAAAACAATAGCAAAAAGAATAAAGAATGCATGAGTATTAAAAATGCGAAGACAACATCCTATTATTCATCTTGTTTCTTCCCATTTCACAACTGAATGTGTCTCAAGAGGGATTATCGTCGCTTCTGCATTCACAGCACGTTGTATCAGGAGAGCTGCCATTTTTGTACAACTTCATATTCCCATGAACTAATCACGTCATATTCTTTTGCTTGTCAGGGCCTCGTTATTTATGACAATAATTTTGCATTTTCGTGATGAATATATATGTTGTCTCTTGTAGTATACCATTTTATCAATAAGGAGTTGTCATTTCTCTTATTGCTGAAGTGTTATGTTTTTGTGTGCTTTGTGATAGCCAGCCTAGTTGTTTTCAAATAATTAATAGGCGTTTGTCCATGTGTTGCCTGGGCCATAAAAAGGATCATAAAATAACAACACTGTTGCTTAGGAAACATGTTCTCTGAGGCGACTAAGGCAGTTTGTAGGTAAAGTTGATTGTACTTTCCCATAGAAGGTAAAAGTAACCTAGAGGTCATGCTGAATTCTGATGTGTTAGTCTAAAAGATGTAAATATTGCAATAACGCTGTAAATCATGAAATACGCATTTCGTCGTCTTGACTACATCCTGTTACTTCGCGGAAGTTTGAGGACGAAGACGATATGTGATTGACTAAAAGTGAATATATAGAAACTCACACAGAATGACTGTAATAATTAGTAAATAAAAGAACATAGTTGCATATGTACATATATTTTTTCAAGAATATATTATCTATTCCGCAAGGAATAGTGGGGAGTAGAAAGAGGAGAGGAGGCTGGAGACAATCCAGATTCATAACATCAAAGAATAGGCTGGATGTGATGTTTCTACACTCATTCGAATGTTGTCTGAGGATAGAGTTGTTTGGAGAGTGTTATGTGCTGATGTATGAAGTGTAGCACCGCTACCATCCTAATAGGGTATGGGTCTTAATATTGTTCTTCTTTTATATATGTATTACTATTACATATACCAACAGACTCAATGTTTGTATCGGATTCTCAGAGTATGCTGCGCAAGATAGAAAAGTGTATGATGAGAACTGAATGGGGCGCTCTTCTTAACAACGCGCAGTGTGTTACACATGGCGTGTCCAGGACATGCTTGAGTCAGGGAAAACAAAAGAGTCGATGTATTGGCTGGTAAAGCCTTGATGAGTGATACTGCAATAAGAAGAAAAGACAGGAGTGATTTAATTAGAGCAGTCATGGATACCCTACGAAAGACGAGGACAAGTTCGAACAAGTCATGTATATATTCAGAGAAGATATAAATGTGGGGGGGGGGGGGGTTGACTAGAGGCAACGGAAGAAAGTGCACCCTCTCCGGAAAGATCAGAACACACAATCAGCAACTGACTGGGAGGCTGAGCTTATACACTTTTAGATATCTGACGGAACAGCAGGCAGAGCATATTATGGGAATGTCCCCAGTGCTGTGACGCTTGTTCCTAATAAAGAATCAAAATGATGCCGGTGACGACGATTATGGTGATTGGAATGATGATGGTGATAATGATAATGGCAGTGATGAGGATAATGTAGATGAAAAAAAGATGTGGGTGAGAATGATGAATATGAGGATGATGGTAATTAGTTGAATGATGATTATGAGGATAATAATATGATGAGGATGTCACAAAACGTAAAAAGGAAACGATAAATTGATGTGCGTGTGTTAAATAACGTACCGATAACTATGATTAACCCTGTTGTGCGAGGATTATAGTGTTCTGTTGATGTGTGCATTTATACTCTCATCATCGTGAACTTCTCTATCAAGACGTACACACTAGATAGAAATAGAGATAAGATATGATAACGAAAAAAATAAAGAATGAAAGAACGGATCGTGTCACACTGCATTTCAGAGATGTACATGTCACACTGCATTACAGAGATGTATTATGAATAATCTTAGATAATCATTGCAGGCCTTCTAGAATACGAAGTCTCAAATAAATCTTATCCGATCTATCGTATCTCAATTCATGAAACGCACAATTTTCTTCTACAGAAATATCTGGTGAATACACCTTCAATTCACACTCCCACGCACGCGTGCCCGTGTATGAGCCATTTCTTTAATTTTTTTTTTACTTATTTGTTTTTTGCTATTTATTTTTTTACTCATCTTAACAGAAACAGAATTTGTCAAAAGCAATCTGCACGAAATCGAGTAAAACATTCATGACAATTGGCATCGAATTGAACCAATAAAAGTGGCAAATGTCAAGGACTTGTTGAAGTGCCTAATCGAATCAGTCGAGTGAGTAATCGAAGCTAGAGCGTGAGTAATGAAATCAGCAGGATATACACGAGTCGTAATGTTTGCTCGTTTTAGCTGTGGTCCTATTACCTTTTTTTCCTTTGAAGATGCAATGTTACCCGGTTTAAATTTATAAAGATGTTTTATCACTCTCTCTATACTTGTCAGATCTTCCTAACAGTATGTGCATATCTAACTTGGGTACAAGATAACTTGGAAGTGGGTTCCATTTAAATAGTATTTCTCATCAATTAGGTTACTCCAGTATCTGGACTGACACAAAAGGAAGGCACATCAAATGAGGGTTGTTGTGGATTGTTGAATGGAGGATACCCATGTCTGACATCTGAAAGAAGTAGGAATATGCAATGAATTCGTATGTGTAGACAAGGAAAGATACTATGGGTAGAGAGTTTTGAGATTTAGATGCAAGGAGAGCAACTATTAGTGAGTATAGAATGTCATGTTTGGAGTAAGTAGAGAAACTATTAGTGAGTATAGAATGTCATGTTTGGAGTAAGTAGAGAAACTATTAGTGAGTATAGAATGTCATGTTTGGAGTAAGTAGAGAAACTATTAGTGAGTATAGAATGTCATGTTTGGAGTAAGTAGAGAAACTATTAGTGAGTATAGAATGTCATGTTTGGAGTAAGTAGAGAAACTATGGGTAGGAAAAGTCGAAACGCTGATACAAGGAGAGACACTACGGGTAGTTGGAATCGAGACTGGAATGCGACGAGAATCTATTGGTAGGTAGAGTCTAGATTGGGATGCGACGAGAGAAACTATGTGTAGAGATTGTAGACATTTGATCAAGGGAGATACTATGGGTTAAAAGTAACATTAAGATACATGGAGGGACACCATTGGTAGAGGGTTAACGATATTTGATTAAGGAGAGATCATAAGGCTTGGAAGTAACGAGATTGGGATGCAATGAGAGAAACTACGGGTACTTATAACCGACATTGGGATGCGAGGAGAGAAACACAGAGTAGCAAGTGTAGATATTTGATCAAAGAGAGATTATATGGGTTGAAAGTATCAAGATTGGGATACAAGGAGAGATACTATGGGTAAAGCGTATGAAGATTTGGTCAAGGATTTTAAAGAAAATATAAATATGTACAGTTGTTTGATAATGTTTTCTGAACTGTCACGTTGCACAATTTCCTGTTGCGAGATTACACTATAACATAACAACAATCATAATAACAATTACGTACAATAGCACTACAATATAATAGAATATAGTACATTACATTCTTATATAATAAAATAATATTTTTCCTTCTTTCAAAATGATATACTGAACATAAATATTGAGAACACAATGAATAATAAGAACACTATGAATCAAAATGTACTGAGAACAATCAATGCGAAAGAGAATTGGTTGAAGAACATAACAAAGCAGGTTTTTTTTTACTATATAAAAAGGAATATCATGGGAAATCTCGGATTAGAAAGTATAGTTTCTGGTAACATTAAAAAGGGATCAACAAAGACGGCGATAGGAAAACTTTATTTCAGAGTGTTTAAACATATCATTAGCAACATCAGATTAAATATTCAAGAATCGGGCGATATTCATCAGCATCATTAGGTGTCCCCGTCTCAGCAACGAAGTTTGGCAGCAACAGATCTCCAACATCCTTCGTCTCTTGTCGCGGTGGTGCTTTCTACTAGACTGTAACCTGTCCATCTCGAGATCTTACTCTCCCATTTGTATCCCTGTTTTGCCTCTTGATCGTCTCCTCTCGAATGTACCTTCAAGTAAGGTCTTCAACAAGACACAACAAGACCTTTATCTGTGCTTTATAGATTACAGCAAAGCATTTGACAAGGTGAAGCATTCAGAGATTATAAAACTACTAGAAAATCTTAACATTGATGGGATAGATCTAAGAATAGTACGAAATATGTATTGGAAACACACGGCTGCGATGAGAGTATACAACTATAGGAGTACTATCACCAGTACACACGCAACAACACTATAGGTAGATTTCAAAAGATAGAAATGGGTCTCAAGCTAGGCTGTGTAATGTCACCGGACCTGTTCGCCCTGTATATAGAATACATTATGCGAAATATAAAAGATATTCTAGGAATAAAAGTGGAAGGATACAATATAAATAACTTGAAATATGCTGATGACACAATACTGATCGCAGGAAGCGAACAGGAACTACAAGACCTATTAGATAAAGTAGTGAAGGAAAGTGAAAACAAAGGTCTCAGTTTAAACAAGAAAAAACCCAGAAATAATGATTATATCAAAGAGACATACACCACTAAGATGCAACATAATAATAAATGACACAAAATTAGCACAAGTTGAAAAAGTGAAATATCTTGGCACCCTGTTAACATCAGAAGGTAGTTGCTCAATTGAGATAAAGAGCTAAAGAGCACAAGCCAAATCAGCATTCCACAACATGAGAACCATTTTGTGCAACGGAAGACTATCAATGCAGACCCAAATTCGGGTACTGAGATATCGAACCAATTTCTTTTTATGGATGTGAAGCATGAACTGTTAAAAAAAAATCAAAGCGAATTAGAGGCAACAGAAATGTGGGTTCTAAGAAGAGTGATGAAAATACCATGGACAGCCAAGAAAACTAATGCAGAAGTTCTCATTGATGCTGGCGTAAAAAGATCAATCATATCAAACATTAGAGGCAGACAGTCAATGTTTGTAGGACATGTGCTGATAAGAACACAGCTTGAACACCTAACCACTGGAAAGATCAAGGGGAGAAGAGATAGGGGACAAAGAGAAAGGTTACTACATGGACTTGTATTGTGTCACGGTAGACGCTCAATAAAACCTAGCTTATTGACAACACAAGAGACAGAGTGCCAGAAACATGATCGCCTACGCCATTCGGCATGGTACTCTATTGATTGATTGAAGGACTTCAACAAGGTGTCATATCTTTTAATATGTCCAAAATATTGTATTTGTGCAATCTTTATGTACGTTAATACTTCTTTCTTCATACAAAGTGTTTTTAGAACCTCTTTGTTGGTTTTGTTCTATTTCCATAGATTTCTCCCTAGTCTTCTATATGTCCACATCTCAAAGGCATCAATTATGTCTTCTAATTGTTTATTTATTTTCATGATTCTAAGACATACATATAGAATATAGAATAGATACATTAATATGGAATAGATGTAGTATTATATAATTCTCATTTTTAGCTTGTGTGTAATGTTTGTAGATGTTAATATTGCCCTCATGTCATTGAAAGCACACTTAAGCATTCATATTCTCCTTTTAAATTCTGTTTCACATCTGCCGTTATTTGTGATTATGTGACGGATATATTGTTTTACTTTTTGTTTAAGGCATCCATAAATAATACTATATACTGTAAAGTATATGTCACAGACAGAAGCGAAGGGAGTAGAGCCAAAGGTCTACCAAGACGACGCTGGACAAGAGATATTCAGGAATGCATGCACCTCTCGCAAGATGAAGTGAGCAATTTGCCAGAGACCGCGAGAATTTCAAGAGATACATAAGGAAGTCTACGTTCTTAAAATAATACGTCACCTGACACCAATTCAGCAGAAATTCGATTATCCGAATTTGTAGGAGAATAAATCGAATAATTGGATATATCTAGGGAATGAAGCAAAACAGTGTACATACATACAAACATACATTGAAATTAACGGAATTTTATTGATAAAAGAACGGTAATATGTAAGCAACTATGTATTGCAAATGAACTACATAGTAACGGCACGTGCGCACTTCCCTTGTGACCTCTCTACCGCGTCCGCTAACACTCTCACACTAAAATTACTTCACACAAAATTAGATACGTATAATTGGGGATTCGGTTAATTGAGATTCGAATAATCGGAGTTATACTGTATATCTAATCTTATCGTCCGTGCAATGTGGATGATTGGGGTTCCAACAACGTGCATAATCGATCGACATACAGAACGATAATATATAAATATGCGCCTGATATCAGACTCCCGGTGGATATCTCTCATACTACCATATTTCCAGCAGTATATATCCCAGAGTAAGGAGATTCGGTGTGTCGTCATGTTATTATTATACATGATCTAACACATTCAACTTCGGCGGTGATAGATATGTCCAAAATGTATAGGTACATGATAGATTAAAATGAATATATGCGGAGATGACATTAGTAATTTGAAAATAGAAAGTAATGCAGGCCCTAGGGATATATTTATCTTTCACTAGAACATATGCTCTGAATGTAGTACCCTGGATTTATCGCTTCCAGGCATTGGCCCGTTATCAGTTACACTTGTCCATTAACGTAGTTTACAGTGACTCGCTGGTCGAAATAATGATAAAGCACAAGACAAAAGAAGAGAAACACTACCTGGATCAGATAAACAGAGCGACAAAGCAGCAATGAGACTGAGAGATAAAGCAAGGTTTATTTTTTCTTTCTTAAAATTGGTATCAAAGATGTTACCATGGTGAACGTCAAGATTTTGACCTAGTTTTCTCATAGGTTCCAGTCAGAAAAATAATCATTTCTAGATGCAGACCAGCGATTCTCATACCTTTAGTAAAACGCATACATTATCATAGAACACTGATTACCGTATCTTTAATAAAATGTATACATTATCATATATCAGTGATTTTCCAGTCTCTAGTAAAATGATACATTATCATATATCACTGATAGTCGTAACTAAAATGCAGGGCTGATAGCCACGTCCTGAATAGGATATCATGCTAAATATGGATGTGTCGGGTCATTGCCGCAAATAAACCGGCGACACAACGTATTTCCATTCTCTGGACTACATTCTGCTGGAAATCTAGTGGGGTCATGGTCCTACTACAAGGGAGATCCAGCGGGAGTTGAGAATAAACGCTGAAGAAGAAGAAGAATAGAATATGCTACCACAATTAAACCAAGTGTTTCCATCACTTATAAAATTAAATGAATGAATTATATTAGAAAAATTATTCTCGCTTCCTTGGGAATATGAATACACTATTCCGTCTTGTAAACGATGTAGAAATACCCAGTATACACTGTCTTAAACAAACAATGACGATTAATTTAAACACTTTTATGAAAAAGTTCATTATATATATATATATATATATATTGTAAGTAAGTCAAGTAACCCATATCATTTATTAATGCCATAGGGGTGTGAGATATTAGCGATCTCACATTTCAGAGACTCTGCAAATGAGGGCGGTAGCCATCAGATCTTCCTTGCAGTCTTTACTATATACACGCACACTATTCAGTACATACGAGTAATATCTGCAATGGAAGCAGGACTGCATACATTTCTATAGAAATATAACGTTCACAAAGAAGAACACAATATGAAAACAGCAGATACAAAGAATATGCATTCCAATTCCTTACGGAGATAAATTGAGCAATTGTAAAATGTCAGCCAGAGATTGTAATATCGCAAGATCTGCAACAGTGAGTCTTATCTTTGGGGTAAGAGGGCCCCTAGGGACATAGGACGCATCTGATTGATCAATCATGGAAATTAATCGCAGGATGTCACAGCAATAGAAGGTGTCCGTTAATATTAATTGAGAATAATAACAGAATAAATTGTCATCAGGGATGTAACTCAACGCCGAAGAATATGTTATTATCTAAAAATGAGCTTTGACCTTCAAAAACACAAAGGAAGAAACACTGCTTGAATGAGTTTGAAAGAATAAATGTGAGAAATCGTATTGGAACATAGAAATCTATAGACAAGTGATTAAGTAAAGTTAATCAAATGCAGGACTATCAAACATTGTGAATGTATGTTTTAGTCACAGTCGATAGCCACCAAAGCAGCCGAACAGATGTCAAGAAACTATGACCTTAGTCATAATCCGAAGGGTAATTAATAGTGTTAGCCTTCTGTGCACGTAATGTTATATAGATATAAAATAATATTAGCCTTCTGTGCACATAATGCAACATATATAAAATAATGTTTGTGCACATAATGTTACATAGATATAGAATAATGTTAGCCTTCTGTGCACATAATGTTCCATACATACAAAATAACTTTAGCCTTCTGTACACATAATGTTACATAGATATAAAATAATATTAGCCTTCTGTGCACAGACTTGCCTACTAGCAACGTGGCTACAGTGAAAATGGTAAAACATTGTCCACATACAACAGCTGATGTTATGTGTGACGAGCCATTGGCAGAAGTGTTGTAATTGCTGTCATCTACTCTTGGCAGCATAATGTAATTCTTGCAACAATAGTTGCAACATGTGCAACTATTCTGGAATTGGCTTACTGGTCCATAGAGAGAGTTAATGAATGGTGGGAATGTCTTTAAAAATTTAATCCCGGCAGAATAGAGATCTTGTATCCACATTCTTGCTTGGATGATGATAGCAAATATAATTAAACAGACATATGTACAAGTGTTACTAATATTTGTAAGTGAAACATACTTGCAACAAAACACAGTGACCAACTAAAAACCATTATCTGGACGAAAGAGAACAAATAAAACAAGCAATATACTAAACAAAGAAATAATATATAATGTGACGGTAGTAGGAGGAGAAGATCAAAGAGTGCTATGAAACATGAGATAAGTAAATGCAAGCAGAATGGGTCCAACAGTGTAACGAAGAGAAGATATACTTATCTTGAATAAGTTGGATAGGGTGGACAAGAGAGCGATCATGAAAGTGAATAAGACGTTAAAATTAAATACATTTTTAACAACTATTAACTTGTTACTTATTTACATATTTCAGTGTTAGTCCGATACATAATGGAGGGATAGTAGACGCATTGCTGCATTTTGGATTATATTCAGTCTTTCGATCTGAGTTTGGCTAAGAGTCAGAATTGCCAGTGCATATTCCACCACAGCCACAACCAAACCCTGGTACAAAAGAAATAACAACCTCTGTTCACACTGCGCAGCAGCATCAACCTTCATTGCTGCTAAGCCTTTGCCTGCCCTTATGATAACGTGGTCAACATGTTCCCTGAAACTCAGGCTTCTGTCAAAAAACACACCCAGATATCTCATTGTGCTAGTTCTTGATTATGATATGTATTGAAGACTAAATAACTATTACCTCATATTTCTGTGTTTATCATTTTGAGGGTCCAGACGACAATAAATAATAAAACGAATATGATTTGAGCATATTGGCTAAACTAAAAAAAAGAATAAATTCTATAAAAACTTGATACAAAGAAAAACATAACTGAGGATGACATATTTTCTGTTTAAGCATTTAAATAAATTGGGGAAGACTAAATATGTAAGAACATAATCAAATAAAACATACGTTACTAACGCCTAACAAGAAATAACTACATGAGGCAGATAAATAACTTTACTAAGCTCAAATATATTTTATAAAGATAGATTCGTTTTCTTAAGGAATGAGAACAAATACAGGCGATAATTAAGGACACAAAGAAATACCCGAGGAAAACACTAATTTGTGGAAGACCATGCATTCTTTGAGAAGTAAGAAAAAAGAATGTTGTAGAAACACATTAAAGAAGAGATATGAGAATAATTGCTTAAAATCGGTTTGCGAAGACAAAGACAAAGTTTTAAAAAAAGATTAAAAGAAGAGCAGCTGAAAATAATTGATACAAATACACAATAGGAGAGATATATAATAAATACATTTGCAGAGACATGAACAAATATTTTTTAGAAATGCTAATTAATGGGATATACATAAATGATTTAACACGAAAAGGAATAGTGCAGGAACATTAAGATATACGTTTAATAAGATTATAAAGGAACGTTGCAAAAAAAAAATGTACAGGATAAGAAACAGTGTGGAAACTCAAGAAATAAATGAACACGATCAGAAATAGTATGGGGACAAAATAAATACATAACCGATATAAGAAATACTGTAGGAACATAAGACATGCGTGAACACAATAAGAAATAGTGTAGGGATAATATAAGCAAGTGAAAAAAATAAGGAAAACTTTGGGACCAAAGTAAGAGTTCATTACGGAAAAATGTATCTGCCTTCCAACTTTAAATATTATGCGCAGTTTGATTTCAACTTTGTTGTAGTGTGCGCAGCTTTCATTCCGTCATTGAAACATTATGCAATTTCCATCACTCAATTAGCAGAAATAGCATGGTGAATTTGGAGGAGTTAGATCGAAGGAAAATGAGATTACAGCCCAGCTATAATTCCCGTCATAACGTATGGTATTCTACGTAAAAAATTCTGCTAATTTGAATTAGAAAACCTTCAGTCAGCAACGTAACACACAAGTGTGGATGTGCAGAGTAAGAAATAAGTGCGAATGTGCAAAGTAACAAATAAGTGTGGATGTACTGAGTAACAAATAATTCCGAATGTGCAGCGTAACAAATAAGTGTAGATGTGCAGAATAACAAAAAGGTGCGGTTGTACGGAGTAACAAATAATTGTGAATGTGCAGAGGAATCAAATAGGTTTGGGTGTGCAGAGTAACACATAAGTGCAGATAAGCTGAGTAAAAAGAAGTGCGGATGTGCAGAGTAATAAAAAAGTGCGGTTGTACAGAGTAACAAAAAAGTGCAGTGCAACAAATGAGTGAAGATGTACTGAGTAACAAATAAGTGCAGATGTGCAGAGTAACAAATAAGTGCGGATGTGCTGAGTAACAATTTCCTTGTGATGTGCAGAGTAACACATAAGTGCGGATGTGCTGCTTAGCACATTCTTTGTGATATGCAGACGTTGAAGGAGTAACAAATAAGTGCGGATATGCTGAGTAACAAATAAGTGCGGATATGCTGAGTAACAAATAATTGCGGATATGCTGAGTAACAAATAAGTGCGGATGTGTTGAGTAACAAATTCCTTATGAGGTGTAGAGTAATAAATAAGTGCGGGTGGGTTTTTGTTGCCTACAAGAATGAAAGGAAGATACATGGAGAATCGATTTCCTACTTTCCTACAGCAGTGATCATGAATATGAAAGTAAAAGCGGTGACATTGGCGTTCATTTGTTGGTGAGTGATATAGCAACGCACACCGTGATATTCTCAGACTCCCAAAGCATGTTGCATAAGATATAAACGTGCATGCTATGAACAAAATGGACCACGCAACTGAATACATCGGTTGTCAAAAGTGGTATACCTATACATTGTCCTGGTCATGCGGGGGTTAGAGGCAACGAAAGAGCAGACTCATTGGAAGGTAATGGTATGAGTGATGATACAGTATTGAAAGTGATATGTCCTGATTAAAAATGCACGACCTGGCTTAAGTCACGACCTGTGGACTCATGACCTAGAATACCAATTGCGATTACTTCCGTAAGTTTAATTGGTCA
Organism: Meghimatium bilineatum; assembly: GCA_034231615.1. Classification (NCBI taxonomy): domain Eukaryota; kingdom Metazoa; phylum Mollusca; class Gastropoda; order Stylommatophora; family Philomycidae; genus Meghimatium; species Meghimatium bilineatum. The sequence goes on from CM067304.1 coordinate 52,479,578, forward strand.
GCCGTGGTTATTTTTTGACGGGCCACTCCAAATGTATAAATAGTGTCCAATAAATAGTCAAAACTTACTGAATGAATGCACGTTAAATGTTTAGCAGTTAGGTCTTCTATACAGGTCGATGGTCACATACAAATGGAAGTCATTGATGTGACCCAGAGTGAGAATACGCTACAAGAAATGATGAAGTGTACAACAAAAATGACAGACATGCGGGTGACCAGGGTAGGATTAGCGGAGAAAATATGTTCTTTTTTTAAAATCGAAAATCCCATAATCAATAACTGACATGGACATTGAGTCTGCATATTCTTTGATAGCTGCTAAAAAGTAGACCGAGTCACTGGTGGGAATGCCTCGTGTGTCATGACGCTTGTTTCTAAATACAAACGTGTGACGTTTGGAAAAAAAAATACAGAAAAAGAAAGAAAAACATGAGGTCATAGACTAACATCATGAAGACAAACAACGGAATTCGGACATACAAAGAAATAATTAATGTAAACCAGCAAAAAGATAATACACAATTGTGTACGTCAAGAAACGTGATGGAATCAATAAAATAATTAAGATAAATGAAGAAATAATTGTGAAATATAAAGAAATAAATGAATGATGAAAATTGCATAAATGAAAATAGAATACATTAACAATGAAGGTAGAGAAACAGAAGAGATAAAATAAGTCAGGAGGTTAATGAAATAATTGAGAGAGGAAAAAACATAATAGAAAGCTGCAATTAATATTGTATGGAAAGAAATAAAATATTGAAGTGTTCTTTGTAACTCTTGAAGATTGTAATTATCACCCATTGAATGTCTTTGTTGAAGGATTACCTGAACCCTAATATCGTTTATTTATTTTTTAAATTGTTAACCTACGTATGCTCTGATACAACCGCATTGGACGTTGAAAGAGTCGTTCCTCACCAGAAGAGGCCTGTTTTACTAATATAAATAGTGAACCGAATTCTTGAATAGTTAGTGCCTCGATGTTAAAGTCTAGGATTCTTCAAATCGCGGTTAAAATAGAGCAAACATTAACATTCCAACCGGTACATGGTGTGACGACTATTCCCGCTAATGCATCCTCTAATTCCCGCAGTAAAACTCTTCCTACACTGTGTAACAGAGAAAACAAATGTAGTAATGAACCGTGACCTACCATAGTTATATAACACGCCGGAATATGACCTTAAATACGTCACTACGTAAGGCCCTCCGACTAATGGTGTGTTTTTCATATCTGATGAATTAACCATACTATCATTAAATGATACTCAACGGCAATTAAATAATCAACAAATTACTAATATTAGATAATCATGAGAAATTTGGAACAAAATATGAACAGATAAATAAATATAGCTCAGGCAGGTTTTTGACAGAACATAGGCACCCGAGATCACATCTTCAACATGCAAAATATAATAAAGAAATGCAGAGCGTTCATTGCACACATATACACTTGTTTCATTGACTACTCAAAGGCGTTTGACTACGTAACACACAAGAAATTAAAGAACATAATGGAAAACATGAGCTTCTCGCACCATCCCATATCTCTCATTAAAATATTTTATCAGAGACTACAGGCTTCTTTTCGCCTCGATGGAGAAACATCGGATTAGTTTGAGGTCCAAAAATGAGCCAGACAGGGATGTATCCTGTCACCACACCTTTTCAATATTTATACAGAAAACAAAATGTACGAAATGTACGCGAAGACTCAAGTTATGAACAGTTTCAACCCCTTAATATCGGAGAACACGAAATCCCAGAAATTATGTATGCAGATGGCACCATGTATGACCCAACAGAAATAATCACTGACAAACGGGGCAATATACTAAATAGTCATAAGACATCATGGAAAGATGGTGACATTACTTCAATCAGTTGTTAAACTTAAAGGAATGAGAAGTGATTACAGCAATAAATACAATATAAGATCTAGAACTGAGTATCCTGAAATCAGAAATTGAAGGAACAGTAAAACACACACCAAATAACAAAGTACAGGTATCAACGGAATACAGTAAAACTCCAATTATCCGAATTAATTGTGATCTGTCGATTGGGATAATCGAAAAGTCGGATAATTGGGTATATCTCAGGAATGAAGCAAAACACTGTGCATTTATACAATCATACATTGAAATGAAGGACATTTTATTGATAAAAGTACAGTAATGTGTAAACAACTATGTATTGCAAATAAACTACATACACTACAGTACTGTAAAAATATGTAAAATTACATAAATGACACATATGTACAGTAATACATTGTACATATTTATGTACATACGTAAACCAAGCGAATTTTCAATAAAATCTATTCAATAAATATATGTACATGTATCTCACTTGAACATCTCGAGTAGAGTGCGCTACCGTGGCGTAGTATCACGTTTCCGAGTGGAAAGGTTCCGCTGGCGCTAGACGAAAAGAAGTTGTACAGTGTCTCATTCCGGTTGCCACTTTAAAGCATTGTCGAAGCACGTACAACTTCCCCGTGTGTAGGAATATTTCCATCTTCTCTCTTCCCCGGTGTCATCATTGTCCTCATTATCACCTTGTTGTTCGTCCTTGACACCCTTGGTGTTCTTATCATTTCATTATCTCAAACCATTGATCATTTTTATCACACAACAACCACTCCTCCAAAAAAACGAACACTAAACAACGACACAGTAAACACAGTGCAAATTTAATGGAGCAAATAGTGCACACTGAATAGTGTTCGAATCAAACTGATAAAATAATAGCCTTCTGCACAGAAGAAGAGGGCAATGACTTATTGTTACGCTGCTATTAATACCTCCAGTTACGTACATGTACATACCAGCATCCGCTAATGTTCTGAAATTATTTCACCCGTATCCGATTCGGATAATTGGGAATTCAACTAATCAGGATTTGAATGCTCGGAGTTTTACTGTATCTATAGTATTAATAAAAATGCTAACAGTGACAGCTATAAAGTGGTTACACAGATAGTTAAGTGTAATATGGAAAATACAAAAGACATCACAGAAGTGGAATACTGCAGTGATTATACCCATGAAAGATAAAAAGGCAGCAGTATAGAGGCATATCAGTCTTAAGCCAAATAGGAAATGTCTTCAACAAAATACTAGAGAGAAGGATGCGCCCATATATAGAACCACGGCTCAACAACACACAATTGGGTTTTTAGAAAAAGAAAAGCTGTACAGATGCAATCTTCGCCCTCAAACAACCTTCAGAAAGAGAGACAGAACATAACCAAGACTTATATTTAACTTTCATGGACAAAGAAAAAGCTTTCGACATAGTGGATAAAGCACAGCTATGAATAACACTACAGACACATGGAGTACCTCAGCATCTGATAAACCTTTGTAAGAGCATATACGCCGATAGGCCATGCGCAGTAAGATCACGCAAATGTACACTAGATATTTTCAAAATCCACTCAGGAACGAGGCAGAGATGTGTACTTTTCCCCCCTATTCTTTATAATATACACATATCACATCTGCAAATTAGCAAGGAAAACGGAAAAAAACTACATGAAGGATAACATAAACGATATGCTATTTGCAGACGACATGCGCTAGTAGCATCATCAGAAGAGGAACTACAAAGACAAACAGATACAATACATCAAACATGCCAAACCTTTAACATGAAGATAAATATAGAAAAAAGCGAAGTAATGAAAATATGGGTAGAACAGACAGAAAAAACCCCACACATACACTATGCACACAGCGCACACGGCACACACGCGCGAACACAGACGTGCATACGCGTACGCACATACACATACACACACACACATATATATATATATATATATAAAATTGCACTACTGTTCTTGTAAAACGTAGACGACCTCACCAAGGATCCTGATACGGTGATGAATAAATCCTACTTGAAGTGGATCCAGGCCCTATCTACCTAAATGGTATCTGTGAATGTTCTTTTCCCCCCACTCATGGGTTATACCTTTTAATTGCGTCAGTGCCTTGCTTTTGTCTCCCATAAAACGGCCCCCATTGGGCAATGACATCGACAGTGGAAAAGAAATTATCTGCATTCCAACTGAAACGCTATATAAAGGTATTAAGAATATCATGGACAGAAAAAAAAAAGAAATAACGCAGATAGTTGTCCGCAAAGATCTGAACATTAAAAAAAATGACTGCACCTCAAAACTATCCAAAAAAACGTAAACTTACATATTTCGGACATATTAAAAGAGACAATGGTTTGGAAAGATTAATCATAGAATGGAAAGTTCCAGGAAAGAGAACAAGATGCACACGAAGACTACGATGGACACATGGCATCGACCACCTTCTGAACATGGCACTGGAAGAAACTTCGCAGCTACACAGAACAATGAGGCTTACAGAATGACAATGAGGACAACATTCTGCAAAGGACACTTCGCATAGATAGATAGATAGAGAGAGAGAGAGAGAGAGAGAGAGAGAATGTTAATAGGCAGTGACGCTGCTACTCACACAAATTATAAAGAAGGTAGGTAATGAACGAATGTTTTCATGTAATTACAACTAAGAAACAGATAACAGAGTTCACATAAATCATTCGGCTGGTTATACCTATAAGTGAAGGATACAGAATGTGTCGTCGTTATACCTATTAACTGACGGATACATAATGTGTGGTGGTAATACCTATAATTGAAGGATATAATACATCATGTGTGGTGGTTATACATATAATTGAAGGATACATAATGTGTGGTGGTTATATTTATAATTGAAAGATAAATAATGTATGGTGGTTATACTTATAATTGAAAGATAAATCATGTGTGGTGTTCAGAGGGGATAAAGTATACGTATCTGTGGCTTTTCTGTCAGCAATTATCTAGAGTTGGTCGCGAGCATCAGTTCGTCTACCAATCATCTTTTCGTGTCAGATGTGTCCATAACGACTCAGCTTTGGACCATGGTCAATGGGATGAGTGGTGCAGCCAGCTATGCATTCTTCCGCTATCTATGAGAGATGGTCAAGTATGCATGGATAACTTATTTCCTGGATTCCAGACTCTCCAAATGTAATTGTCATTTCTGAAAAAAAATTGTTTTTCACCAGACACATGTTCTTCTGAGGCTCCAGTACACACCGGCAAATAAGATCATGTTCAGTTCATGAAATAGGTAAAAAAAAAAAAAAAAAAAACAACCACAGCAATGGAAAAAAAACTGGACACCACACCTAGTTGTTGTTGAGGCTTACTTAGTGCACGAAGAGTAATCTTCATTCGTGACGGCAGGTTTCTGCCACGTGGCTTACCTTTACCAGTTCTATAGGTGTTTCACATCATGATGTGTTGTCTTGCCATGTGTGAATATTGCACAAGAAAAGCATTCATGAGTCTCACTCTTCTCTGAACCCTTAGTTGCCTTTCAGTATCAGGGGTATAAGAATTGTTTGGAGATGACCCCCGTGTGCGCTGAGTAAATTGTTGAATTTATGGCCTCTTTTATTTCGGTGGTTCATTGTTTTCGTGGTTGGCCTCTATATCTGTCTTCACTATATGTGTGTAGCATAGCTCACTGTGGTATGCTGGATGGTAGTCTGCATACATAATTGTACATAGGTAATGCCTTATTTCATAACTAGAAAGCTTCACTATAATGGCATATGGTCTACTAGGAGTTTACTCTCGCATAAAAGTGAATTAAAGGTAGGAAGAATGAGTGTAAAGGAAAATAAGTTTTACGGCTGACAGGAATGAACCAGGGCCGTACTAGCGGCACCGAATCGTCTTGCAACTCAGGTAACCAGGTTTTCCGTATTTGACCAACAGTATCCTCAAAACGATATGATCTCTTCATGAGTAAGAAGGTTGAATGTCTTGACGAGATCACATCTTTTAAAATTTTAATATTTAAGGCGAAAGAACCATAATAGGACTGAATCTACGTTTCTATGAATTTGATTCACGAAATTAATATTCTTTATAATATCTAAAGATATTAAAGTCAAAACGTCGATTCAAAAATTATTCATCATCATCAGGTTCCGTCTCCTCAACGAAGGTTGGCTACAACAGATGATGCTATCAGTATTATAAAAGGTTAACTACCATTACACAGTAAATCTTTCGGATGTAGTGGCGATTAGATTACCAGAACCTTTGGTCCCAGTAATTGTGATTGTTAAAAGCTCTGATATAGTTAATTGTGACTAATTTCAGAAGTTGAAAGGGGCTTACCCGCAGGTATCTTTTTTAATAATTTAACTAAACTCGTGTTCACACGCTTCCAGACTACCGACAGATAGCATGCCACAAATGGACATGACACATTGACATAACGGCTATAAAGCCAGAGCAGACCATGTAAAAGAAGGATCACAGAAATCAAAGAAGCCACAGGAACAAGCTTACAAACAGCGCACAAGAAGGCCATCTCCAGAGAACACTTCTACCCCTGAAGCCGCAAGGCAAACAAGGGACACAGCGTATTGATAGATATATAGAACTAAACCTGTGTGATTTATTCTGTGTTTTACGTGGATACCTACTAGGCGCGACCGATCGTAGGTGGAAGACCTGTTCTCTGAATTAGTTAGGCATTTATCAGGTCTTTTTTTTAACTATTCCCGTGTTTTTCGTTGGTCAAAATTTATATACTTGGAATCGCATGCCAAGAATAACAAGAGTTTTCCATTTTCTTACTTTCTGTTGGCCGGCATTGCTATTTTTTACATTCGACTCCCAGTATATAAATAATGCAAAATCAAAAGACCAACAATAATCAAAACCGTCATTAATGAGGTCCGAACATGTCTTATATACTGTAGATCGGTCACTATTATACATTGTCAACTCTCTGACCCGTATACGAGCATTGTGCTGAAACTAATTCACGAGCTGGACATCAGCTCCAGGATCGGTCACGATGATGTATTTACCTTTTGGTATACGCATGTGGTTGCGTCTGTGGGTCTCACCAATGGCCCACTAGACATACCACCCATGCAACAGAAAACCTTAGTGGATGACATGCCGTTATATTGAGGTTATCTTCTTATAGAAGCTTCATGGCACATCATCTATACAATTGTGCGTTTATTTTGTTGTTGAAATGTGTTTCATGTTTATCTGAATACATATGTATGCACCCTCTGTGGTTGGGAGGGAGCCAGAGATGTACTGTGCAGCAATGGGGAGGAGGAAACTGACGGTACTGTTTTTTTCCTATGGCGTAGACCCATCATAGAGGCACAGTGACTCAGGACGTGGCAATCCTTTTGACTTGAACATTTGGTTGCATGCCTGGAGCAATAGAGAAGTTCGGCATAACCAGTAGTCAATTGGTGGCGGGGATTGAACACAGTGAACCCTATCTTGGCTACAGTCGCTAGGAGCAGTGCATAGGTTGAAACCTACCTTCCTGGAGGTGTGATGTTATTCTCTGGCTCTGTCCCGGGGTGGGCCGAAAATCCACAGACTTCCCAGCAATATAATGCCATTTAATGGCATTAGGTCAAAGGGCATGAGCCCATGGACCGCTGGATCAGCAACCAACCAACCAACCAACCTTTTGGTATAGTTAATAGCACTAAAAATGATGTTTCTCCCCTTCACTCTTATCTATAGGGGTTTTCATACAAAATGAATATGCGTACAATTCGACATGAACTGGAGGTAAACTGAACATATATTGGAGTTCAATAATACCAGTTCACAACTCATAACTCAAATCTCCCAATGTACTGTTTTCAAGTATTGCAGCTAACGGAATGCCTCTTATAAATGTTGTTATACGCGACTGTTAAGCCTGAATTTGCTTTAGTTACACTTTGCCTTCCTGTGTCTTGAGTTCTTGTCTTGTTCTCTTCCAACGTTCTCTATTTCTTATTGTATCGTGTCATACGATCTGAAGTTTTCTAGAGGAATATTTTTTGACTTGTCACAAGAGACAGGAAAATAGATGTTTAATAGACAAGGGGGACAAATACAAGGGAGAGAAATGTGAAACCTATTTACTCTAGAGCTAGCGGGTATAGTATTGATTCCCGTCTGTTTATTCCAGCCTTGTATTATTAAAGGGATCCTGTCTACGAGCTAAGATTTCTCAGTTGCCACTTTTTTTAGATACATGACCTGGCATGCTGCTCTGAGAAATATGAGGGAGCAGTGTCATATTGCATTGAAAAACTGGGGTCAGAGTTCGTATATGATTGACGTCATTGCTGTTGGTTTTTTTTCCCGTTTTTGCTTCAACTCCCTAATTTGAGCCGAAAGGTCTACAGTAACGATCTGTGCACAGAAAGTAATCAAGCCTTTATTCGTAACGTTTTACATTATTGTCGTGATTTTCGTAGGTCGCTATTTATATACTTGGAGTCGCATGTCAAAAAAAAAAACAACCACGGCTGACCATCATACGCACAGATATAATAAAACATCAGCCTTTCAGGTCGTGCTTACTTTATTTACACAGGTCTGCACTGGATCCTGGCCAAAGCTCAGCTATAGGGCCTACGTCCGGCTGCGATGAATCATAGAACTACAAACGTTCAAACGACAGTGTCATAAGTAAGATCAGCGTCTGCATCAGTAGTATCATTTCACAGTTTCCATAGTATCGGTGAAATCTGAGCCTATATCTGACGGAAAACTTGCCGACGTAGAGCACGTACTCTGTCACTACGGCGACTGCTCATTTTGCCTTGAGTGGTATTAATGGTGCTGTTAGCGAAATGTGAATAAAAAATTACACATTTGCTTAAAGTGTCTAACAACAATTTAATATAATTTCTAATGAGCGGTCGTTCTGTTAAAGAGTTATTGCTTTTGTAAGTAGTTTTTGTGTGTTTAGTAGACGATAGAGTCTTTTTTACGAGATGAGGAGGAGGTCGAACGAGCCAATGTACATATTCAGAGAATGGTAGAAATGAAAGGGACTAGAGGCTTTGGGAGAAATTTCTCCCTCTCCGGAACGATCAGAAGAACGCGTTCATCAACTGACTGGGGCACTGAACTTTTACACTTTTAGGTGTCTAACGGAACGGCAAGCAGATGAACACGTTTTGAGGTAGCTTTTTTTGTATTTTTGTAAGCATTCAAATAATGTCTTTTCTTAAATAACAGGAACAGAACATTAATCATACAACCAGTGAGGATTATCTAGATAAATTAATCCAACGCGGGGCGCACGCGTGAACGTTAGCGTTAGAAGACCTACCTGCTAAAAGTAAAAAGGCTTTCATTCGGTACTTCATTCGATACGTTGTATCGTGATTTCCAATGGTTACTATTTATATACTTGGACCAATGTGTACGTAAGAAATAAAGTAGAGATGTGTGCAGGTGTCCAGGAGCCATTGCTTTCAATAGTGAAACGACGAAAACTAGCATGGTTCGGACATGTATGCAGGCACGATTCCTTGTCAGAAACAATACTGCAGGGAACTGTCGAGGGTGGAAGAAGCAGAGGAGGACAAATAAAGACATGGACAGACAACATCAAGGAATGGACAGGGCTAGATATTTCCACACTCATCCGCATCGCTGACGATAGAATTCGCTGGAGGACTCTGTGTGCTGAAGCATCCAATGTGGTACCCCTACGACCCTGAAGGGTTATGGGTTTATTGATTATTGATTGATATACTTGGAATACCCTCGGCTATTTTATTGGCATGCGATTCTAAATATATAAATATTGAACAACGAAAAACCGGAATAATCAAGAAAAGGAACAAATAAAGTCCTAACTAATTCAGAGAACAAGTCTTCTACTGCCCTGATCCAGGTATCCAGGACATATAAATACGCATGATTACAACTGTGTATCTGAAGTCAACACGATAATATGTGTGTCCATGAACAATGGTTTACAGCCAGTGTAAAATATGACACTTCAAACAATTTGCTAACACTCTGTAATTGAGTACAGTCATGTTATATGTGCGCTCAGTTTTACCGCGATTCTCGTCAACAATGATTCTTGCTAACAATGATTCTCGCCAACAATGATTCTCGCCAACAATGATTCTCGCCAACAATGATTCTTGCTAACAATGATTCTCGCCAACAATGATTCCCGTCAACAATGATTCTTGCTAACAATGATTCTTGCTAACAATGATTCTCGCCAACAATGATTCTCGCCAACAATGATTCTTGCTAACAATGATTCTCGCCAACAATGATTCCCGTCAACAATGATTCTTGCCAACAATGATTCTTGCCAACAATGATTCTCGCCAACAATGATTCTTGCCAACAATGATTCTTGCCAACAATGATTCTTGCCAACAATGATTCTCGCCAACAATGATTCTTGCCATTAGACGTTTCATGAGAAGAATAGCAACGTGCCTTTATACATCAGGCCTTCGATTATGTCGGCGTTGACAGGCAACATAAAGTGTATACATGGTGACTAACAAAAAGCACGACATTAATCAAAATGCTCATGTATGAAGGATTGTTTTTATTCTGCTCGTGTGTATTCTATTGTGTGAGCATGCCAAAAATGGATGTGCTGGAGCGGAATAAAAAAACATGCAACTCTGCCCTGAAATCAGCAAAAGAAGGTACTTCACGCTTCCCGGCGGAAATCACATGGACTTTCGTATTATTTATCAAAGAGCTGAAGAATATTGATAGAGAATGGAAAACTCGACAGAGAGATTGAAAAAATATGCCAAAAAGTCAATGCTGTGAGTTACCAGCTGTCTCCAATACTTAAAGACCCATCAATCTGCATGGCTGTAAAACAACAATTGATAAATAGTATTTTTATACCAACTCTGTGTTACCAATATCATACATGGCCCTTGACAAAGACACTAGAGAAAAAGATCACAGTTAGCGAAATGAGATGTTTGAGGAAATCTATAAATGTCACGAGAAGAGACCGCCGGAGAAATGAAGATATCCGGAAAGAAGTAAAGACTATCTCACGTCAAAGCTAAATCGAGAGGCAGCAAACGAGATAAGCAACCGGCATTTCGTGCATACATCAACAGAAGACCGGGCTACAAGGTACGATGAAGGCCAAGAACTAGATGGGCAGACAATCAAATAAACATTAAACAGGCATGAACGTACCATGGCCAATGAAACTCAAATTACCAAAGACAAAAAAGATCCGAATCCCCACCCCCTTTTCACGACGCTTAACCGCACAAATGGAAATAACAATAGATAGATATCAAAGCGCAAATGCAGAAGAAGAAGAAGAAAAGAAGCAATACTGTAGCCCCAAAATTTACTTGGTCAGTCTGGGAATGAGATGTGGCGGCTTGACACCAGGTAAGAATAACACTGCAGACAAATGTATATCCTACCCATTCAGAAAGCAATGACAAAGTACTGAACATATGATATTGCCTAGAAAACCACTACAGCCAAAAATAATTTCGGGTTGATGGCTACGTCCTGAATACGATATGCTACAAAATTAAACAAACCATACTCTGCAGCGATACATAGTGACAGTCAACGTTTCCATTAAACAAATTCTTAATAGACATTAGAGACAAACAAAAGTCGATATCTATGTTGAATCTGGTTTTATGCTGCCCAGCGTTATTCTGTATCTTATTGCTTTTAATCGACGTGTAAGTCCAATATCATATTTGCCTATATGCTCTCATACTTATTCTGCCAGCTGTATTCTTATAACTTATCCACCATACAATCTCTTTTTATTTGTCCAATACGACTTATGTCTTTTAGTCTCCTAGCATCGACCAATACCAGCACTTGAAACGGGAACTTTTATTTACTTGATGAACGGTGATGGTGTACAGCCTTAATGTGTCGAATTCTGCATATATCGCAGCACAGCTGTTATCTATGACACAACGCATTCCGAACACCCTCTTTTCTGAAAGTGTTTGAGAGCGAAAGTGGAAGATATCAAATTGAAAATATATCTTAATTGATTAATGTGTGAAAATTCAAAACAATGAAATTATATCTCAAGTGATTAATGTGTGAAACTTCTAAGCTGTGAAATTATATCTCAAGTGATTAATGTGTGAAACTTCTAAGCTGTGAAATTATATCTCAAGTGATTAATGTGTGAAACTTCTAAGCTGTGAAATTATATCTCAAGTGATTAATGTGTGAAACTTCTAAGCTGTGAAATTATATCTCAAGTGATTAATGTGTGAAACTTCTAAGCTGTGAAATTATATCTCAAGTGATTAATGTGTGAAACTTCTAAGCTGTGAAATTATATCTCAAGTGATTAATGTGTGAAACTTCTAAGCTGTGAAATTATATCTCAAGTGAGTAATGTGTGAAACTTCTAAGCTGTGAAATTATATCTCAAGTGATTAATGTGTGAAACTTCTAAGCTGTGAAATTATATCTCAAGTGATTAATGTGTGAAACTTCTAAGCTGTGAAATTATATCTCAAGTGATTAATGTGTGAAACTTCTAAGCTGTGAAATTATATCTCAAGTGATTAATGTATGAAACTTCTAAAAATATGAAATTATATCTCAAGTGATTAATGTGTGAAACTTCTGAGAAGGAATCGTTCATCTGAAATTGAATTAAGTCAATCTACAGAATAGTCGTGTGTGATGATCACAAATAGTATAACAAAATATACTCTTGCCTGATCTTTATTTTTCTTAGTAATACTTTCTTCATATTAAGTGTTTTAGGACTTATTTATTTGGATTCTTCTCTTTCCATGATGTTCTCCCTATTCTCCTATATACCCACATCTCAAAGGCATCAATTCTGTCTTCAAACTGTTTATTTAACGTCCATGTTTCTTATCCATACATTAACGTGGAATAGATTAAGCATTTTATAATTCTCATTTTAATTTGTTTGTAATTTATTTAGATGTTACTATTTTCCTCATGTCATTGAAGGTACTTTAGGTCATTCCTATTCTCCTTTTAATTTCTGTTTCAAATCTGCCATCATTTGTGACTATGTGTCCAAGATATTGATAATGTTTTACTTGTTGTAGTTTCTCCATGTATGTTTATGTTTAGCTCTTGTTCTTCTGTGTCCTTGTTGATTATCATGGTTTCTGTTTTTAGATATTTATATCCAGCCCATTTTCATTACTTGATTTTTTGACTTGATCTATAATTAGTCTTTGTAGTTCATGTTCCCTTTCTGCTAAAAGAACAGTGTCATTTGCATATCTCTGGTTGTTTATTATTTTCCCATTGATCTTGAGTCCTGGTATTTCTTCTATATTTTAAAAGATATTCTCTGCGTAGATATTAAATAGACTGTGTGATAAAATGCAGCCTTGTCTTACCCCTCGTCTTATTTTTATGTATGGTAAGAGCTGTTTTCACACCTTATTGATGCAGCCTGTTCTTATTATATATTTTTAATCAGTCTGATGTCTTTTCCATCTATGCCTATTTCATCTATTACTCCATATTATGTTTGTTTCCATCGACAATACCCATTTCAGTTAGAATGGTTAAAAAGAAAAGTCATGACGACTTTCCGCTTGTACCTAACCGTGTGACCAAAAAAAAATAGAATGCTTGCGTTAAAATGTATTAATATATTTATAGATATATAGACAGCTACATAGATTAGCGTAGTCATGAATCTATGTAGAGAAATGTAGAGAAATATATATATAATTTATAAATTAATAGATAAATAGATTCGTCTTCTCGTTTGCAGTTTAACATGTCCAAGCAGCAAATAAATAAGTAGATGATGATATAAATATAACGTCAGACGTTCATGTTGTCGAAGGAGAAATAACGTAACGAATGAATGTTCATAGGGAAATGAAGACTCATAGCTGCATAAATTGATAGACATGGAGACAAGTAAAACTGACAGGATGCGGCGAAAAAAGGATACATGCATATGAAAACTGGATAGAAAAATATAAGGGACGGATATAGAAATATTATAATAAAGAGAGGTGCACGGATTAAAGAAAGAATAAAATAAAACGTGGCCGAGAAATATGTGAAGACAGAAGATGGACATTCTAACTTGATAGAAAACATGAAAACCACATATAATAAACATGTTGAACAGATATAATAGTGACGGGTGGAACAGATATGCTTACATAACATGCAGATCATATTCAACATCATGAAAAACATATACAATAACATGGAGAATAGATATAATGACATGTAGAACATATACAATAACATGGAGAATAGATATAATGACATGTGGAACATATACAATAACATGGAGAATAGATATAATGACATGTAGAACATATACAATAACATGGAGAATAGATATAATGACATGTAGAACATATACAATAACATGGAGAATAGATATAATGACATGTAGAACATATACAATAACATTGAGAATAGATATAATGTCATGTAGAACATATACAATAACATTGAGAATAGATATAATGTCATGTAGAGCATATACAATAACATGGAGAACATATACAATAGCAAGGAGTACAGTAATATCAGAAGAACGGATACAATAACATAGAGACCATATATAATGAAAATGAGAACAGATATAATAACACGGAGAACATATTTAATAATATAGAGAACATATATAATAATATAGAGAACACATATATAATAATATAGAGAACATATATCAAAATATAGAGGGCAGATATAATAATATAGAGGGCAGATATAATAATATAGAGGGCAGATATAATAATATAGAGGGCAGATATAATAATATAGAGGGGATATAATAAAATTAACAACATATGTAATTATTTGAAAACACGAAAGAAGAGAACACGTGACGGCCAGACATAATCGGATAGATCAACAGCAAATATTAACAGAAGAACAACAAAATGTAACAGACATTCAAACATGCATACAAGTGATGTTTCCATTGTTTGCACTGGATTTTACATTGGTGGCTTACTCACCCCTGGTAATGTCTTCTGTTCATGCAGTGCCTGCTGGGCCGCAATGGCGCTTGTCCGTGAGCAATATGTTAAGAACGCACATCCTGTAGAATAGAAAAGGATAAATATAGCTTCTTTACTTCTCTTATGTGAGTTTGTTTGTAAATGGTCTTGTTTTTGTAGAGATTAACATGGTGTTATCTTTCTGTATTGATCGCTCACAGACTGACACGCCTTCCTCATCCATATTTTACACATGTTTCTGCCTAAAGACTACTACAGCGTCACTTCAATAAACACTTCATATCTGCTCTCATCTTATTATTAAATAAGAAGATCTCCGCCATTGAGTATTAGATATAAGGATTATTGTATGTCACCTTGTGTTCAATCATTTATCAGATTGCAGTAGAAATTGCTTCAATGAATGGTTCTTCAATGAACTTCATTTAACTTTTCAGCTTAGGAAGGGTCGTTTCCGCATGTCATGTTTTCAACATTAATTTATGATCAAGTTTATATGTGTGAAGAATATGCTACGCAGTCTCTGGGCTCAGATGACAGTTGCACAGGTCTGTATCACAGATGTTGAGCAGTCTGTACATTTGTTTCCATTGGTACGTTCGTGCTCTGAAGATAACGGAGTCTTCTTTGCTATACATATATGGTAGCAATGAGTATTTGGTTTTGTATCATTTGATCATTTGGACCGAAGTCTGAGTTTCAAAGATCATGTTGATCACATCATTGTAATGGCTTATACAGATCTTGCGGCGAGGAAAGTTATTCTTGATGCTCAGTGTGAATAGAGACTGCTATTTCTGATTGAACAGGGATTGGTGGTGGCGGTGGTAGAGTATGCGCTGGCGATTATGACATTGAGTCAGACTCAAACACACATATTGGATAGAATCTAAAATGAGGCAATGAGAATCATTTTTGTGTGTACGAGAGATACGTAGGCATGGCTATATGATACTTACTTGACTGCCTAACTGCAAAGCAAAGAATGCAATTGTGTAGGGCGCGCCCACCTATAAATCACCGCTGTTAAAGAGTGTCCTCTACATATTGAAATTATTAAAGTGAAACGCAGTCGACTTAAGAGAGGAACGTCGTGGATGGGGCGCGCACAGTATATTATACAGCGTGTGTGCAGATTGGAGAATGTGCTACCTGTTGCGGAATGCAGTCGGGTGCCCTTAGCGTGTCCAAAAGCCTTAAAAGTAATAATAACACTCAATAAAGAATGCAGGAAATGGTGGTGGAGTTGGAGGAGCAGGATCTGATCTATGAGAACGACAGGGAAGGTGATATGATTATATATACAGATGGGATGGTTGAGACTTTAGAGACACATCACGTGTGTCTGGGCATTCACGGCTCAAAGGTGGGGAAAAACCAGCAGAGAGGAATGTGATACATTCGCTCAGACGACAAGCTACTTGACAATGGAGAATTTGGCATTAACCAATGCTTTGAAATGGGTGTGCTCGCAGACTACGACACATGCATGTGTTCTCAGTGACTCGATGAGCATGATTCTGAAAGTGCAGGCTGGGTAGATTCGGGAACAATGACTGGATACGGTGAAGAATTCATGTGTTCGTAAAGTTACTTTTAGTTTTGTGCCTGGATATGCGGGAGTACTTGGTAATGGGAGAGAAGATAGTTTTGCCGCACACGCTGCTACTACATCTGTTGGTGGAGTTACGTGTGGGCAAACATTTTGAGCGCCCTACGGGAAAATGCACGAACAAATGAGTGTATAAATGACTATGACTGTTGAGAGAGAATTGGATTCAGTACCCTAGGGCCCACTGTGAAGCTCCTTGTCCGAGATAAGTTGAATCTACCTACTTTTTTGGGTGCAACGGCGAACCGTCAAAAAACACCGGCAGCGCCTGGCGATGGATTGGAAGGTCATTACAGCAGACAAGGCAAGTGCGTCAGAAATCCACACGTAACATGCCAGACCCCGACGTGTTTGCCAGAGCAGCACCTCGTATCGGAAGGTGTATCAACCATGAGTCTAATTCGTCTGTAGCCGTTACCCAACACGATTCATACAAATGAAATAGTCTTCCTATACAAGGACCTGCTCGCTGGCTGTGAAGCGCCTCATCGAAGGAAACAATGGGTGACGCAGGCAAAATATCAGCTCGTCCCGTGACATATACCCTTCTTAGTAGAAGAATCATTTAATAGGCGCTTGCATTAAGCCGAAAGCTGAAATCTCCTGGGTATGAAAGAATTCTCCGAAAAAACCACCCCACTAAACATATGAAGTAAGAACTAATCGCTCGCAATGCTTGGGGTTATTTACTCACAAACAAACAGACAACCATGTTAGACAAGTTTAGACATTTCAATTCACAAAAGGAAAATTAATTGCCAAGTTGGATTTATACAATTAAGGCGACCACATTTATAAAATAGTTATACTGGAACGAAACATAAGTTCGCTCGAAAACATATATGAGCAGCAGTGGTGTAGTGCCATTAGTCAATAGACACCAATGCGTTCTAAATATCCGTCCTTAAAGTTTGAAGACAAAAGACTTTGAAATCCATACAAAAATTTATCTATATGAAAAAATTAAACTGAAGGTTTGACGCCAACAATGCTTGACGTACCAAGAAATAGTATAAAGGAAAAATGACGTCATTTATTGCGCGGTGTAGAAAAACCCGTTGATCTTATATAGTTACTTACGTGTCGTATAACGCTGGCTTCAGACCAATCATACGGTTATAAAATTTTATGATGTTGCGTTTTCTGAGAATTGAAATTTGAAAACTTCTATCTATTACACTGTGCATAATTCATACGCTATTATTTATTTCTGTGTGTAATTTATTGTTGTGTGTATAACTGTTGAACTATGGATAAAAGTACGTTTATCAGACTCAAACATTGTTAACTTTCTTTTGACAACTTATATGTCTACTTTAGCATATGAACAACGATGTGTGTACACATTACAAAACCAATTCCGCCTTTATCAAATTAAGAATTTTGTAATAATAGAAATCGAAATTTTCAGTCAAGCTGGTATGACATATATCCTTGGATAAAGGGATAAATGTTCCAGTGGTGGGTAACAACCCTAAACAGGAAGCAGGTGGCTGGAGTAACACCGGGCAAATGTCCTTGGATAACTGGCTGTACTGACAAAAATAAAATGTTTGTCTATATATGTATATTCTTGGGGGCCAAATATTATGAATGGTGCAAGGAAGGTATTTGTCATTCAAACAACTTTATTATAAAAGCAGTAAAACATCAGTCTTCAATACATCATCAACTGCACAATGAAGGATTTCATCAGCCAGGCAAGACACGAATCGAACATATGCTATCGGAAGCTGCACGACTACAAGCAGTGAAACAAAATGAGATTGTGTCTTCAAACAGACAATACGTGCAGCGACTCATTCAGTGGCCAATATTTTTAAGTGAAGACGCTACATCATTCCGTGGACACAGAGAGGATGAAAGTGCCGCAAACAAAGGAAATTATTTAGAACTATTAAAGATTTACTAGCTCAAAATGAGTCCATAGTGAGAGATCACTTGCAGTTGTCTTCACTTATAAAAGGGACTACGCCAGGCATCCACAATTATTTAATTGAAGTAATAACTGATGCCTTAAATGAGAGTATCAAATGTGAAATAAACAGCAAATCTCCATTTATTTCCATTATAGCTGACGAGACTTTAGATGTCTCATGTAAGGCTCAAATTAGTATAATATTTAGCTATTGTTTGAATGACATACTAGAGGAAGGATTTGTTGGTTTTTACGACGTTTCCAAAAAGCAAAACTTCTGCTAGATTATTTGAAATTAATTGGCAAGTTTTGCATGACTGGGATGTAGACGACAAAAAAAAAAAGGAAGTCAGACATAAAATGGCATCTCAAGAATGGCAGTGAGACAAAGAGGAATTCAAAGACTAGTGAATGACTATTGCCTATACGCTCTCTTTACCATTGCTGTGCGCACCAACGGAAAGTGGTACTTCTGCGTGGTTTGAAAAATATTAAGCACGTTCCTATGTTTGTCTGTGCCTTGACTACTTTTCACAATTTTTTCAATTAGTCTTCAAAAAGAACAGTTTTGTTCAGTGACATTTTTTTGGGAGTTAATTTAAGCTACCACAAGCGTGTACTACGAGATGGAATTATCATTCCAGGGCAGTTTTCACAATCAAAAAAGAATTTCAGAGATTATACTCCGTTTTTTGATGAAATTATTGACGATGAAGACATTGAATGGGACATTTAAACTGTTATCCGCGCAGTCGGGATTAGGAGATACATGAATGACGCAATTTTGTGTATACTTTCTGTGTGATTTCGAAGCTTCTTTAATTCATGTTGATCACCTTTTCAAACACATACAATCATCAACAGTGCGCATTACAACTTGCCAAAATGACATAAATGCAACTTTAAGAGATATAGAGAGCTTATGGAATGCAAATTTTATTGAAAACGTTTTTGTGAAAAGATTGCTATTGAATGCAAATCTGACGTATGACGATGCAAAAAAAAAAATAATAATTGGGAGTGTTGACTTTTGAATTAATAGTTTCTCAAACTACACAAATGAAATGCAGATTTGAAGACCTTCCTCATCTAAATATTCTTGATTTAGTAGATGAGATTACAATTAAAGATTACAGCAACGATTCCCCAAGAATATATTGAATATTTTAATAAATATTTTACCCATTCTTTGATAGCCACTTACTAGAAAATGAACTTCATAACGTATATGCAGATGAAATAAAGTATTAACTTCTAAAGAAATCCTGGCCTACTTGGTTACAAATGGCCTAGACTAAATCTATCAGGAAGTAAAAACGCTACTCCGCTTGGTGTTAAAAATACCTAACACTGCCGCCAGCAGTGAAAGAAATATGAGCACACACAAGAGAATCATAACTGATTCTCAGAAATTCCACGAAGAACAATCGTTTGTCATGTTTGAATTCATTGACGATAGAAAAGAAACTACTAAGTAACATTTCATCAGAATCAACATCTGTTGAGAAGGTACTGAACATTTCTGCAGACAAAGAAGCACAAACGTCTGAAGATGCATTACAAGATTATATAAGGCATGCGGTTTTTTTAAAAATACGTTATTATTGTATATAGGGAAATAATAGTGTGTTTCTAGTGTGACCCTAAAAATGGGGGAGGGGGTGGTACGGGAAAAGCTACCTACCTACTAATAAAAAGGTATATCGACGTTCCCACACTGAAAAATCAAGCTACGCCACTGATAAATAGCTAGGAAAAAAAAGAAGGGAAATTTGCGCCACATACTACACGCCCAAACATTATCAATAACTTAAAGAACTTATAAAGTAACACATCAAAATCATGCAAAAAGTAATGTTGACAGTTAGACTTTCGATCAGAACCATCTTTTATGTTTATATACACTGAATTATAGAATTTATCAAAATGTAAACGTCGATTATGGAGTTTTCCCATAAACTGGTGATACCTGTGAATCGAACAATAGATTTTCCGTAGAGAGACAGTTCACACGGACCGGAACACGTATGGGAAGTCGGTGTGCACTGTTTATGTACTACATAAGAAGCCTGCTTTATTGATATGTAATTTATTCAACACATGATGAACTTCACAGATGATCCGGAAGGAACCGCGTAGTTTCTTGAAACTATTGGTGCTGTCACATGAAGAATGCCTGAATATCCATAGGTAATATAGTGGAATGAAGAAAATAATGACATGGATACAAGGGATGAATTGAAGAACAAAAGTACATGTATACGAGGGATGAATTGAAGAACAAAATTATATGGATACGAGGAATTAATTGAAGAACGAAATTTCATAGGTATGAGGAATGAGTTAAAGAAAACGATTTCATTGATACGAGAAATGAAATGAAGAAAACAATAACGTTGACACGAATAATAAAATGAAGGGATGATAATGTATCGCATTGCTTTCGGCGGTTCCATGAATAGCAGATAACCAATTTCCAAGACAGTACCTCCTCGTTCTGCACCCTGGAAAGTGAAGTACAGCTAGTCGTGCTGCTTCTGGCAAACACTTTTGTGATGTGTCCGTTAATGTGGATGGTACAGATGGAATTACATCAACACATGCATCGTCACTACATATACAGTAACTCAAGACAGTCGACTTGAGGATTGGAAGAGCGACCAATGCAAATTTCACGAAATGGATGAATGTCAAGACGAATAGTGAGAGTCGAGAAGATAGCATATTTTGTGCCATGAGAGGGCAGCACGGCGCTACAGGAATGTGCAGCATGCTAACGGAACTGTAAAACGTTAAAATGAAATCGAAGCGAAAGGTTATGCTTGACTCAAGAAATAGCATATAATCCTTGGAGCTACTAAAAATGTGTAGAGACTCAGACTTGGACGAGGGGCTCACTATGTCGTTTATTGACGCGTCCGCTAAGAGGGCAAATGAGCCCGGGACCAACTCTACCGTCCATGATTTCCTATACGGGAATCATGATTGCGGTAATAGCTTTGTTAAGCTCGAGAACAAGCTTCTAGTCCCCAGTGCCCTAAAACATGTATAGAGACTCAGACTTGGACCGATGTCGGTGAATAACAACTCGGCTAAGAGTTCGAATGAACCCGAGCCCAACTCTACTGTCGATGTTTTCCTATACCGTAATCGTTCTCGCGATTCGGGCACTGGAATAATACGTATAATTACGTGATGTGAGTTCATCGGCAGAAGAACACCTAATGCGAGATAGGCGTAGCCCAATCAAGACTAAATCCAAGACTGCAGTCTACACGGAGACTGCTACCCAGGGACATGTTTTGGCCTGAACTTTCTAATGGCACAGACAGTGGAAAACCGTCACTATGTAGAGAGTGGATACACATCAATCACCTGGCGAAAGATTGGAAGGATGTCGCAGACTAGGGAAGCCCACTACTCCATTTAAAGACATGACTTAAACATATGTGCTGAGCCTCAAATGTGATGAGCCTCTGATGTGCTGAGCCTTCCAATTTGCAAATAACACAGCCTTGCTATTGAATTAGCAACACAACGTAATGTTTGTTTGTTTGTTTGTTTTGCGTTCGCTCCATTGTAACCATCACGGATATCCGTGCGATTTCCGCCGGGAACGTGATTACGTTGTGCCACCGTTATGCGCCTTGTAGGCCTAGCACATCCGATTTCGGCATGCCTTGACAATTCGGGTGGACTACCCTTAGCCTGTGACAGCCTCTATATCTGTCTCCAGACACGCGTAGTGGCGACTCTTCGCCCAGACGATTTTTGCTCTCGTTTGACTCGCACAAGGTGTTCCACTGTCTATGAACTTGCCTCGTGTAATTGGACGTGCTGTGCCTGTGCCCATTGGGTACTGAACCGTTTCTCATCCGTGAGCCTGGTTCCTTAATGGGAAGAACTCAACAGAGGAGTTGGACCCTGGCTCTTTCGCCCTCTTAGCGGAGGTGTCATTCACCGACATTCACCTGGCGAAAGATAGGAAGGATGTCGCAGACTAGGAAAGCCCACTACTCGATTTAAAATTATGACGTAAACTGATGTGCTGAGCCTCTGATGTGCTGGGCCTCAAATGTGCTGAGCCTCTGATGTGCTGAGCCTTCCAATTTGCAAATAACACAGCCTTGCTATTGAATTAGCAGCACAACGTACATAACGCCCCCTGGCAGAAATCACACGACCTGTCGTGTCGGTTATCAGAGAACGAACACAGAAGAAGAGGAAGAATGAAATAGAAAACAAAGAAAACAAATACATTGATACGAGAAATGAAGCACGTAATGAGTACATGCCAAATTCAAAAGAGATCTTACACCAGCTGTGACCAACATAAGATTAGCTGGTCAAATTCGGCTCATTAAACCATTAAAATATACCCGCCAGAGTCATCTAATAGTATTATTTGCACATTGTTACAATATTCTATGTGATAGAGCAAACGACATACAGTTAATGTATAACATTCACCATTAGAAGACATATCAACAGATTACAATCAAGCCGTTTGGGTTATGTTTTCGATTATTCTTGTGAATTAAATTGGTTGGTATTAGCATGTGACAAACGGGCGACAAAATGTAAAAATAGTGACCAACCACAATCACAGTAATAATTAAATCATCACGTAAGAATGCTGATTATGCTGTGATTTCATTCTGCTGGTAGGTCTCATTTGGCGATTGGTCGCAGTTGGCGTAAGAAATTGAACAGAAAATAAAGAGAATAACACTGCAAACAGAGTGGGAAACTAAACAGTGACCTATGGGAAAACGACATGCTGGTTTAGACGAAAGGTTATAGAAATAAACGACCTCTGGCTAGTAGCGCCAATAAATCTCCAAGCTATGATAAAGAGCGAAAAGTGATCGGAAAATGCTGAAAAGAAAGTACTCATCTAATCCTCTTTGGAGACATCTGTTTGCTTGTGTCTGAACTGAGTTTTTCTGTCTCTCATGATTAGTCTGTCTAGCTCTCACATTTAATGCGTTCATACTTTTCAATAGAAGTACTTCATTTCCTGACTATT
This sequence comes from Meghimatium bilineatum, assembly GCA_034231615.1. Taxonomy (NCBI): domain Eukaryota; kingdom Metazoa; phylum Mollusca; class Gastropoda; order Stylommatophora; family Philomycidae; genus Meghimatium; species Meghimatium bilineatum. Next base: position 52,503,019 of record CM067304.1, read on the forward strand.
TGTATTGCCTTTCCAAATACTTCAGTACAAAAAGCCTCAGGCCACATGAACTTTTGATCAAGTATCAATCTTTTCAAATAAAGCCGCACTTTGAAATCCATCTACACCTATTTACTGTATTTTATAGAGTGGAATCTCGTTCGTAAGTTATCACTTTGTTCGTCTATCTGTCTGTCGAGTTGTATATCTGTTTCTATGTTCTTCCGTTTTTCTATCCATCTACATGTATGTCAATATATTTCTCAGTTTCTACTATCGGACGTAAGAACTAGTTTCTTCTTGTGTAATTGCATTGTGAAATAATGTATTTCCTACATATTGCTTGTTTAGTCTTTCACTCAATATGTTGTTCTTACTTTTATTCGACTATTAGTGTGTGATAACTGTAGTTCTAATAACTTAATCATTATCCTTTTCTATTTTGATTTGTTTTTCATTGTTCTTCAGTCAGATTGTCGGGATACAGCGCCAATAGCTTCCATGGAACCATCAGTTCAGGAAGTAGTGCCGTCTCAGTGGCCATTTTCTCTCATTTCACTTTTTGGTAGAGATGACATGCATGAATAATTTGTTCTGCAGACTCTGAGCTCAGTCCACAGTTACACAGGTCTGTCTCACCAATTTTTAGCCTTTGGAATGTGACTTCTCTGTCCGTTGTGGTCAGTTCGTAGTCAGAAGATGATGGTTTATTCTTGCATGACATTTCATGGGTCAGTTGGTTCTACAACACTGCTGCAGTGGATAACTGGTCACTGTGGCATTCTCTGAATGTAAAGGTCATCTCCTTGCAAGGAAAGTGGGATCACTAGAACAAATATAGATTTAATACGTACTATGAAAATACGTACAAACCCATGCTTACGATATTTTATTTCTATTTTTTTTCGGATCATCTGTCACTGACTCACACCCTCTCAAGCACAAATATTTGCAATCTCACCTAGTTTATTTCTTTTCGCGATTTAATTATCACGATTTTATAAAGTTCGTGATTTAAAAATAAAATTGATTTATTTTTTTATCTTTTCTCGAATTCCCCCCCCCCCCCAAAAAAAGAAAAAACAAACAAACAACTGGGTGTATTGCTAGAAATTTATTTTTCTTGATTCTGCAAGGCTAGAAACAAAGAGTAAAATCACGAATTGTATAGAGAAAAGAATTGAAAACAAAAGTAAAATATTTATATAATTAGTTATTTAGTAGTCGTTTTATTATTACGGCACTCCGGGTAAGTCCATAGGTGATCAGATCTCACTTTCAGTATGTCCTTCGGCAAGTGGTAACTGATAGGTCTGTAGGTTGATAACTCTACATTTGATTCCTACTATGCCGGTCCTGTCTTGCAACGACACCCTTCACTCCCACATCCTGAATACACAACATAGATACGGAATATGAAATACGCCCCATATCTTCCAACTGGTCTAGCTCCATGACTACATTCACAATATCAGCATGGTCCATAAAACTACCAGTAGTCACTGTGTCCAGGGTGGCAATTCTGTCTACTTTTTCGCCTCCCTCAATGCCCTAGTTTGTAGATATAAAAATAAAATTAAATCGTCATGACAGATTTCGTCATGGGCTCTAACCGCAGGGGGCATAGATAGCCCCACTGAATCTTTCAGAACATACTCATATTTTCATATAACCAGTAAGGAATCAAACACATTTAACACTGTCGTACACCCGCCATATCATTTATCTCATTATCCCCATCGTAATACAACTAGTTGGCATATAGTGATTTATTTGTTATTCTATAGAACAAACCAATAGTTGGTGTATAGTAAAATACTAGTTGTTGTATAGAACAAACTACTAGCTGTTGTATAGTAAACTACGTTCTTGCATAGAAAAAACTATTTGTTGTTGCATAGAACAAACCACTAGTTTTTGTATAGTAAACTAATAGTTGTTGTATAGATGAAACTACTAGTTGGTGTGTAGAAATCCTCACTGTCTTCCCTAATACACGTCTCTCTGCATTGAACCGTGAATACCAAGCATGGTCCAGGTACCGAACCACAGACATATTAGTGTCATTATATACCGATCTGATAAATTTTCAATGATTAGATCCTGGACTTCTGAATCTACATACACTGGAATGACATTGTTGCGTTTTATTACCACTTCAATGAACGGTGTAAACCTCATATATTTACTTTCCCACACATCTCTTGGTTCTCCAGGTGATATGTGGTATTTTTGCGCCAAAACACCCGGCTTCGACTGAAATTATTGCTTCAGTAAGTATATGAAAAGAGCGGGATTACCTTAAATAAGTAAATATTTAATAACTTCAGTACATTGGCAGTATGCGGCTATGTCGATAGCTATACTTATAGATACATATAGCTATAGCTACCAAAGGGTCAATTATTCTTGACTATGGTTAGCGTTCATGTTGGTGTCCAGTGTGAGAACCAGTTCTCAAGTAAGATGGCTCTGCTTGAAATTCGCTACTGTTTCGTGAATGTTTGAAATTCGTGAATGTTTGACTGTGAAGAAGTGCAGTGAGACTTTCTATTGGCTGTGGTAATAAAGGTTGCTTTGCCATAGCAGAAGCCACGACAAGTACAGGGTGGATTTTAATTGCACTTCCGAAGGAAAAAAATCCTTTTACTGTGGACTGCCAATCTTTGTATATGCATTCAATAATATGATCAAAATCTTTAGTTTTCATTACATTTTACGGAATTCCCATGAACCAGTAACGAGTTATTCCCAAAAATGTTGTTCTGACTTTGTTTCTGCCATGACCTCATGAATCCTTATGTGAGTACAATTCAGGTAACCACGAGTAGGTAATGACAATGTGGACACATTCGATATCTTGAATGATGTCCAATAAGCTAATATATTTTATAAAATTAACTCCAATAAAGTAACATTAATTTATTTTCAAAATTATGTATACATTACATTTCATAAAATAGTTTAAGTACATATATGTTTCATTGTGTGCTAATTTAATGTGCACGTTTTTACAAGCATTCATAGAAGCATCAACGCATCACGAGCACAATACGTTTCCAGATATGTTCTAAACATAGTTAGCACTCAATATTTTTTTAAAAGTCAGAAGGATACCACGGTGCACAGTAAGATATCTTCCAATTCAAATAGAGACGATGATGATTTGCTGGCGTTTTATAATATTTCACTACAACTGGTAAATGAGAACAATCATCAATGTCAGAAGACGGTCGAATAAACGAAAACAATGAAGGATGCCTTAAGATGGTCAGAAAAATTAAACCAATGAAGGATGCGAGAAGACGGTCAGATAAACGAATTCAATGATGGATGTGAGAAGAAAGACGGTCGGTTAATGAAACCAATCAAGGATGTGAGAAACGGTCGGTTAATGAAACCAATCAAGGATGTGAGAAACGGTCGGTTAATGAAACCAATGAAGGATGTGAGAAGACGGTCAAATAAACTAATTCAATGATGGATGTGAGAAGAAAGACGGTCGGTTAATGAAACCAATCATGGATGTGAGAAGACGGTCGGATAAACGGAACCAATGATGGATGAAAACGTGTCTCTAACCGTATTGTTATAAAATATATACCTGTGTACCGTGGAAAAAGGTGTGTAAATCATATTTATATTGCACACGTTTCTTGTACATGCTACACTCAGCAACGTTATTGAGTTACTTGCGCAACACAGACAACACACGTCCACGAAACAAAACAACATATCGCAGCAAAATACAACGGCCGGCAGCACAATGAGTAAAAAAATACACATTAACGTTAAGGAGACACACAGCGCAATAACAGAAGAAAAGTTAAGGAGAAGAAAACACAGATGGAGGCATACACACAGAGTTAGAGAATATCACAAAAAACACTCGGAAATTCATATTTATATTACTGAGATGCCAAGACGTGCAAAAGCTCCTACATGATTCCTACAACATTAACCTTCCTAGCGTAGTGTGCAAGTTCTTCGCATTGTGTTGAAGAGGTCATATGTTCGAATCTGGCTCATGTTGTCAAGTTTTCAAAGTAGATTTTTTTCGGAGATCCCTGTGCATTATGGATTGAAGCTTAGGAATTACGTGCTATGAATGATACTCCAGGCAGTCGGCGTGTCTCTTTGTTGTGAGTTACGGAGTACATATGAAAACCGACAATAGTGAAATCAATCCTCTACGACTTTTGAACCCCTGTGAATCCCACAGCACTAGTATTCGCATTGCTCTCGTAAATTGTGGACTATACATAGCGAAATCTCTCAAACATTAAAACGTTGTACCCTAAACAATACTGATTTGAACATCCAACATTTTCCAATCAATATTCTACTAATATAACAAAAATGTTAATTTTGATGTTTAGAGAGATTTGATTTGTAAGTTGAAGACGGAGAACAATTAAATAATTCTCACAATGAATTACTTTTTGCAGACGACATGAATGATTTATGAAAGTGAAGAATAATTGCTCAAACATATCAATTCGCTGATAAAAACTTGCAACTTGTACAACTTTGAAATCAATATACAAAAGACCAGCTAGAGAAATAAGGAAACGCCAGCCCACACATTGAAAGAGATAATAACAAGCCGTAACGTGTTACAGAGTTTAAATATCTAGACAGCATTTTCCACGAGAATAGTGGTATCGACGGGGCGATAGGAAGTATTAAAAAATAAATAGACATTCAAACGAAGTGACTTATCAACTGTGCCAGTATTACTTCAACATCAGAAAATTAAGATCAAAATTAAACAATAAATTAATATTTCTAAACCACGACATTGTTACCTATTCCAGACTTGAACACTGATAACTTCGCATATCAAGTGCCGTGTTCGCATGGAAGGTTGGCTTCAACACTTCCAATATATTCTGTTTCTTGATTTATTTGCACTATGCTAGACTGTAACATGTCCATCTTATGATGTTTTCTTTCCAGTTGCATCTCTCTTTAGTTCATGCTCGCCACTTCAGGTAATGTCTTCAACAATGTTCAATGTCTTTAATATGAACTTTTTTTACTTGTGTGATTTTTATTTGCTGTAATATTCTTTAGCATGCAGAGATAACAAATAATGATAATTTAATGCTTGAGAGTTGTCAATAGTGTTATATATTTATACAAATTTCGAAATGAAATAGACATTCAGAAATAAAATAGACATTATTATCATGTACGGAATATATCTTGAGACAACAAAATAGGCGGTATGGGCATCTTATGAGAATGGAACACATGACAACTACTGGCAAGAGCATATTATGAAATAAGATCACTGTTACAGAGCCATATTTAAAAAAAGCCAAGATCACTATGGAAGGAGCATTGTGTTCTTGTAAAAGTTGGAGAAAATAATCATGTTCTGAACATTTTTCGGACTGATTCTGTCAGTAAGAAAGAGGCGTCCGATTGGTTGTTTCAGACAGGTAACATAGCTGTAAAGTCATTGGACCAATTGTGTCAGATAGGGAACATAACTTGAACACCACTGTACTAATCGTGTGAGACATAACTTGAACACCACTGTACTAATCGTGTGAGACATAACTTGAACACCACTGTACTAATCGTGTGAGACATAATTTGAACACCACTGTACTAATCGTGTGAGACATAACTTGAACACCACTGTACTAATCGTGTGAGACATAATTTGAACACCACTGTACTAATCGTGTGAGACATAACTTTAAATCCCTGTGACTGGTTGCCTCAGATATAAACATATTTCGGGATCTGTCTGATATCTTGTAAGACATGAACCACATCTCAAGAATACTCTAGCATGTTGAGTAAAACACATCGTACTCAGAACTGTATCATGCTAGCTTGAAGGGATGTAAAAATAAACTAGGAAATAGAATAAATCAACGACTCAACAGTTTTCTGATTGGGCGTGTCAGACACAGGGCACATCTCAACATATACCTGAACGTCGTGTCAGACAATAGACTTATCTCAACAGATACTAGACTGTCGTGTCAGAAAGCGACAAATCTCAACAGATACCCGGTCGTCGTGTCAGACACAAAGACATATCTCAACAGATACCTGACCGTCGTGTCAGACACAAAGACATATCTCAACAGATACCTGACCGTCGTGTCAGACACAGGGCATATCTAAACAGATACCTGGCTGTTGCGCCAGACAACGGCATATATCAAAATATACCCGAAGATCGTGTCAGATGTGACATATATAAACAGATATCTGGCTCTCGTGTCAGAAAATTGTCATATCTTAACAGATATCTGACTGTCCTGCAAGGTAAGGATCATATCTCCAAGATAACCTAAATGTCGTGTCAGACAAGTGTGATATCCAAACAGATATCTGACTGCCTAGGAAATTATATCTTAAAACCTACGTGACCGTCGTGTCATACAAAGTGCGTTTGCCAACATAAACATACCGTCGAAGACGGATGTGCCCAGCTATTTGCGCAAATATAACGTCGACCGACGCATTTCCATAATCTAGACTGCATTATGTTGGAAATCTTGTAGCACCATTGTGACACTACAACAGAGATGTAGTGGGAGTTTGAAAATGAATGCTGAAGAACAAGATGAAGACCACATGCCAGACAGAAGGTGTCCGACAAGGGCATATCTCAAAAGACACTTGAATATCGTGTCAAACAAGGAAAAATCTCCACAGAATACTTGAGTAGCCATGTTAGGAACTTATTACATCTCGATAGATTCCTTACTAGACATGTTAGGGAGATATAAACCTAGCAAGGTATATTAGGTTTTTGAGACACACTGGAAGCTCGACGTTTTATAACAGACAACGGTTCATCAATACTTGATGATTGTTCAATAACTTGAAGAAATTAAATACATATAATACAACTAGACTAAAGTGATCTTCTCATATAATGTGCATGGCGAGAGACAACATGGTCTATGTGCTTGTTAGAGAAACTAACTAGAAAACAAATGCATGCTGACATTAGTTGTAGGCTACATCGAACAAGCAAGGTACGTAAGCATTTTTATTATCATGGGCTAAAATAAAATATATTTAACCTCCTAGATGACACAGAGTATATTTAATCTCTCTGGATGACATAAAGAATATTTCATCTCACTAGATGACATAAAGAATATTTTATCTCACTGAAAGACATAAAAATGGGAAATTTCCTGCCATAAAATCATGAATTAAACAATATAGGACTGTTCATAAATTACATCAACAATCAATGTATTAACCACACTACCATCACACTCTATATGTTATGATCTCATTTCTGTTTAGTATTTCATGTACAGTTTGAATTGATCCGTAACCTTACAGGTGGTAATGTAAAGTATAGGTAAAGTCAGTATAGATTTTAAAAAATTGATACCATATCATATATATGATGTGCTACTTGCTTCAAACAGGAATTTGAACAGGTTTCGAACTCGATCCCCCCCCCCCCGTACTCGGCGTTCTGTACCACGCCATCACAGAGCTGGGCACAGGATACTAGCGATATTATCATTATTGATAAAAGGGACAACGATTTAGCCCTGGCCCAACTCTACTGTCAGGTTTTCCTACACCGGAAATACACTTGAAGAGAGAAAGGGTTCAGTACCTGATGGGCTCAGGCGCTATTGGGACAAGGACGCTCAGCTCGAGAACGCCTTGCTCTCAAACGCGTGGTGTGAGACTCGAACTTGGACAAGGGGTACACGATGTCGGTGAATGACACCTCGGCTACGAGGGCGAAAGAGCCAGGACCCAACTCCTCTGTTGAGTTCTTCCCCTTAAGGAACCAGGCTCACGGATGAGAAACGGTTCAGTACCCAATGGGCACAGCACGTCCAATTACACGAGGCAAGTTCATAGACAGTGGAACACCTCGTTCAAGTCAGACGAGATCAAAAAATCATCTGGGCGAAGAGTCTCCACTACGCGTGCCTGGAGACAGATATAGAGGCTGTCACAGGCTAAGGGTAGCCCACCCGAATTGTCAAGGCATGCCGAAATCGGATGTGCTAGGCCTACAAGACGCATAACGGTGGCACAACGTATTCACGCTCCCGGTAGAAATCGCACGGATATCCGTGATGGTTACAATGGAGCGAACGAAAAACAAACATCATTATTGATATGAGCGATAAATAGACATGGTAAACGTTTTGCTCACGTTCGTAGAACTCTTGATAATAAAACAATTGAGCAAGGAATATGTTGAAAAGCAAACTTCCCTGGTAAATAATACAATAGGTGAACAGATAGTTTATTTAATTTCATATGTTGCAATAAAAGAATACATTTCAAACTAAAGAGAAATTGTATCTTCAACGATTCCAATTTTCAAAATGTGTCTTTCTTGTGGGAATAGACCGATATATATATATATATATACACATAGCGTGATATAATGTAAATGGATACGGAGATGGAAGGCACTTACGATAGTTATATATTTAACAGTACTTGTAAATGCAAATAAAGTAAATAGGTTACTATATCAATATAAAATAATAAAATATAGAAAATAACAATAAATAAAAGGAACAAACACAACAAACACAATAAATTTGTTGATTTCCTGGTGGGAGAGATCCATTTTGTTTTTATTCGTTATGGTCTTTTGTTCTTAACTGTTTTTGTTGTCTTTACAGGTCCTAATTGGACCGACACGTTGACTGTTGTGTTTGTTCCTTTTATTTATTGTTATTTTCTATATTTTATTATTTTATATTGATATAGTAACCTATTTATTTTATTTGCATTTACCTCTATTTGTATGGTTACTGCGGCATTTCCTTTTTGTCGGTCATCCTCCGATACTTGGGTTATTTATAACAGTACTTGTGCTTTACAGATTATATTATTATATTCACCATTCTAGCTATTGAAAGATACGTCAAGGAATTATTACTTCTCTTGTTAGCACGTCTACAACTTACACATTTTCAATGAAAAACATAACAAAACAAATCAATACTACAATTGCCATTCTTATTCGCTCTTTCTATTCTCCAAAAATTGATTTCAATTTTCGTTCTTGATTTCACTCCCTTTTCATATTTACCTCTCTGTCCCTCTTGTTACATTCCCTCACATTTCAAGTCAAGAGTAATTTCCTTCGTGTGTAATATTTGCTTAAGGAAAGGTCACAGCTTCAAGTGTCTTCTAATATTCTCACCAAAAGGAGGCCACTTTGGGAATTGTCTTTTATCTCTCTACATTTTCCCCAACTCTATACAGTAGACAATCTAGCTTTTATGAATAGTATCTTTCTATATCTCTTGACATCTCTCTATCTGTATGTCTGTTTGTATACACACATTTCAATTCACATCCATATTAGTACATCCCTCTATTCGTCTTTTTTTACCTCAAGTATAAAAATCTGTACTTTGTCTACATAATGATCATCATCATCAGGCGCCATGCCGCCTGGGGTAGGCGATCATGACTCTCTACATCTCTCTGTCTCCAGTATTATGTATCAAACTCGCTGTTGTTTCTCTGCCGTGCCAGGTTTTCAAAGTGTCTAATATTTTCTCACGCTGTCGCCCTCTGTCTCTGTTGCATGCAATCTTACCTGTTGTGACTCTGTTCTCCAAACCTCATTGTCTCATGAAGTGGCCAAAAAATAAAGATTGTCTTTTTCTTACATTATTGATTAAGGTCAGTTTCGCATTTGACTCTTTCAACACCTCCACATTAGTTTTTCTGACAGTCCATGATATTATCAGCATTCTTCTATACAACCACATCTCTATTGCTTCTACTTTCCCACTTTCCAGTTTGTTTATTGTCCAAGACTCGCACTCATATGTTAGTATAGGGGCTATGCAGAACTCTCTTACCTCTAAAGGTCATATTACATAATAATACAACATCTACAATAAATCTATATAATACGAAATCTATTTAATTTCAGTATACACGTGTACATGGTGTCATCTTCTCAATGAACCGTTACACCTGTACATGATGCCATCTTCTCATTGGAATGATGCATGTGTACATGTTACCATCTTCTCATTTGGATGATGCATGTGTACATGTTACCATCTTCTCATTGGAATGGTGCATGTGTACATGTTACCATCTTCTCATTGGAATGATGCATGTGTACATGCTACCATCTTCTCATTGGAATGATGCATGTGTACATGTTACCATCTTCTCATTGGAATGATGCATGTGTACATGTTACCATCTTCTCATTGGGATGATGCATGTGTACATGTTACCATCTTCTCATTGGAATGATGCATGTGTACATGTTACCATCTTCTCATTGGAATGATGCATGTGTACATGTTACCATCTTCTCATTGGAATGATGCATGTGTACATGTTACCATCTTCTCATTGGAATGATGCATGTGTACATGTTACCATCTTCTCATTGGGATGATGCATGTGTACATGTTACCATCTTCTCATTGGAATGATGCATGTGTACATGTTACCATCTTCTCATTGGAATGATGCATGTGTACATGTTACCATCTTCTCATTGGAATGATGCATGTGTACATGTTACCATCTTCTCATTGGGATGATGCATGTGTACATGTTACCATCTTCTCATTGGAATGATGCATGTGTACATGTTACCATCTTCTCATTGGGATGATGCATGTGTACATGTTACCATCTTCTCATTGGGATGATGCATGTGTACATGTTACCATCTTCTCATTGGAATGATGCATGTGTACATGTTACCATCTTCTCATTGGAATGATGCATGTGTACATGTTACCATCTTCTCATTGGGATGATGCATGTGTACATGATACTATCTTCTCATTGGGATGATGCATGTGTACATGTTACCATCTTCTCATTGGGATGATGCATGTGTACATGTTACCATCTTCTCATTGGAATGATGCATGTGTACATGTTACCATCTTCTCATTGGAATGATGCATGTGTACATGTTACCATCTTCTCATTGGGATGATGCATGTGTACATGATACTATCTTCTCATTGGGATGATGCATGTGTATATGTTACCATCTTCTCATTGGAATGATGCATGTGTACATGTTACCATCTTCTCATTGGAATGATGCATGTGTACATGTTACCATCTTCTCATTGGAATGATGCATGTGTACATGTTACCATCTTCTCATTGGGATGATGCATGTGTACATGTTATCATCTTCCCATTGGAATGATGCATGTGTACATGTTACCATCTTCTCATTGGGATGATGCATGTGTACATGTTACCATCTTCTCATTGGGATGATGCATGTGTACATGTTACCATCTTCTCATTGGAATGATGCATGTGTACATGCTACCATCTTCTCATTGGGATGATGCATGTGTACATGTTACCATCTTCTCATTGGAATGATGCATGTGTACATGTTACCATCTTCTCATTGGAATGATGTATGTGTACATGTTACCATCTTCTCATTGGAATGATGTATGTGTACATGTTACCATCTTCTCATTGGAATGATGTATGTGTACATGTTACCATCTTCTCATTGGAATGATGCACGTGTACACGATACCACCTTCTCAATGGTATGGTACACCTGTACATGTTGTCACCTTATAAATGAGAAGATTCACGTGTACATATTATCACCTTATCAATGGCTCTCCATATTAGGAAACGTTTTAAGTCTTCAATTGGAGTGTTTCCTTAGTAATTGACTCACATCAATTAACCCATGGGAACTTTCAGTTCTTCTTTAGTGATTTAATATCTTTTTGAACATCAGTTACATCAATTCACTTAATCCTTGGGGTCGTTGTTACCTCTAATATTTTATGATAGTGTGTCCTGATATAACCTAATTGGACTAGGTCCTCTTGTTAAAAGTGGCACCTCTCTCCAAAAATAGAGGCAAACTCATTAACTACCACCAAGTTATATCAATTAACTCTTTGAAACATTCACTTATTTCTTAGTTATTAACTCACATCTATTAACCATTGGAAACATTCAATTATTTCTGATTGAATTATGAAATATCATCTATGCATGTTCCATTCATCTCTTTCAATAATATTCACTCTCATCTGTTCAATTATTGTCGTTTGATAACTCTCATTTGTTCCATTCATCTATTCCAATAATATTCACTCTCATTTGTTCCATTTATCTATTCCAATAATATTCACTCTCATTTGTTTCATTCATCTATTCCAATAATATTCACTCTCATGTGTTCCATTTATCTCTTCCAATAATATTCACTCTCATCTGTTCCATTTATCTCTTCCAATAATATTCATTTTCGTCTGTTTAATTCTTATCATCTACTAATATTCAGTATTTCCTGTTTTATCCTTCTCCCCTAATATCCTTCTCCTAATATTCCCTAATATCTTCTGTTTTATTCTTCTCGTCTAATTTTTTTCTCTGTCATCTGTTGCATATTCCTATCTATTATCATTAACACTGACATCGCAATCATTATTTTTCTAAGCACTACTCCCCCTTCTTCCTATACTGTTATTATTGAGTTTCTCTTAAAACCCATCGATTCAACGCTCGCTCCCAGTCTCTGCCGTGTTTTGCCCATCAATCTAGCTCTCAATCTCCGGTGTTCTGCGATGCATCCAAATTAATGTCGCTTGCTAGTTTTTAATGTTCACTCCTTCTTAATCTGTTGCCTCTCAACCCACTCACACGCAATCGCAGGCACACTCCGAAACTCCATGAAATTTATCAACATTCTCGACTTTTTGCAGTATCAAATTGAAGCAGGCATGCGCGTATAAAAACAACAAAAATATGTGCTTTTTAACACCAACAAATTACTGTAGGTAATCTCACACATACCGTTGGAAACACATACAACCACACATACATGTTCAGTCATGCAAAAAACGTACATAGAAAAAATGAATACGTACAGTCACCGCACATTCGTTATGCTCTGCACCAGTGGTTCTTAGCGTGGGGGTATGTGCCCTCCTGCTCCAGGAATCCGAACGAAATTCAGGAACCAATAATGGTATCAAATAAACAAACTTTCAAGCATCAAGAACCACTTTTGACAGTGATGAAACGGCGTAAATATCTTTTTTGGACAAGTAATGAGCTACGACTCACTTTCTAAAATTATTTTGAAGTCATTATGGCTGGTTAAAGGACAATATTCACCGGGCATCCTAAATTGACAAAATCAAGCAATGATCTGGACAAGATTTCCTACATTCGCCTGAATTGCTAAGAACAGAGGTGTTTGACGGAATTTTGATCATGCTTCTCCAGCGTAGCATCAGTATGAACCGTACGAGTTATATGTCTTAATTACTATTATTGTATTGTATGTTACTCACACGAAACTCCAAATGTACTCACCTACACTCATACTATACACTCACATAACTCTTACAATATTCAATCATCCACACTCCCGTTTTTCACTCACACACCCAGTATTTACTCACGTATTCACCATGTTCACTCCTACAACACTCAAACAGTACACTCTGTAAAGGACAAACTTCTTACATCACACTCACAATACTCACTCTCCCACGCTTTTACTATTCACTCACAATAAAACGGTTCACTTTCACATATTCACAGACATAGCACTAAAGTCGTACACTTTCCCAACAATCACATTTAGAACTATACCTCATCTTCAGAATTATTCATTCACTTTCCCAACAATCACATTTTGAACTATAACTCATCTTCAGAATTATTCATTCACTTTCCCAACAATCACATTTTGAACTATAACTCATCTTCAGAATTATTCATTCACTTTCCCAACAATCACATCTTGAACTATACCTCATCTTCAGAATTATTCATTCACTTTCCCAACAATCACATTTTGAACTATACCTCATCTTCAGAATTATTCCTTCACTTTCCCAACAATCACATTTAGAACTATAACTCATCTTCAGAATTATTCATTCACTTTCCCAACAATCACATTTAGAACTATAACTCATCTTCAGAATTATTCATTCACTTTCCAAACAACCACATCTTGAACTATAACTCATTTTATAATTACTCGTATACTTTTCCAATAATCACATCGTGAACTATAACTCTGTATCAGAATTAGTCCAACGTTTCTCAACATCAATCATTCTTAGCGCTCCACAAATGTCCCCGATTACGCTACACAATCCGATCTCTCCAATGTCTCTGCTCAACTTAGAGAACATCCATCATTATTTTTCACTTCTGTTTATCAACATTCCGCTACAATGATGTTTGCCTTCTATAAGCATAGACTTCCATTTGCCTATTTGTCGTCTCGTTTATTTCGAATATAATATGTCATTGTCTAGCAAGTGTTTATTTATTCTGTTTTTGCTTTATTTTTATGAAACCAGTCATGTCTCTATCGTATAGTCATATGTTCTCACTTAATAACAATTATTGAATGATAGAAATTGTGTCAGAAAGGCCAGAGGTGATGAAAGAGCGTTAACAAGGTGGCCTACCAACTACGTTGCGGAATGCATCTTAAGACTGTTAGGTGCGGATCCCTCACTAAATATCGGCATATGGACTCATCAAAAAATCATCCTTCAAATGTGACGCTGTTTTGCTTTTCCCGGGATTTTTATTGGCTTTCTATATACCGTATGAATAACGTGACCAGTTAACATCACAGAAAATGTGGAATAACGTTGAAGGATGATTCGGAATGTATGTACATAACGAGAGACTCGTTTATGTATACATGTATAGACGGTTGCGGTGACTCACTTTTCATAAAAACATCGTATGTGTTATGCAGAAGATATAGATATTACGGCCAAGATGCTAATCAGGATACATCATATTCCATTCTTCTTTTTCTTCTTCTTCTTCTTCTTCAGTGATCATTCTCAAACTCCCGCTGGATCTCTCTTGTAACAGGACAATGACCCTACTAGATTTTCAGCAGGATGTAGTTCAGAGAATTGACATGTGTTGTATCGCCGTTTTATTTGCGTCAATGGTCCGATACATCCGTCTTCGGTGAGATATTCCATTATCAAATCCACATTCAAATAACTGAAAGAAGAACTAATCTAGAAGCAGAATATATGAAGGAGGACAAGAAATATGCATTTATTATTTAACATATGCGCTACTTCAAATATGGGCTTATCCAACAGAAATTAGAAACTACTACTGGTCGGATCAGACACTTACATCACTCAGGACCCACAGTCGTGCCTAAGCAAACCCAGATGTTGAAATCGGAAGTACCAGACCTAGATGAGCGACATCAACAATTGTATCACTAGTTAACACATCTTCACAACAAAGTGTTCTTTCTTTGAAGACGTATATACTGCTAGGGAGAAGACGAAAGACAAGCAGATAGGTTCCATGGAATTATCAATGATATGTTGTGCTCGTAAATAGAATACCACTTTCGCTTTCATTATCTGTTCCCGTATCTTGTCAAATACATGTTACTATGTGATTATACCGATGATAGGTAAGAACTCAAACACCGTAAACCAACATGCGAAACTTAGAACAGGATAATGCAATTTCGCTAATCACTAGTAGCACTCAAGATAACGTGCTAAAATCGGCGTTAGGACCATATTCCTTAATCCTTAATGAAAAACACAATATAACACAAGACACGTTATAAAAATGAATCTCTGCCCGCGTTTAACGATAATGGCTAGAAGAGATAAATCCGGTAGTCCGGACAATTATAAATGATGACAAATTAGAAGAATAGAGAGAAGAAACAAACAACACAAAAAATATCATGGGATATTAAGGAATCAAAAGAAACATACAAATAACACAACTTATCAGGACACTACACATATGAATGACAGATGCTACTTCCCAAGGGATGTAGTGTGCCGCATTGTTGATACACCTGTTCTTCATCGCCTATCGAGTCCGGTCATTAGAGGACATGATTAAATGATGTAACTGGACACCAGTTGGACACCAAATGTCGAAAGAATCGGCTTGCGAGTCTCGTCTCAACCATACATACGTCATGGTGCAAAAGGGAAGACATATTTCAGAACGTTGACAGGTCTTACTCGCCTTATGTTATAATATGTTTTTTATAAAGGAATTTAGCAGAAACGTTCGATGTGTATGTGTTATCACATGTGTTACCATTGATTAGCAAATTGTTCATTACCTTGTTCAAAGTTTTACTTACGTGATCATTTCTAACTACTGGACAAGACGCAGGTAAAATTAAATAGGGAAGATTTATGAAAGCATGCAGAAGACTGAGAATGATCGACATAACAGATGGGAAAACATGTGGAATGAGACTGGTAGCATATACAACGATGGAGGCAAATTGAAAATGTGCGTATGTGACCAGTACCCAGAAAGTAACTGACCATCGACAAGACGTTCTGTGAGAATAATCCAAACAAACCTTCATATATCTTGTTTCTGATTATGGCTGTGAATTTCGTTGGTCGGTGTTGAAAGGTGGCGCAAATTATATACAGAAGACCAAAAGAACCACAGGAATAATATCAAATTCCCTACATATGCAAGCTTGTTATGATTATTCTTCGAAGGAATTTACTGTTGGCAGCCACGTCTATACTCCCACGGATGGGTAAACATCCTAGGATATCACAGTATTTGATTGATATGTTGTCTAATAGTGTTTTCCTTAGAGCTTCATTTAATCCCTGCTGAATATACTTAGAAAATCGTGATGTGCATTTCTCAGCTAGAGGGCAGCGTGGAGTGTAGTCCACATAATTCTACGTATATGAAGTGCAAAAATTTCTGATTGTGTTCTCAATAAATGAATCGCTGAGTCCGGAAAATAGCTCAATCTCAATGTCTTATCTATCCTAAATCCATTTTATGATTTTTCTGTGCAGAGCTTCACACGTGTAAGCCAGGATTATAGCCGAAACTGATGCTATTTCCCGAAAAGCTTATTGTCCAACAATGGCTATACAATATGTTTGAGTTCAAGATGAATACTTGAATTGATCTGATCTTGTGAATTTATTCGGAAAGTGACCAGGTCAATCGACAGCTGGTTGTTGATATTCTCACGCACGACGCGGAGTTGTTAATAGTACTGGTTAGTCGTCAAACTGCTACCGTTCACACTAAACCAATGTCTATTTTTGAGATACGTGTCTCACAATATGCAGCAGAGATAAATATTATAGAGTGAGCGTTTGAAAATGAATACCGATATTTCACCCCAAAAAACTATAAATACCAGCATTTTGACAACACATCAATCAAGTACTGATATTCTAGGATGTTTACCCATCCGTGGGAGTATAGACGTGACTGCCAATAGTAAATTCCTTCGAGAAGTATCAAACCAAGTCTACATACGTAGTGAATTTGATATTATTCCCGTGGATGTAATGGTCTTCTGTATATAATTTGTGTCGCCTTTCTACACCGACCAACGAAGTGCACAGCCATAATCAGAAACAAGATATATGAAGGTTTGTTTGGATTCTTCTCATAGAACTTTACTTGCGATGGTCAGTTACTTTCTGGGTACTGGACACAAATACACACATTTTCAATTTGTCTCCATCGTTGGATATGCTACCAGCCTCAGTCAAGAAATGTATATAATATATATATAGTATATAATATATTTTCAAACCAATAATTATAATGTTCCTACATACACGTTCAATGAATATGAGCAATATATCAATATGTTATATATATATATATATATATATATACTGTTCAGACCAAGAAACGCCACTTTTTTGGAGTTACTTTATTTAAAATATTGTCTGATTGGACATCATTCGACATATCATACATGCCCCCCCCACCCCACTAGTCATTAACATCTCTAGGTTACCTGAATTGTACTCATGTACTAATTCGTGAGTTCATGAAAAAGGTCAAGGTCACGATAACATTTTTGGGTAACAACTCGTGACAAGTTCATGAGAATCTGTGAAACCTAAGGAACACCCAATTCTCTGACCATGTTTTCGCAAGACTACAGCAGATTGACGATTCTCCAATAAATGCAGTTGAAAATTCAATGCGCAAGTACGGTTCATCTCACAGCAATGAACCATAATCAATGGACACATGCAGGCAGGGCAATAACACAGTGTAGTGGCCAGACAATGTAATGTGGTTAGAAGCACAATTAGTAGCCTTTGGAGGCCAATTCAACAAATTGGTTCAGTGCAGACCGGCTGCGCAGTGGAAGACCCAGAGTCACAACTCCTGCCGAAGACCACTTCATACGGTTGCTTCACCTCAGAAATACATTCGCATTTGCGCCCTCCACAGTCCACTCAATGCCAGAAGTTCGTCAAATTTCAGATCAAACGATCAGGAACCGGCTGCACGACGCTGCTCTTTATGCTAGAATACCCTTAGAGGTGCTGCTCTTACGGACTGCCATCGCCGGAACAGACTCCTGTGAGCGAATACACCTCGTCGATGGAATGATGGAAAGTACTCGAGACATGTTTGGTTTTAGTGATGAATCATTTTTGTGTTCCAGCGACACCATAGATGGAGACGAGCTTTTCGACGAGTCCGTGAGCACTACGCCCAGAACAACTTTGATGAGGCTCGTTCACATGGTGGTGGAGGTGTACTGATTGGGAGGGTGACGATCAGCTTCATGGGAAGAAATTAGGTGGTGCAAATTGAAGGACTTCTGAATGTCATGTGATTGACATACGAATCTGCCAGCGATACGTGGCTCAAGCCAATCTCGAACTGTTGTCTCTTGCACTGAGGGAACAGTGGGCAGCAATACCACAATAATATATCTAACGGCTAATCGGATCCATGTTACAGAGATGTCGTTCTCTGACAGATGATGCCATACATCTTACTGAAACGGAGACCTCAGTCGCAGAGAATAAAATCTAAACCACAATTAATGAGCATCATTTCATTGTTAAAATCTTGAAAGGTTCTCTCTGCCAAAGTCGAAACATTACCTCCGTAAAATGAAATTTTGTTTCACATGAGAAATTTAAAATCCATTGGCACTGCAATAATGCTATGTTTCTGTGGTTGTTTTTATACCGTATAAAAATGTTTTATGGAATGAAAATTATATATATATATATATATATATATATATATATATATATATATTTAAATTTATAAATATATTGGCTATTCCATTTATGCAGTAGCAAGGTAGTTGAAGGTGGGGAGGGGGTGAATCTTTCACCATTTGAGACGCATTGGCCGGTATCTCTGTAAGGTTTCTGTGATTGTTCGTGGTCTTCCTTATGCCTTGTAACCCGATCTTCTGATGGTGTATGTATGAATATCTGGTTGATTGTTTCCATTCTCATGACATGGTCAAACCCCCTGGTTTTCTGTCTATAGATGTAATTTTGAGTTGAGACTATCTTCCCTTTTCTATCTTCATTTCTCCGTCGATCTCTTGTGGTGAGATGTGTAGTTTTCCTCATCTTGTTTCACATGATGTCTTTCGATTCGCTAATGTCTTTGTCAAGGTCCATATTTAATATGTGTAACACAAAATTGGTATACAAATACATTACACAAAGTACGGTAGTACTGATTACATTACAAATTCATGTACAGACATGTCAAAGTTTTCATTTGATAAAAAATTATCCAATAGTGAATAGATGTAGTAAAGCCTACCACGCCCTAGTGCAAACGACATCAATATTCAGAAACACAAATGTACATCTAAACACCAAAATAACACTATATAACAGCTTTTTTGTGTCCCAGTAATTGTTTCTAGTTTTATTGGCATATATATCATTACTTTTTATTTTTTGTGAGTTTTACTGACATATATAATTCAGTGTTCTTGTTTGCGAGTTTTACACTCTTATATATAATTCAATTTTATTGTTTGTGAGTTTTACTGACATGTATAGCAGTAGGTTTTATTGCATGTAGTTTCCATCATGTGGCCTCCCGTCAACGAGTCAGTGGCCCTATCGAAGGATCAGTGCCACGCCCCCCCCTTCCTATCTCAACGTTTCTCTATGTGGTCCTGCTTCAAGTCTCCGTGACATCCTGTAAAAGCTACTGATCTAAGCTTTTCATCCTATAATTTTCCACACAAGTGTTTAGGTAAAACATTTCGAACTCAGTTTTTTCCCCATCTCTTTCTAAAAGTATCCTATTCACTCTCGTTCGTTCTCTCTCTCTCTCTCTCTCTCTCTATATATATATATATATATATATATATATATATATATATAATATATATATATATATATATATATATATATATATATATGTATTTTTATCACATCTCTCATTCATGTATCTTTAAAATTACGTCTCATTTCTTAATGATCAGAAATATGATAAGTGGACATGTTTGTCTTGTCCTTGATCCAGCAATATCTTCATAAAACACAGTTCTAACAGTTTGTACAATATCGAAAAAACTGAGTGGGGTAGCGAAATACTGATTTTATTAGTATACATTCCTAGTTTGCGATACACGTATTCTTGTGTGTGTATCATTCCTTAAGTTGTCATGGCATTTCTGATGATCTTGCCATAGTGTCATATAATTGTTCAGCAGAACAGTAACAGACGTCATATTAGTTTAATTAACCTGGTTCTTGGTTAGAAAATCCAGCATCACCACACATGGGGCATTCCCACACGTGCTCCACTCTCCTTTCCAGCAGCCGTGCAATATTGTAGACTCAAAATTTCAGTCAGAAGTTGCTTATGTTATTTTCGGTTCTTTCCTGAGTGGATTCTTACCACTGGTTATCCGGATGGCTGTCATTCTTCGTATGTGCACATTATTACTAACAGTGTCGATTTCTTCACAGTAAATTAATGACTGTCTATTTTAGGTCAGCCCTATCTCTTTTTTAATACAGCGCCAAAAACCACTTCAATGTCCGCCAATGTGTCTACTCTTTCGTTGCCTGTGACACCTACGTGATCAGGGTATTATATACAGATAAAAATATGTACATACGAGTTATTCAGTCATGTCGTGTGATGTAATCTCTCCAGATCGTTGTCTTCCCAGTGAACTCCCTAAACACTTCTCCGCCTTGTGTCATGACGTGTGCTTTCTCAAACGAAGTATTCATGTTATTTTTAATAATATAGTCCATAGCTTTCTTGGTCTTGACTTTCTCCTCCAACCAGGTGATCTGTCCTCTATTATTTGTCTTACTAAACAGTTGTGTCTCTTTATATGACAGAACAGGTGTAGTTTTCTTATTGGTATTGTGTTTAGTAACCAACACTCTGGAATTTTCAATCTGTTTATAATTTGTGTGTTTCCAATTAATCCATTGGAGATTTCAAGTCACAATATACCTGTAGGTTGCCATTGCTTTCGGGAAGGAACAACCGCTAATCGAACACCGTAGAGAGAAGACACTGGTCAGTAGAGAGATATATTCTTTTCTCAATATCCGTCGTTCTATCTTACACAACATGATCTGTGAATTTTGTTTAACTTCCATAGAGGAAGATACTATTTCACTGGTATTTGTTTCTGTTCTATGGTTCTTGGCATATATTTATAGTTAGTGGTATACTATAGGATAATCTTCATGTCTTTAACATTTATATCTTTAATTCAATTTGTCAATACACAGTGCTAGTTTTGAGACACAGAATACGTGTGTCCTACTTTCTCTCTCTCTCTCTCTCTCTCTTTCTTTCTTTATCTTTTTTGTCCAAAATACATTGTATCACCTTTCTCTTATTTCATGTGTAGGCGTTTATATCTATCTCTAGCGGTGTATGTGTGTGTGTGATTTAGTGAACGAAGATGATCGCAGGGGGAAAAAAAACAATACCGACAAACATTTACATGTATCGAGATTGTATACTCATCACTTTGGTATACTGAAAAGAAACATGGACATCCATTGCAGAAAAGTGAAAACCATCTATACATTTTAACATTCTCTATTTGCTCAACATAGTAGAAAATCAAGTTTCAGGTGAAAATCACAAATACAGAGCAGTTGCAACGAATCACATATCAAGGAAACACTCAGCAACAAACGATAACGATGGTTTGATGAAGTACAACACAAACAAATAAGTAAAATGTGTTGTTCGTCCATCACAAGTGATGATGACTATTTGTAACACCCACATTTGAAAATCAAATTTTAGTTATGTCCTTGATTATGAGTTCGTAGATGGCTAATGAGCCCTATTCGAGCTGTAAATGTCCTTGGACAGTTCCGACATGGAATGACGACAGCAGACCGATCTTGGTCTATCCGTGACTTTCTAGCTGCTCTCCGCTGTTGAGCTACTGCATTTCTCTTTTTTTCACAAGATGATGCGCTCTTTTTTATTTTAGAACGTCATGTAGATCTATTTTGTGCAAGTTCTTCCCATGTATCGTGGTCTATTTCAAATGCTTTCAGTGAGTTCTTTAGCGAGTCCTTGTCGCGCTTCCTCTGGCCACCTTGAGATCGTATGCCCTTCTCTAGCGTGAATGTGAAATGACTTGCACTGGGATTTTGATTAAAGTGAGGAAGAGTTGTGCAAAGCGTCGCCCTCATTCACTTGTCGGACCTCATTTGAAACCAGTGGCAAGACGAATCGAGACGACTGGAAGTGAAGTAGGATGCACTGGAAGACCATGGTTTTCTACGTGTCTCACCATGTCCGATGCGGTCCACACCGCGTTGCTGGCGTTCGCCAACATTACCCGGAGGGCCGATACACCATTGTACCTCGTACGCGTAAATTCACCGAATATCAGACTTTACGTGTTTAGGTTGACAAGACCGTTATGCTTTTTGAGATAGTCTCA
This sequence comes from Meghimatium bilineatum, assembly GCA_034231615.1. Taxonomy (NCBI): domain Eukaryota; kingdom Metazoa; phylum Mollusca; class Gastropoda; order Stylommatophora; family Philomycidae; genus Meghimatium; species Meghimatium bilineatum. Next base: position 52,525,730 of record CM067304.1, read on the forward strand.
GCACAATAGCACCTACTTTAACAGGCTGTCAGTCGAGTGTGGAGCCAGAACACGCCTCAGGCAGTCCACTGGTGTGTTCACACGACACGTCAAGCCTGTTGTTGTAGCTACATGGTGAATAGGGAGCGATTTAAATGTGCTATTGACACCGAAGTAAATTTGTTCATCACATAAACTTCAACATTATTATAACTAACAAATAACAACGTTCTGTACACACTAATATTATGTGGCGAACCGTTCGAAAGTGATCTGTTGTGAGGTCAGATCATTCCTAAGATTATATATATATATATATATATGCACCGTCTCAAAGACATAACATTTATGTTTGCCTCCCAATACATTGGAAAAGTGTAGATGAGAATCACGACTCAGTAGCAACGATGTAAGGACATATAAAGTAGAAGAAAAATAATTATAGCAAAGCAAGCTGGAATGCAAACGGCACTTGTTAAAGAGAAAAACAATTCTTGCAATGCAAAATGGAATAAAACGACACTTGTGAAAGAGAAAAAACAATTCTTGAAAAGCAAACTGGGATGCAAACCGCACTTGTGAAAGAGAAAAAACAATCCTTGCAAAGCAAACTGGAATGCACTTGTTAAAGAGAAAAATAATTCTTGCAAAGCCAGCTGGAATGCAAACAGCACTTGTAAAAGAGAAAACAATTTTTGCAAAGCAAACTGGAATGCAAACGGCACTTGTGAATGAGCAAAACAATTCTTGCACAGCAAACTGGAATGCAAACGGCAATTGTGAACTAGAAAAGACACTACACAGCCACAAAAGCATTGTGGTATCATAGACACCACAAATATAACCATCTTCACGACGGAAACTGCCATACATTTTATATATAGTTTGTTATTGTATGCTGTATAACTATATTTTTGATATTCTGAACAAATGTGAATTTAGCACCGACTCACAAATAGCCAAACAGCCATCAAAAATGAAAATTTAGAGGAACAAGAGTCATCACGTCGCTACCGCCATTATTTTTGACAAATGTAACACTCTTGTCAGTGGTAAAATTAAGAACAGTGTAAAACAAAGTGTTATGTTTGGTACATGGAACGTTTGTACTTTCTATCAAGAGAAAACACATAAGAATTTTATGTATAGCATGGGCAGCTAAAAAGACAAATGAAGAAGTGTAACAATCAATAAACGTAGAGCGGCTGACTCCTTAACAAAAGTTAACAAAAGCTGATATATGTGATGATAGTAATTTTTTCCATCAAATTAAGTTAGGTTGGTAGATGGCTAATATCCTATTCTGGTCGCAGATGTCATTGGACAGTTCGGATAATGTTAACCACTTTAGATGTTTTTTTTTAAAATCTACCCAAGACTTTCTAGCTACTCTTTGCTGTTGAGCTGCTGTATGTTTCCTCTCTTTTGCAAGATGTTGCTCATTTTATGACTGTACAGCGACATGTAGCTCTATTTTGATTTTGTGGATGTGAAAATAACTTACACTGTGCATTTTAGTGAGGAAGAGCTATGCAAAGCGTCGACCACACTCTCCTGTTGGACATCATTTGAGCTCAGTGGTATGACATATCGAGACGATTTGAACTGAAGTATCATGCAGTGGATAACCATAGTTTTTTTCGTGTCTCACTATAATATATGAGATCCCCACCATGTTACTGGAATTCCTCGTATCCTGTGCGCCGATAAACGTGACTAATACGTGTAAATTAGCGGAAAATATGATTTTACGTGTAGACGTTGAAACGACCTTCGTGTCTTCGGAGACAAAGTCAGCATGATAGCACCAACTTTATGACCTCCTAAATTGATTCTTTTTTAGGAACACGCGTCACATCACTAGACATTCCCATATATGCTCTGCTTGCCGATTCGTCAGCCATCTAAATGTGTAATACGTTCAGTGTCCCAGTCAGTTGCTGGTTATGCGTTCTTTTGATCTTTCCGGAGAGGGATCACTTTTTCCCATCGTCTCTAGTAGTCCCTTCTACTTCTACCATTCTCTAAATATGTACATTGTTTCGTTCGACCTGCTCCTCGTCTTCTCGAAGGATATCCATGACTGCTCTAATCAATTCAAGCTTGTCTCTTCTTATCTCGTTGTCGTTCATGAAGGCTTTACAAACCAACACATCGGCTCTTTCGTTTCTCTTGACCCCAGTATGATCTGGACAGTAGATCCATAAAATATTAAATGATAATCAATAGAAGGTGGTACTGCTAGTAGAACATAATGGAAAATAGTACTCACGTGTAAAACAGGTAATGAAGTCCTACTGAATGATGACTAAAACACTACACACTATCACTAACGGATGTAAATATGGTACATATAACAAAACAATACACAGAATATAATCAACAGATGACAATACACAGGACAAAGTCGACGTTTCGGACCAATAGGCCTTTTTCAAGACACGGACATAACATACAAACACACAAAAAAACCAACGTTTACGTGTAGGCGTTGAAACGACCTTCGTGTCTTCGGAGACAAAGTCAGCATGATAGCACCAACTTTATGACCTCCTAAATTGATTCTTTTTTAGGAACACGCGTCACATCACTAGACATTCCCATATATGCTCTGCTTGCCGATTCGTCAGCCATCTAAATGTGTAATACGTTCAGTGTCCCAGTCAGTTGCTGGTTATGCGTTCTTTTGATCTTTCCTGATAACAAAACAATACACAGAATATAATCAACAGATGACAATACACAGGACAAAGTCGACGTTTCGGACCAATAGGCCTTTTTCAAGACACGGACATAACATACACACATAAAAAAAACCAACGTTTACGTTACTTGTGGTTTTTTTATGTTTGTATGTTATGTCCGTGTCTTGAAAAAGGCCTATTGGTCCGAAACGTCGACTTTGTCCTGTGTATTGTCATCTGTTGATTATATTCTGTGTATTGTTTTGTTATATGTACCATATTTACATCCGTTAGTGATAGTGTGTAGTGTTTTAGTCATCATTCAGTAGGACTTCATTACCTGTTTTACACGTGAGTACTATTTTAAAATATTAAATGCGTTGTTGAGAAGAGTGGCCCATTCAGTACTTATCATACGCTTTTCTATCTTCAGCAGCATACTTTGAGAGTCTCATATAATCTCTGAGTCAGTTGGGGGTTGCGTCGCCAGCCAAGTGAGAGCAGCTGTCACCGCTTCTATTTTCATTCTCATACACGATGGTGTAGGGGAGTACGCAGCTGACTTCTCAGCTAATTTTTTGACAATGTGGTGGGCCACAAACCCCAACCACACCAACTTGTTTCTTGTGTTACTGATCCGTTTGTGTAAATTATTGTATCGAATGGCTTCGAGTGCTGCGATAGGAGTTCTTGAGTCATTCCCTGTTCTGTTGGCAGCCGAGTTGCGGTATTTTTTTCCCATCTGTATTACAACCGTTGTCAATAACTTTCTATCTATGGCAAATGTCACCCATTCACAGCCTCTTCCCACAGCTAATAAACTTTGAGTATGGTAACTTCTACTTCTGCCATCCAAGACCTTTCTTTCTTGATACGCCTTCCTTTTGCGTTGTCTAGAGATTGGTGTAAAAGGTAATACTCATTATAGGCACCTTGAAGTATTCTTTAATCTGCGCTAATTGATGCCTTGCTTTGATGCTCGGTAGGTCTAGGAGAAATCATATGGCAGCGATAGGTATATCTTTTGTGCATCCTAGGACAGCTCTCATTGCCTCGGTTTGAACTCTCTCCAGTCTATCCACCTGTGTTTGCGACAGTGTAAGTAATCCTGAACCATACACCAGCACAGATGACACTGCCTGCATCATCTGAAAAAATGTTCGCTGTGGAATCTTTGCCGATTCCATGATTTTGTCGGCGCTGACACGCAATTAATCATGTATCTTCTATTTCTGCCGTGCTTGTACAGCAAGAGGTCGTCCGCATAAGTTAGTATCGTACCGAATTCATCCTCCTGAAGCTGTGCTATTTTGTAAGTGTAGATGTTAAGGAGTAGAGGTGATAGTGGCGATCCCTGTGGCAACCCCGGTACTATGGTTCTGATCTCTGATGTCCAGAATCCTAATCTCAGAGCAACAGGTCTGAACATTAGCATCATTGCTATCCATCGAATTATAGGTATTAGGAGTGCGGTAGCCTAGTTCTTAGTGAGCTTGCTTGCTATCACTGATTTACAGCGTGCGAGGTCCGAAACCACGTCCGGACAAACAAAAATCCGGGTTGTGATTTCTCGCTTGACACGACCACTGTTCCAATCGACTGAACTATAAATGAGTACCTGACGCATGAGTTAGGGGAGATAAAGACATCACGGAAGGGAACTGGCCACCCCACCTAATAGTTGCTGCGGCTTAGTACATGAATATTTATTATATTCATCCCCGACGGGAGGTTGCAGCCATGGGACATACATTTACCTTTACCTTATCCACCGAATTATCCACGTGTCGATGCTGAGTTCACTTAGCAAACGTATCAGCCCGCTGAAGCTGATTTTGTTATAAGAATCTTCTAGGTGGATCGTGGCGACCAATGTTTCCTCCTTTGCCTGAAAGCCCTCGCAGATGTCATAGACAGGGATTGCTGCATTTGTGGTCGTGTCTCTCCCCGGTCTGTATGCATAGACCGTTCCAAAACACAGTTCCAACCTTCTTTTGAGCCAGGTTTGAGTTTCTCATATTTACAGGTGTTCTAACCATTCATCCACTCCCCTCCGTCGGCCGATAATGTTGTATTATTTTATAAGTTCAGGTTAAACCATCTCTCTATCTTTGTTCTTGTTTAGATCTTTAAATATTCTTAAAAATGAGACGTGTCTATCTTCCTTTTCCCTCTCTCCTTCTACCTAAACTTGGTCTACGTGGTGTAGTAGTTAAGACATTTTCATTGTATCTGGGAGATTGCAAGTTCGAAATAAGGACATAGCACTTTCTTTTTAAATCTAATGCACCTTTCTAAGGCGTATCACTTGGACTACTGATTTACGTGCTCTGAGTGATACTTTCAAAAGATGACATGCTGTTCTGTTGAGAGTGACGGAGAAGTTATGCACACACAAAATCAGATTAAAATAAAATCACTCCTATACGCATTATAATCCTACATTTGTATCTGTTTCCAATGATTTTTTTAGCAGATGGCTGTTGCAGCCAGCCTTCGCTGTGGAGATGGCACTTGATGGTAATGTTAGCAGATTTATATTTCTACGCACATTAATTGTTTATGTATTATCATTATCTACTATCTCCCCGTACAATCACCCACCAAACAATGTATTCACGAGAGTAATTGCCTATCTGTTTATCGATCTATCTTTATCTACGCGTGATTGCGATTGAACAATTACAACTTCATTCTTTCCATCCATTCGTGTCCACTACTTTGACAAAATTTTATTTATTTTGATAATTGCGTTCATATGTGTAACCCCTTCTCTCTCTCTCTCTCTCTCTCTCTCTCTCTCTCTCTCTTGCTCTGCAGAAAATACATGATATCGCTTTTCTCTTATTTCATATACATGTGTATTTCTCTCTCACAGTGTGTGTATATGTTTGTGTGTGCGATTTAGTGAAGAGAGAGAGATTGTCGATTTTATCATTGCTCTCTGTTTATTATTTCTTATTTTTTTTCGGACATATCTTAAACACGGTCTAAAATTTATCTCCCACATTTGTATGTATTACTAACTAGACCGCACTGTATCTGCAACTAGCGCCTACTTCTCAGACTTGTGTGTACTTTATTAATCAGACCACACATTCTCTCCCTCTTTCATCTATCTCAAGCCAAATTGAATCTCCCAATTTCGTCTACCACATCAATCAGACCACACACAATCTCCAACTTTCGTAAACCACATTAATCAAACAACAATACATTTTCTGTGTGTCTCTACCACATTTGCCAGACCACAAACAATCTCCAGCTTTCTCTACAATAACAATCAGACCACAAACAATCTCCAACTTTTCTCTACAATAACAATCAGACCACGTACAACATCTTATTTTCGTCTCCGTCCTTAATCAGACCACAATGATCATCTACTTCCCTCTACCTTGTTGATCTCTCGATAAAGGTAAATGGTGTAGTACTGAAAGTTGTGAATAGATTCACATACCTAGGTAGTACGTTATCACAATATGCCAACGTTAATGGTGAATTGTATACAGGAATCGCGCCAAAGCAAGCAGCACTTTCGGCAGATTGTACGCAAATGTGTGGCGCATAAATGACATTAAGCTACATACTAAGCTGAAAGTCTACAGAGCAGTGGTACTTCCAGTGCTGTTATACACTAGTGAAACATCGACTATGTATAGACGTCATATGAGGAAACAATCACTTTCAGATAACTTGTCAGACTCATGAATATCAGATGGCAAGACAAGATTCCAGATACCACTGTCCTTGACAGATCGCCCCAACATTGACACTATCCTGATGCAGATGCACATTCAATGGGCAGGTCATTTGTTACTTATTCCAGACTAGCGTCTGCCAAAGATACTTCTCTATGGTGAGCTGGAGATGGTTAAACGATCTCAAGGTGGCCACAATTAGCGCTACAAGTATTTGTTAAAGAAATCACTGAAAGCGTTTGAAATAGACTAAGACACAAGGGAAAAACCTGCACAAAATAGATATATATATGACGCTCTACAGTCAAAAAGAGCGCATCATCTTGTGGAAAAAAGAGAAATGCAGCAGCTCAACAGCGGAGAGTAGCTAGAAAGTCACGTATAGACCAAAATCCGCCTGCAGCCGTCATTCCATGCCCGAACTGTCCAAGAACATTTACAGCTCGAATAGGGCTCATTAGCCATCTACGAACTTTTATGCATGGTCGTAATTCTAACATAATTTTCAAAAGTGGATGTACAAATGGTCATCATTACTTATGATAGACGAACACACATATTATATACAGAACAACCAACTACATAATCCCTTCCTCCTGCGACTCCTTAACGGGAAAATGCAGTGTTTGTCAGGTTTTTCTTTTCTTTTTGACACAACAACCCTGTCACAAACGTATTCCCACCAAGATTGACTTTAGACAACAATGACTAAATTTTGTCTCCTAACCACAGGACACGATTTCGTCAAGTTGTGAACGGATGGACTGCATCTGATTGGTCATCTTGTTTTCATTGTTCCTACTAATAGTAGGCAGTCAGCGGTGATATAATAGGACACGTGACAAAGCTGCGTGACATGTTCTCTTTATCACGTGTTTGCGACACGTGACAGGATTGAATTTCCACTCAAGTTGACCAATAGGGAGCATTATTTGTACAGACAAAGAGATTCTGTTACCATAATAATAAATAGAGAAATAGATAATAGACATACAGATAACGAACGAGGCAAGTCAACAAGATGGGCTATAGACAAGATGAACGAGTGCCAGACACCGAGAGAAATGTTTTCATACAGATGACAGGTAATGAGATACTGACAAACCAAATTAATGAGACATACACAAGTTCAGAACACATATGGGGCAATGCTAAAGATAATAAGAGTGAGTTTTTCGTTTTTAAATATATGGCTTTTAGTCTTGGAAAAGTCCTACTCCAGAATAGATTTGCTGACTGATCACAAATAGTGTACTTCTCTAGTATGAGAAGAATAACAATTGGTTGTTTGGTATACATCCTGTATCACCAACCACTGATATGCACTGATAAAATCGACTCTAGCAAAATAACTGATCAGTGAAAACACCACACAGCTATCAAAACAACGTTGATAGATGAAACAGCAGATAAAAGAGAACTCTGCCCACAATCTTGAGAACACGCTCCAGTCACCATGACAGCAGCTACTCATCATCAGCAATCAAGTTATCATGATGGCATATCGTGCCTATAAGCAATCAAGTTATCATGATGCCATATCGTGCCTATCAGCAATCAAGTTACCATGATGTCATATCGTGCCTACCAGCAATAAAGTTACCATGATGGCATATCGTGCCTATCAGCGATCAAGTTACCATGATAGCATATCGTGCCTATCAGCAATCAAGTTACCATGATGGCATATCATGCCTATTAGCGATCAAGTTACCATGATGGCATATCGTGCCTATCAGCAATCAAGTTATCATGATGGCATATCGTGCCTACCAGGTTATACGACTCTGTAGTGAATATAGATCCAATTATAAACAGCGACTGAGGCCAACGACACAGTCATTGATTTAGTAAACTCATAGTTAGAACTCATTGAACAAATAAAAACACCCTATATAGGTTATCTTAGGATATTCTCTGAAATAGTTTCCCAACTATGTTTGGCGAGGTCCCTTTGTCGCACACATTTTCATCGATGTCCACCCCCCCCCCTCGCAAATTCGTTTAAATAATGGCTTTCGCTTATTTGAATTAGCAATTGTTGTATAAGTTCTTGTTTACTCTCCAGAACTCAACCTCAGATTTTCAGGTTTAGTTATACTCGTATATATAATTTTTTTTTTAATTTCTTCAGTATCATTTCATTTAAAGCACTAAAGCCAAATTCAGCTAAATATGAATATAGTAGCGGTAATATCCTTTATCTTGAAAAGTTGATTTTTGTGTGTTGAAAATATGATTTGAATTTTATTTAATTTCGATTTGCATTTAATTTGAATTTTAAAAAGTTTAATTTTTTTAAATCTTGAACAGTTGAATTTGCGTATTTAGTTTCTGTCTCTTAACAAAGACCGTTTCCTTTCATACTAATTAAAGTTTTATTTGACTCATATTGCATTTCCGAGAGCTCTTTTTTGTTTCGCATTCTGATTTTAATTTTGAAATGCTACAATACATGTTTAAATACACAATGTCCAACAAAACCATACGAAACGTTGGCTTCTAAACAACATTGTAACAAAAAAGTAGAGATTGCATACATAATGAGACATATCAACGTGGAAAAATAGTAATTCAAGTCATGGTTACTGATAACAGGGCCGTCCAAGACGAAGATAAATAAGAGACATCTCACATGTTATTTGAACATACCCTTTTATGCGCAGGTCAACTCGTCCAGAATCGTAATGAAATCAGAACATCCGCAAAGAAGACTACGTGTAGGAAATAATATATTATCTCAAGAGCTATAAAAATCATTTTTAATAACTGGCCTTGGAATTATTTCTTTATTTTGTCGTTTCTCTGCTTTTGTAGGCGTCTCGTGATTAAAGGATGATTGGATGTTGAGTGATAGAATATTTGGTAGCTCGATTTGCTCGGTAGCTCCTGCATTCCACATTCTTCCTGGTATTCCCTTGCCTTTAAATTTTTCCATTTTGACGTTGCATGCTTTCACCGGTCAATATATGTTTATTCTCACTAAGTACCCCAATCATTTAGTCCCTGATTTCGCAAACGCTGCTCCAAAAGTTCTAATCTCTTCATTTCTCACATGGTCTCATAGTCTTCTGTTCGCCTGTGGTGGAACCTAGGTCTGATCGCAACTTCATGAAGCAAAGAATAGCCCTACTGTCTTCTTTAAGGGCATGTCGTAAGAAATCATCATTTTCACTGCGATATTATTTGATATTATCATGTTTGTCGTCTACAATTCATTCACTGTGATCATGCAAATATTCTTTGGACATGGTAATATAGCAGAAAAAGAAACAGTAGAATGACTTGAAAAAAATGGTACCTCAAAACAGCTAAAGAAAAGATAATCCTGAATAATTACAGTTAAACGGGTTCTCAGAAACATAACCAGCAGCATACGGCTGAACAGATAGGCAAAACTACTTGATGTTCAAAATTTATTTAATGAAATGATGCAACATAACGAAAAGTACATAAACAATTCTGCAGGTGATATCAACCCATTATATTTCAGCTCCAAACAGGATATGTTGGAGTCAGCAGCTATTTAAACCACATCAGCTCCCAGCAGCTACCCACGAGTGGACACTGCTCTCATCCCATATACACAGTGGACCGTTTCTTTATTAATTGTCGGTCTCTCACAGCATACCCGCTCCCCCTCCCAATATACACTTTAGGAACACCCTTAAACAGCTTACTAACTATATTGAACGCTAAGTCAACTCCAAAAGATAGCGACTATTTTAAGATGCACTTTGAACTTTAAAGGATGCACTTTGAACTTTAAAGAGTACGCTAACGCATCATCAAGTGAATATCGATACTTGTGCCAACAGTATTGAGATATATATATATATAGTATCATCAATATATTATGCAAAGCTGGATGGCATTGATGATCATCGATCTCTCTAATTCTATCATTAGTACTGAGTGTCAGTTCTACTGCTGACTCTATCGTGCCTCCACGATGTCTAACATTCCAGTATCTTCTTTACCTTTCATCCTCTTTCTCATGTTCCATCGAGTTCGCCTATTTTACTCCAAACATCCTAGTCGTATAATGCGGCTAATAAATGTGGACTGTTTCTCTGATATTGATAACTTACATTTGGTGTCACTCTCTCAGACATCTTCATTAGTTTTTCTAACTGTTCGTCTGATTATCAGCATTCTGATGAAGAATTACATCTCCATGGTCTCTATTTTGCTATTTGTTTATATATTTATTGTCCATGATTTGTTTCCATATGATAGAGTTGGCCCTGTGTAGCAATGCTAGACTATTTTCCTGACATCTAGTGATAAATATTCAGTTAATAATTCAACTGAAATTTAACTCAGTTCAACTAATAACCTGACAAGTCAGACAGACATATATTGACGTGGGGAAGATACACATACAATAAGAAATCGTATTATAGAACAATCACCTTCTTGAAAAGAGTAAGCAGGATTGTAGTCTTCTACTGGTTACTAGAAGGGCAGAGTGCATTGTGAGGCAACAAACCTGATGGAGACCGCCATCTTCATATGAGAAACCATTATGGCTACTAAGACGACGAGTGCTAGTAATAACGGAAATACATAAACAATAGTAAAAACTAAGTAATAAAAACGAAACATTACACAGACACCGTTTTGGCTAAAGACATTAATCATCAGAACAAACCTAAATGGAGAAATTGCTAAGAACATACATGGGAACACATATAGGGAAAGACGCGTAACATACCTACATATCTTCATATTTATGTCTATATTGCAATTTGCACTATGATACGGCATCTTCTATTTTCATGCTAGTTGGGTTATCCTGGACATTATCGTGCTTGCACGTCCCTAAGAAGATACGCCTATGTGTTTATGAGTGATATTTAATATACACATTAACCTTCAACCACAAAGAGATACTTCAAACAGAATTTAAGGAGATCTATTTTTCTATACACTATTTATTCCTTTAAGATTTATTATATCCGTTTCAGAGCTATTGATATCATGTTCTGTATTGAATTATAATTCAACATCTTTATGTATTCTCTCTCATCGTCTCTCAAGCTCTCTTAATCTCAGTCTCCTTAACTTTCTCAAAATTGTTGTTAAATCCTAAAACGCCATATTCTTAGATTTTTTATTAAAATCCTTGTCTCAAGACCCAATCGCATCTGTACATACACGATCATGCACGAACAATCACACACAGAGTTGGGATTCGTCCGGTGATGGTACATAGATCGAGAAAGAACCTTGCTATTTTACAAAGTATACAATAGCTATACTGTAGGTAATACGTAGAAACGAGTAGCAAACAAACACTTTTGTTCGCTTACAATTATCCCTTTAGAGTAGGAGACCTCTCTTCAAAGCGTTACACAGTCTGTAGATTTGAAATTGTAGATGTTTGAGATAGATCTATCCATTACACAGTGTATATTTGAAGTTTTACATGTTTGAGATAGAGCTATCCATTGCACAAAGGATACACGGGCTCTATTTTTCATATTTTCTGACGCTTTAAACACTTAAATAAATATTGTTGTTCGTTTGTAAAAACGACTATAACCATTCAGCTGAACTGGGAGTATGATGAAGATGATGTTATCTTCGATGTGCTCGGCAGTGAATAATAAGCCACATATGTGCCTGGAATTGTTCACTACACAGGGCATGTGTGGTACACTGAGCAGCTCTTCCCTTTCTTCTAGCGCGATTTTATTGCGTAGTTTCATGTCTGATTTTCTCTACAACTGCTGTACCACCACTCTTGAGTCTGCGACTTTTGTGAGTCTACAGAAAGCGAACATGGCATGTTCTATTTCAATAACCACATAGTCTATGTACAAATGACGACTACCAATTTAACGATAATAGAGAATACTAAATTCCAAACATATAGTCATGTTGTGTGGCCGTTGTCTGGTATTCCATTAAAGAGTAAATTATACAATACTGAAACCCCACGAAACCCCATCGGTGAAAGTATGGCTTCTATTTTATGTGAGCGACCACTTTTACTGCTATACCAAGGACTTGCCAAATCAGTAGTAGAGAGACTCCCTGATCATTCTTTTCTGTAGTCAAATAGAGAATAACAATATGGATATTGTTATATGATATTAATATTTAGAGACGAATATTGGTAAACAATTTACTCAGAAAGCGTGAAAAATAACAATTACATATATGAAGTGACATGGGGAATACAACAGAAGACAACTTTGTTGTATCTACATATGCATATACCCAACGTCAATGTGAGGTTGGCCTTCTAAACAACATATTGTGAAGAAAATTAGGTTTTGTGGTCGACGTAAAATGACATAGTGGTAGGGAAAGAGTACTGTTGGAGGAAGAGGTAGAAGGAAACAGAAGAAAAGTTCGATCAAGGAAATTGGTTTAGAGTTTGGACAAGCAATATTCAAGAATGTATGCATATATACATGGAGGAAGCAGGGAATTCGCCCAAAATCGCGTAGATTTCAATATATTCATAAGGAAGACGCCGCTCTGCAAAGAATATGTCACATAACAACAAACCAATTTTTCCAAGCACAGAAATACACATGTTCGTAAGCATACACACTAGCATACTATACACAAATTACATAACATGAATAAATAAAACAGTACCCACATTCAAGGCACATAGAAACAACTTTCACATAAAGAACATGTTCGCTGACTTTCACATATTGAACATTTTCCCTGACTTTCACATACCCAACACTTTCCATGACTTTCACATATCGGAACACATCTTCACCAATACTGTAAAATTTGGAACCCTGGGACGCTCTGTTCCACTTTAAGTAAACTCATTTTAATTTAGTTCTTGCTTCACCGAATATTGCTATTGGCGATGCAGCCCTAGGCAGCCTCTCCGGTTTCTCTTGCCTAGTTTCAGATCTTCAGAACATCCACCAATAAAATAAAATAATCACTAGTTATCCTCATTAACCTACATATATGCGCATCTCAATTTTCAATATATTTACTTAGAATCATTCTTCAAACATAATCACAGAGAAGTAGCAACAAAAAACATGTTCCCAATGTGGCAAACAGTAACGTCTGACAACACAACTTCAAACAACATCAACGTTCATCCAGAAATCACATCTAAATAGTCGATATTTCAACACGATAAAACAGTTGCATGCTTTGATCAGTTCCGATTTGTCAATACATATCTCACACCAGCTTTTGTGGGTCGCAGATCACAACTAAATTATGATTACTAGCTTGCATGATGATTAGATATAAGATCAAACAGGATTATTTGGAGAAGAATTAAAACCGTTTATTTCTGTCTGTTTGTGTGTCCAAATATAGAAATACATATCTGTATGTTCCATAAATAACAGAGCATAAAGAATTGAATAGATAACAGAACAACTACGCGCATTTTATAATAATAAAATCACGCAACCCAGCAAGGTAGTAGGGGATCCTAACAGGGTAGTAGTAGCACTACATTGAAGACATCAGAATGAACATGCATAATTGAGATTATGTTGATATTACAATGAAACCAATTCAGTGCTAATAATTTTACTAGATGACACACATATCCACTCCAACACTTCAGTTATCGGTGAACATAAATAATATAGCAACCATTTTACAGGAGGTCGGTGCATAGCATCCGGTTCATCAGACATACGCAGGAACTTAAAGATGATGAATATAAACTCATAAATGGGATTCAAAGGTAACCGCACTGCCCTCTTGTAATTTTGATTGATGGAAGAGACCCAAGGTTATAGAGGCACATTTGCGTTGTATTTTGTGATTACAGTCTGTTTGGAAACTCGTGTGAAACTTATGACCATCGCCTTGTAGGATCGTGACGTGAAGTGCACATTTAAATGGAACTGAATTGTATTGCACATGATACACGATATAACTGAATAAAACACCGCTCAGTTCCCAATACACTGTCAAATAGTTCACAATGGCGAGTTCAGAGAGTAAGTCTCAACAGAAGAAATACGGCCCAGTTGTTCAGTACTTTGTGAGCAAGACAAAGTGCTAGAGAGTAATTTCAAGTTATCCATAAATTACGTAAACAATATTGGGCCAGATAGTAAATCCCTCGCACTGTCAACAAGTTGATCATGAATTTCGAAAACTCCCTGCTTAATCAAATCAAACATTTTATTCCCCCCCCCCCTCTCCCCAAACCCAAAATGGAAAAAACGCTATGGAAAATGCAGACAAATTAGGGAAAATTACATGATTTTCTCAGATTTTTCGAGAAGACATTATTTCAAACAAGTATAATTTTGTTTGAACACAACTTAAAGTTGTGTTCCACACCTAATTATACACATTAATTGTAAGTATGTCTGCATGTTTGTCAGGACAATATGTCCCGTTTGATAAAGAGTTGCAATCTTTTGACGGAACTAAGAAAAGGAAACTTCCAATCATCAAAGGTAAACGCATTGTGATAGGTCATGCAGACAATTTTCTTCTTCTTCTTCTTTCGTTCACTTGAAACATGTCTATATCTGTAATTCTGTCTCCTTAATAAAACTCACTGTCTTTTGTAGTTCATACAGTGTCCCATAGAGCTTTGATTCCAGTGTTGTTTCCTCTGGCCAATATGTCTGCCTCAGCGTTTCATGCTCAGAACACTCTTGAAGTATATGTTTGGCACTCTGTGCTGCCTGTCCACATGTACACATGGCCGTGTTGCCAATCTTGAACTTTGTATACATGTGACTGCGGAGTCGGTTGTGTCCTGTTCTGAGACGTAGAATTATAACTTGTTCTGGTCTGTTCATAATATGATAGTCATCTTGTGTTGGTGTTTGTGGCTTTCTTATTGACTTGATCATCTGTTTTTTCTGATGGTAGGTGATTGGTATATCTGGTTGATCTTCGGCAGCACCTTCCTTAGCCAGTTGGTCTGCTTTTTCATTTCCTGGTATTCCACAGTGAGAGGGTATCCACTGCATGGTTACCATATACTGGTAAGACAATTCGCTAAGTAGTTTTTTTAAGTCTGTTAGTTTTCCAGACTGGAGAGCTTGAAGCACTGACCTTGCATCTGTCAGGAATACCACAGGCTGTAGGTCAGAGTTGGAGTTCAGCAGTTTTTTAGCTGCCATACTAATTGCCTGGTTTTCTGCATCATAATTATTGCAGAATTTTCCTGTCGGTGTTCTGATTGTATCTCTAGGCTTGTGTGGATATTCTATATATACACCTGCACCTCCATTCCTCACAGCATTCTGTGCTGACCCATCTGTGTACACTCTGACCCATATATCTTGTGGATATTCCTCATCCAGGAAACTACGCAAAAAGTGTTATCTGTGTGACAGAACGAATTTTTCAAGCATCTTCTACACATGTTAGAGACTATCACACCGAAATGAATGGAATTATTTACTGGAATTGGTTAGTAAACTCAAGTCTACCAGCACTAGATAGGTCATCATGTGTTGTTATGGACAATGCCTCCTGTTATAACGTAGAAGAATATAAAGGAAAAGTTCCTAATTCATCAAGCACAAAACAAGAAATCATGTTTGGCTTGCAAATGAAAAAGTATCTTTATGTAGGAATACATTCATTCAAACCAGAGCTGTTAGAAATCACGGCAAAAGAAGACGAAGATTTTTGGAATTGTCAAAATCATCTCTGAGCATAGTCATACTTCTCTTCGACTACCACCTTTACCATTCACATCTCAATCCCATTGGACTTGTGTAGGCTGCAGTTAAAAGTTAAGTTACCGTACTAATCAAGACTCTCAAACTTTCTGATGTAACAAACATAACACGTGATATCCTCGTAAAAATAGATATTGAGTACTGGAGAAAATGTGAAAGCATGTGCTTCAGGAGGAATAGACATATTGGAAACGAGATAGTTTGTATTTTATCCAGCAATTAGCAGTACTGGATCTTTTCGAGTCTTCAGAATCTGAATAAAATAGTTAATGTGCCTATCTCTGTTGTTCTCACATCGATCAAATATCTGACAATATCATGCATTTATAACAAAATCAACTGATAAGTCATTGTGTTGCTTGTCACAGCGGTTTGTTTGCAGCCATCTGTATTTACGGAATGATCAAATACACATATTGCTCTTCAATACCACTGTCACAAGAAAAACATAAGACTATTTGATCATCAAATATAAACCCTGCTTAGCATACACTCTGGAAGTAATGATAACTATCTCACGTTTCCTGTTACTATACAAAGTTGGGGTAAGCAGTTGCATCCACAATTTTGTGTAATATGGTAAAATATACAATGCGTACTTATGTAATAATATATAACAAAAAAACGTTGTGTGCAATTTCAAGTATACCTATTAATTTGTAAAATATTAATTCCTAATATTGTGCTGTGTATAAGACTAATTGCGATACATGGTTGTTATGCATCAGGTCGTTTTCGTGAAAATTGAGTTCCCGTAAGTAAATGAATTATGTAACGTACTATTGTAAACACTGTATACACGTAGAGTAGCACCCTTACAGAGATGACTTAACAATCCAAGTCGTTGTGAATTGTTTACCATGACGTATATCACAAACGCTACCCATCAGCATCAGAGTGTCTGGTCAATTAAGCCAAACGGTAACCAGATACAAAGTCCCAGACACAATATATCGGACAAGATATCTCAGACAAAATATCATCCGACAAAATATCTTCAGAAAATTTTACGTACAAATAAATGTGTCATATTCTCTATAGTTGATGAGCAGACTTTATAACATTTGTATTCGAAGGTCTATAACCGTTTCTCTATATCTGCAGCGTGTCCAACTCTCACAACTAAACAACACAATAGTAAGCACTAGTGAGCTATATAGTTTGATTTCCACTCAAATACTGATGTTCAGTCAGTTCCTTCTTTGCCAAGTTTGGCACATAGGGTGGATGTCATAGTTCTCTATGCCTGTCGATCATTTGCAATTGCCAAGTATTGCACGTCGTGCGTATTTATGCCTGCTGAATTTAATTCATTCTTAACAGTACTTCTGAGCGTTGTTTTTGGTCTTCCCTGTTTTCTTTTTCCTGTTTGGTGTCCACATGAAGGCTTGTGTGGAATACTGATGTTGGTTTTCCAAATTAAATTTTGTCTTGACATAGAAGCTAGCACCATCTACATTCTTATTTTAATTATGATTTGCATTTTCAATCACTACATATGCACGACTGGAGGTATTTGAAAGTGATCACCTTCGCAAGCTTCTGCACATTCAACACAATGTTAGCATGTACATATGTGCCTCTGCTATTAAGTAAGACCGTACTATTTTTCGATGTTAATCTCCATCCCGTACTTGCAGGTAACATTTCCACCTTTGCTGTTAGTTCTTGAAGTTCCTTATCTGACACAGTTCACAGATCAATATGATCGGTTAAGTGCACATTTCAGATATAGCGAGATGCGATCGATATAGATTTGCTATAATCCTAAAAGATCTCCTGAAATATGTCCTCTAGCTATTTATTGATAAGTACTGGATACATTATTTGTCGCTGCTGAACTCGCACATTTGTTATTAAAGACCTCACCAATTCTATTATTTGATAAGACAGCACTATTTGCGTTTCTGTAATTTAACAATTGCAATTTATCAATGTCTATTATGACCTTCCCGAAAGTAATGACAATATACCGGAATAATGTGTGTAGAATTGTGCATTTTTATTTTTTCATTTGCAACATACGGTTGTGAAACATGGATTCTAAGTAAAACAGCGGCAAAGAAGATCATTGCACAGCTACAGAAAGATAGTTATAATAACAATGAAGGGGAAAAAAGGAGCTCATACATTATAAACACATTGAAGATGCCAGAGTGTTGATTATTAAACACAATAGCAAAAAGAAAACTACACATGATTGGTCGTGTTCTTCTTCTTCAGCTTTTATTCTCACTCCCCGCTGGATATCTATTGTAGCAGGACAATGGTCCTACCTACTAGATTACCAGCAGGATGTAGCCCAGAGAATGTGAATACGCTGTGTCGCCTCTATTTTTGCGCCGATGGACCGACACATCCACTTAGGTAGACATATTTTTGTCATTTAAAGAGGCACAACTGTTTAGAAAGACAAATAATTGAGGGCAGAGATAATTTAATTTTGTCATTGCCATCATATTGTGTGTCATGTAACATATTGTGTGTCATGTAACATATTGTGTGTCATGTAACATATTGTGTGTCATGTAACATATTGTGTGTCATGTAACATATTGTGTGTCATGTAACATATTATGTGTCATGTAACATATTGCCTCCAGAACGTTGTCTTTCCAATGAACTCCATGAAACCTTGGGTGGAAGAGAAAGTGCAGATCAAGAAGACGATGAACTCGCGATATTAAAGATACTGTGAATTCGCCGTTGCAAAATGCAAGCCGCATGGCCCAAGGCAAAGAAGGCTTCAGGGAATTAATTGGGAAGACAACGTTCTGTAGAGAATACGACACATGACACACTATATGATGACGGTGACAAAATTACATTGTCTCAGTATGTGCAAATGTATTTGAGAGACATGAAAATCTATGACATCCGCCCTATGTGCCGTCTTTGGCACTAGAGGAATAACTAACTAAGTATGTGCCCAAGATCACCGTACCAGACATGGACAAAGTCCGTTATACAAGTCGATGCTATTATGGTATAGATCACGCTGGTGCTTATTATATTTTTAAATCTGATGTTAAAAAGTGTTTCTACAGTGTTTTCGTTTGCTCTAAATCCAGCTTGTTCTTCTTGCGTAATTCTTTTAATCATGTGACATTTTTTTTCAGAACGTAATCTTCTTTATGTACCTTCTGAACACCCCATGATCCTGGACAGGTTGACCTGTTTCCTCCGAGTACACGTTTAAACAGTCAGATACATCGTTTGTTCATCGTCGTCATGACCAAAATATGTCTACCGAAGTGGATATTTCGGTCCATCGGCGCAAAAATAGAGGCGACCTCTTCATCTGTTGCCGCTTACTCAACCTTCTGCTATTAGTCTTTCCATGCTGTTATGTCTGTTTATATGACCAAAAAAATTCAGCTTTCCTATTATGATGTTAATTAATTCCGCAATAACTTATTATAATCTGGGCTTTAATTTATTCAGAAGTATCGTGAGCATCAATTTACTTGGGTATATTATAATGCTAATATTTTTATTATTCTTGTACACATTCAGATTTTCTTTCTTGAGAATTAGTATTATTATTGATTGTGTGCATTCAGAGGGTCATTGTTTTGTATTACACATTTTCGTGCGTATATACATTTTAGTCATATTATTTACCACATTCATTCCTCCATATTTCAATAGATCTGCTAAAATGTGATTTCTACACCATCTCATTGAATTTCCTACTTTCAATGTTGGTATTTCCCATTTTGTGTCATTTACTAGAATTTCTGCATTTCATATTTCTCTATTGCCAAATTCATAATACTCTAGTATAGTCATGATAATAATTGTAAAAATACAACTCATTGCAATACTCTGTCCATCTTTTGACTATATCTGTTACTTCATTAAGTTTGTGTATTCTTCTATCGTATATATATTTGGTCTTTTTTTTTTGCTGTTATTTATTATCCCTTTTCTTTCCAATCTAAAAGACGGTGAGATATATGAGAAATTAAACGTTATCTCATGATATTTCTACAATTAAAATACAGGCTTAATTTTACAGTCTTAAATTCACCGAGTATTTAGACATCGAGTGTCTTTGATAGACGATTGAAATGCCAGTCTTAATTTATCTCCCTATTTCTTCCATGTTTTAGCAACACAATTAATTTTTCAATATTAGTTACCTGAAGCGAAGTCAGGCAGAAACATGCACAGGTACGCTTGCTGTAAATCTGTAACATTAGAAGCATGTTTAGAATAATTAAGAACATGCTTATGTGCTTTGACCAATGGACGTCCATATGCTACAGTACACTCTCCTAATGTAAAAACAGTATAGCAGAAACGGACAAAATTGTTAGGTAAACATGGTGGATTGAGCATTTCACGTGCTATGGGACCCTAAATCGTTTCCTAAACATTTCTTTGGACTGAAGTAGTGTTTCTTGGACTCAGTGTATATTACTCAAATAGTGTTTCTTGAGCACAGTGTATAGTACTCAAATAGTTTTTCTTGAGCACAGTGTATAGTACTCAAATAGTGTTTCTTGAGCTCAAATGCCAGAGCTAATATTTCTTCATTTGTGTGGAGGTTATCGCTTGAAGATGAGGTTACCTAAGGAGACATCTAGCAGCGATGACACTAGAAAGGGACGACCGCCTATGATGGAAACGCGAAAAGCATTAGCAAGGGACTTCATAACTGAAGTGAAATTTAGTTTCTGTAAAAAGTATGGAACAGAGATTCTGTGCATGGAGCCAATATTCTTAGCATCAGTGCTGACAAGTGAGTGGTGAAATTTTTCAAGTAAATGTTGAGGATCGAAACGTTTGAAGAATGAAAGTTAGCAATCAATGATATCAATTAAACAACATATCCGATACAGCGTATTACTATAGCACTAGTGTTCAATATTTAAGCGACACTAGTATATATTCTATTGTGTGACTAGTACAATTTGGACGATCGTTTTCCCATCCGTCAGCTAATTTTAACGAGTTGTTTTCTCGAAGTCAGCTCACTATCAATACTAGCACCGAGCCGACAGTCTACGATAACAGGATGATATATGAAAGTAGAAGCAATCCCTTATATAGAAGATTATATAAACTACTTGCTTATTTCTCACATAGACACTTATGTTGGATAATCAGAATTTCGTCGTACTTTTCATTGGTTGAAAACGCAAAGTATTAGTGAAGTAATCATAATTGTCATTATAATTAGTGACTATACTCTGAAGTAAAAAATAATCAGTAGCTACACTCTGAAGTAACTACTAAGCAGCAGTTACATTGTAAAGTAAACAATCAGTAACTACACTCTGAAGTAACCACTAACCAGTAGCTATAATCTGATATATTTATTGAGATGTGAACCGGGGAACACGTATGATCTTTTCTTATGTGAGCGATAATAACTAGCATTCATAATGGCATAACTCATGATTAAGCACACATATATTCAGCAGCTGAAAAAAAGTTTGGGATACATGTTGAAAATGGTCAATACAGTCGCTTGTTTGACTTTTCAAACTCCTGCTAGATAGTACGTTGTATTATGGAGCACAGAATAAGTAGTGTCATGGTTTACAGCTTCGCAACGATATCTGGGCCTTTCGACAAAACACATTCTGATATAATATTGTTGTATGGTCAGTTTGACCAATGGGATAGAACATTTAAATCGATATTAAAATAGTATCAGTCTATAAGACTTACATGACTGGACACGATTTTACCATTGTGTGCTTCCCTTTTGGGTCCGGACCACAAGAAGGGCGTCCCTGTGATCTGGTAGAGGACAAAACAATGATCTCTGAGAAATATTTGTCTTCATCTGATTAGATCTCTGATCAAGCAGTTAATTGAGTCATCACGGCGCTATAACAATTCAAGCATACCTAGTGCATTTTTTTTCTATTTAGAACATTGCTAGTATATTGTTAAGTCCGTCTGTGATCAAATACACAAGTTGAGACGGCAATGTTAGGAACAACGGTTTATGTTAATCAAAGATCTGACAGGGGGTACATTTAAAGAACGTTCAAATATATTACGATAATATAAATTTAACGTATGTATAAAACGTATACTGTTCAATGGTTACATACTGCATGTATTGACATATGGTATGACAGATGGAAAACCACACAGGCAATAGACAATGATTGATGATCCAGCGGTCCATGGGCTCATGCCCTTTGACCTAATCTCATTGTGTGATATATGCATGCGTTTGTGATCTATTTTTTCCCCATATAACGTGTTCCATTGATCTGGCCCTGGAGGGAAGCAATAGACAATAAATGAATCAATTTGAAATTTGAAAGCAAGCGCTTTAGAAGAATATTGAACATAAAATGGACTGCTTTTAAGCAAGTGATTCACTGAGGAAATAAACAAGCCAAGAATGTATTCCCGTTTTATAGGAAGTGGACGTTTTAATGGCATTGACTTTGCACTTAAAATAAATAGAAAAATACTTCCTAAACAAACCTTTATGTAAAGGAAAAGTAAGGTGACCAAAATACTGTTTACAAAGAACAAACACAAAAATCAGACACAGCTCAACATTTGTACAAGTAATACAAAAGAAATGATGCAGCTTGCAACGAGACATTTAACATGAAGAGAAATGAGTACTACTTTATGTGTCATCTTTGGCACAAAGAAAATAAGCATGATAGCCTTTGGGTTATTTACAATATATTGAATGGATTATACCAACACACCAGTGTTTTTCTGAAACCTCTGAAGGATCGAACAGAATGGAGCAAACATTGTGTCCTAGCTGTAAATCATGGCACAGTACACTTTCTCTTGACTACATCCTGCTTGCTGGCTGGCGTTTAAGAACACACATAGCAGAATGAATCAAGTACAATAATTCACAGCATGTAGTATTCGTGACTGATGCAAGATAAGCACTGTAAGCTCTCCATTCCAAAAAAACTACCAGATAAGCAAATGCTACTGACGGAACTTAGCAATCAGCGTGACATAGCTATGGGATGGTTACCATCAAATTTTGGAATACATGGAGGCGTGAATACAGGTTGTATGTGCAGTAAGGAGCAACTGATGATCGACCAGATGTAGCAGTAACGTACCATCAAGAGAAACAGATAATGAAATCAATTAGAAAGCCAACTCCAATACACAATGACTATCAAATTATGAACAGACCAGACCAAGTTGTCTTTCTGCGACTCAGCACAACGCATAATTAACTCCGCATCCAAATGTATACAAAGTTTAAGATTGGCATCACAGCCATGTTTGCACGTGGACATACACCTCAGACAGCAGAACACAATCTTTAGGAATGCCAGGAATATGAAATGCAGAGGCAGATACACTGGCATAGAGAAACAACAGTATGAGAAAAACTCTACGTATTTCTGTACGAATTACAAAACAGTCAAGTTTATAGAAGAAACAAAACATCAGATAAAAGCATGTTTCATGGGAACGAAAGAAGAAGTAGACGAAGTAAAATACAGAGGATGAGTAGAAGGGAAAACGACAACGTGAACTGACAGAATGTTGACAGAACATTACACAAAACAAATTGTGATAAACGTTAATGGCTAATTTAAGATAACCTTTCACATGAGATCGTCCCACATTTGATTAATTGATTATTTTATTAACGCCATTTTGTGCTGTTTGAAATTGGGTGAACACACTCTTAAACCAGTGCACCGAGGACATGCCAAACGCTGCCAGTGATTGAAGGTGTCATATATATAGTATTTTTGTCTACCTGAAATTCTAGGAATCCATATATACATATCTCACATTTTAAAAGGAGAACTTGCAGGTACACTTGCAAGGTGTCAGGTAGAATTATTGTCTGTTCTTGTTAAGAACATCAATAGAACTTGAGGTATAGTTACCAGGGTGAAAGTTGTTGCACAACTCGCAGTGTATGGACAGCTGTCGCACTTAACATACAACTAGATATCATGGCATGATTGAATTGTTGAAAAAAATATGTTGTTGTTGGACTCACTGTTATCTTTCGTAATATATATATATATTCATCACATACACGTACATTTCCTCCCCTTTCTTATTAGGAGACTTCTCATCGCATTATATAACTCATAGAGTTGAACCCTTCTCATCGCATTATATAACTCATAAAGTTGAATTCTTGTCATCACATTATATACGTCACAGCGTTGAAGTTTTTCGAATATGAAAGACAGATGATGATGATGTTCGTCCGTCGTGATCGACGATGAACAAAAACTCAACCATAACAATAATAACAATCAATAATAAAAATAATAAAAGTTAATAGTGCGTTTTTAAATGACTAGCAAGTCCAATGCGCGCACAAAATGTTCTTTTACAGAATTGACAACAATAGAGGGTATCTATGTGAGGTTGAGATGTTTTTTTCTTTTCTACGTGTCCGCTTGTCTTGCAGTATCTTGTCTGAATTCTTCCGCCGCTAGTGCTCCCGTTCTAATGCTGTAACGCCATGCTGCTCTATCCTGAGTGAAGCTCTCCCAAACGCCTACCTCAATGTTAAGATGTTTCAAGGATGACGTGAGCGTGTCTTTGAAACGCTTTTTCTGTCCACCAGCTTTTCGAAATCCTGCCTTGAGTGCTCCATAATATATTTCTTTTGGCAAACGCGAGTTCTCCATACACACAAGATGGCCTGTCCAGCGTGCTTGCGCCTTCATAAGTATTGTGTGGATGCTTATTAAACTTTGTATATCCTCCACCTCTCTCTGTCAACTGACCCTCATCTGCAAACCGCGTTTCACTAAGTGCAACAATATCCAGATTATAGCGGGCCAATTCTTTAGCAATTAGTGCTGTTCTTCTTTCTGGTCTGTGTACATCTGAGATATCCGTAAGTGTGCGAACATTCCATGAACCAACTAGAACTAGGATTGATTCACACTTTGTTCTCTTCATATTTAATTAATAAAGATAAGTAAATAAATGGATTGAGAAATGACTAGCGCTGAAGTTGGTTTATAGTGTGGAAGTGTTGCGCTAATCGTCAACCACACTCTCTCTCCTGAGTTTTATCTTAGTCCAGTGGCAGGACAAAGTCGAGACAACTGGGAGAAAATCAGGTGCAGTGGATGGCCAGAGCGTACTATGTGTCTAACTGTGTCCTATGCTGTCCACACAGCTCTTCTGTTAGCGCCTATGTACCCGTTGAGTTACCTGCCAACTTCTTCCGAGTATTTCGCCGCAAACAGACTTTTCAAGACTAGGGAGACAAAGCCTTTGTTAACAATGCTAGATTGGCTTATTTCTTATCACTGTGAATGTCCATAATAGCTACAGTGTGTCGCCCAATATCACATCGACTGTAACAGGTTGACAAGGTCAGCGGGGGCGTCAGAATGGGACGAGTTTTGCAAGGAGATCACACGCGAAAAGTCACTAAAATTATTCTGGCGGTTACACAAGTTCATGAATGGTCTGACAAGACACGTGACTATTGCCGATTTCCAGAAGGACGATACCGTCTGGCAGAAGACGGACTAG
The DNA here is from genome assembly GCA_034231615.1 of Meghimatium bilineatum. Classification (NCBI taxonomy): domain Eukaryota; kingdom Metazoa; phylum Mollusca; class Gastropoda; order Stylommatophora; family Philomycidae; genus Meghimatium; species Meghimatium bilineatum. The sequence goes on from CM067304.1 coordinate 52,551,248, forward strand.
ACAAAAGGTGCGGCGTTGATGGCACACTACACCGCACAAATTGGTCAGAGAAATGTGGAGGCATATCAAGAGGTCAGGAGAACGCTCGCGGACGCGTGTGGGAACTTGATCATAGAAGGCCGTGTGCTAGTCGCAGTTGGAGAGGTCGGGAAGGCACCGGGGCCGGATGGCATTGGATGCGATGGCATTGGTCGAGGGGCGGATGGGGAGTTGGAAGAGTTGGCGGACATGTTCAATAATAGCCTTCTGGAGGGCACGGTAAAAGAAGACTGGTTGCACAGCTATTTAGTTCCACTACACAAACCTGGGAAGGACCACACCAGGATACATGGCTACAGAATAATAACTATGCAGAATACGATTGGCAAGCTTTTGGAAAAAATTGTGGCCCGGAAGGTATCGTGTTATCTTGAAAGAAATAAGTGTTTATCAACGTTGTTGGGGGGATATCGTCCGGGAGGGAAGACATGGCAGAATGCGGCCATATTTGCGCATGATGTTTTTGAGGGGTTCGATTCGCGCATGGTGACATGTGCGGTCGCAATAGACCTTGAGGATGCGTACAATAGGGTGTCCTTGGATATCTTGATGCACCAGCTGTTAAGTCTTGCAGTTAATCCTTTTGTCGTGCGTTGGGTTGGCGCCGCCCTGATGCACAGGGTTGTAGTTCTTAGGTGTGGTGGCTGGATATCTACACCAACGGTTATTAGCCCTGGCCTGCCACAGGGATCGCCTCTATCGTGCGTTGGGTTGGCTCCGCCCTGATGCACATGGTTGTAGTTCTTAGGTGTGGTGGCTGGATATCTACACGAATGGTTATTAGCCCTGGCCTGCCACAGGGAACGCCTCTATCTCCTATACTTTTCAATGTATACACAGTACATAACGCTGGCAATCAAATCACAGGCGTTGGCAGAACAATGTCATATGCCGATGATATCCTGGTGTATAGACAGGACAGAAATCGAGAAGAGTGCGTCGTGGAACTACAGAAGGAGCTGGAGAGACTGACAAATTGGTGTCGAGATACGGGAGCAGTGGTTAATCCGTCTAAGGCATTCGTGACGTGGTTGTCCTTGAACAATCACTTGGTAAAGACACCCATGCCACACGTTTCGTTGTCCGGGAAAAGTTTAGAAAGAACTAGCACAATGAGATATCTGGTGTGTCTCTTGACAGAAGCCTGAGTTTCAGGGAAAATGTTGACCACATTATCATAAGGGCAGGCAAAAGCTTAGCAGCAATGAAGGTTATGGCTGCTGCGCAGTGTGAGCAAAGATTGTTATTTCTTTTGTACCGGGGTTTGGTTGTGGCTGTGGTGGAATATGCACTGGCAATTCTGACTCTTAGCCAAACTCAGATCGAACAACTGGATGGAGTCCAGAATGCAGCAATGCGTGTCATTCTGGCATGCACAAGAGACACATCGACAAGAGCTATGCGATACCTACTTGACTGCCCAACAGCTGAGCATAGATTACAGTATTGCCGTGCACGGGCGTACATTCAAATGCATGCAGTTAAGGAACACCCGTTGCATTCCGAAATACAGAAAGTTAAAGGCAGCAGACTCAAGAGAGGAAGGTCGTGGATGGGACGTGCTGAGGATGTAATACAAAGCGTGTGCAGATTACAGGATGTGGCAGCAGGTGCGGAATGGATAGGTCTACCCACAGATTTCGAAACTTGTTTGAGAGTAGTAATATCATTTATCAGGGAATGCAGAGAATGGTGTCCCACAGCTGTGGAGAAAGAAGTGCAGGCTTTAATCAGTGAGAATACCAAAGAGGGGGATGTGATTATATACACTGATTGATCTGTAATTAGGCATGTTCGCAGTGCTTGGGCCTTTACAGCTCAGTGCAGAGGTAAAATGATCAAGGAGGAAAGTGGTGCCTTTGTGGTCACTACGAGTAGTATGACCATGGAGACTATGGCGGTGACCAAGGTATTTGAGTGGCTACGCACACAGAAGGTAACGCAGGTCTGCATCTTGCGTGACTCATGAGTACGATTAAGAAGGTACAAGTGGGTCTCGTTCGCGAACAGTGGATTGAGGCCTTGAGAAATGCGAGCTTGAAAGCGATTACATTTATTTTCGTGCCGGGACATGTGGGCGTTCGAGGCAATGAAAGAGCCGATCAACTGGCATCGTGTGCGATTGTGGCACAGGGCGATGGGGCAATGGATCGCGCTGACGTTTTAAATTCCTTAAGAGATATAACACGCGAGAGTGAGACTAATGTGGATGCTGATTCCTTTTCAATAGCTAGGATTAAAGATCAGGTATTGAAATGCGGTGTTGCTAGAGGTGAACATTTTGGAGGGCGCAGAAGAATGATGGTCAACCAGCATAGGACCGGTACTGTCAGCAGAAGTGTGATGGCGGATACACTCAAGGAGAGATCGGAGCAACTATGGATGTGTCCAGTTTGCAGTGATGATGATCCGACGACTAACTGACTAGGTTGACTCCGTGTAAAAATAGGGCAGACCATTTTGACACGGTCAGTGAACCCGCCCCAGCGGTGAGAATAGGTCACCAAATGAGATGTTTGTATCCGATTGACAATAACGAAAAAACCAAGTTTCTCCTTTGTCAACGCTAGAATCTTGAAAATAGCAACATTAAAGTGCGGAAACATATCAATTTATCACTTGAGTACACAATTAAACAACACAACTAGCACAATCAACGAAATTCGAATCACATAAATGGACAGATATGGACAGATATAATTTCCCCCAATTTTACATCGTAAATCATCTGGCTGTAAACAACTAAACCATAGGAGTAACAATAACAGCAAAGCCCAGACATGCTGAATCCTTGAGCTAATGACACCTGCATTTATGATATGTAGTTTCAATTATTTAAATAGCGAACAATGGTTGGTAAAGTTTACAGACGCTGCAAGATGTGTTCAAATTATTTAAAACAAAATTTTACTGTCTCTATGCTATGTATGTTTATAAGAAAACATATCGGCGTTTGTGGAACGAATACGGATGTTTACGTTTGTGTTACTGATGATATTTCAATACTTGTACCGTATGTTCGTTGTTGTTCGTTCTCAGTGACTTGAATACACAGTTTGAATGTCTTGACAAAATGGCATCTTTTATAGAGAGGGGTTAGTCAAGTACGGAAAAACAGGTTACTCTAGTTGCCACGCGATTCGAAGCCATTAGAATTCCCGTCAGTCTCATTAATTTGAAATGTATCCTCTTGTTTCATACTTGAATTTATTGTATAAGCAATTATTTGAAGCACAACTGTACTGTCTCTATCGTATTACTGTTTAAAAGAAGAGCTAGTGGTCCTCGTAGTACAAATACGGATGTTATATGTTCGTGTTAATGAAGATACTTTAATACTTATACGGGATGTTCGCTGTTGTTTCGATAGTCCGTTCTCAGTGACTTGAGTACACAGTTTTAATGTTTTCACACAATTGCATCATTTTTTTAGATATGTGGTTAGTCAAGTATGGAAAACCCGTGTACATTAGCTGCCAGGGGATTCGGTGCCGTTAGAACGGACTGGTTCTTCTTCTTCAGCGTTCATTCTCAAACTCCCACTGAATATCTCTTGTATCAGGACCATGGTCCTATTAGATTTCCAGAAGGATGTAGTCCAGAGAATGGAAATGCGTTGTGTCGCAGTATTATTTGCACCAATAGCCCGACACATCCGTCTTCGGCGGGGAACGGACTGGTTCAATTCCAGTCAGCCTCAAGAGGTGTTCTCATCTCACATAAATATCATCTTTGATTAATAGATTGCAATGGACAAATCTTATTTCTCTAACGAAATTTTGAATACAGAAAACCTTCTGGCTGGTTGTATTAGAAGTGATGACTTTATAATCGAAGAGTTGTATATGTTCCAGCTGGAGTATGGTGAGGTCGGCACTCGAACTTTTAAAGGAGTACGTTTTTGAGAATATAATTCCGTATTCCTAATATAAGATACACTATTATAAATTCATATTTATGATTTGTACAAGGAAGACACGCACAAGAGTAAGGTCATGGATCATAAAATGTAAAAGGACAACCTTATTGTAAAAGAATTGTCATAAAAATCCCCAAACTGTATTTATTCAATAAGGGAGTTAAAGGGAGTTTGCAAGTGGCTTTTATGATAAAGATCACATGTCCTTACTGTCGTGACGTTATGTTCAGGGGTAGGTTTTGTTCTAATTTACCCTCCAGCACAAAAAAGCAGTATTTACAAACCCTGAAACTAACAGATGTGTGACCAAAGTACTAACCTCTCGGCCAGGAGACACAGCCTTTTACCCAATCTTATACAATTTCCAAAAAATATATATTTAATCAAATACCATATGTTACGTTAACAGAGGACATCATGTTGAAATAACAAATACAACATATACTATACACGAGTGAGAAATGGTGAGGTGATTCACAATGTACCTTCCGTACAAAATGGGTTCATTACAAAATTGCAAATATCACATAGGCACTGTTGTATGTCTAAAAAACTATGAACAATAAGAAAACAAACAATCAGAAAACTACAATATTTTCTCAATGGATGCATTTTTGGAATAGAATATTTATCGTGGTACAAGATCAGTGATACGTATGTCAATGTGGAATATAATGTTTAACGTGGTATACGTTAAACGCTACGTATGAAATGTGGAATGTAATGTGTAACGTGGTATAAGTTCAACGATAAATATGTCTGTTTGGAATATAATGTTTAACGTGGTATAAGATCACATGTAGCCGTCAAACTATTTATATTGTTTCTGAGTAAACACCGAGTGACCTGAACTGATGTAGTATGACCCCTCACGCAGCAAAATTTAAATGTAACATTAGGGATTCGGTCAAGCAAGTGTCAGGAAAATGAAACCAGACAATGACACTAAGTGTTACGTATGTCAAACGTGTGTCATATTTATTGTGAAACGGGAAGATGACGACAAATTGTAGGAAACTTGTAGGAACGTGAAAAATGCTCAGAAATTTCGAAGCGCGGAAATAAAGTCTGGAAATATAGATATATAAGGAAATGTGAGCAAGCAATTGTAGCGCATTCACACATTCATTCTGATCAGGATCAGTCAAACTAGAATGGCAGTAACCATAGATTCTTGAGACAAACGTCTCTAGGGCTAGAAAAGTAGACAATCTCGGTGATGCTATTGCAATGTGTTGTGTGCTTAGTGTAGGAATTTACTTCCAAAACAGTTGTATAGTGCAGTGAATTATTTAATCATATGTTGTTGTTCGTCCATCACAAGTCATGATGACCATTTGTTACATCCACTTTTGAAAATTCAATTTTAGTTATGTCCTTGATTATGAGTTCGTAGATGGCTAATGCGCCCTATTCGAGCTGTAAATGTCCTTGGACAGTTTGGACAAGGAATAACGACTGTAGACGGATCATGGTCTATCGGTGACTTTCTAGCTGCTCTCCGCTGTTGAGCTGCTGCATTTCTCTTCTTTTCACAAGATGATGCGCTCATTTTTATTTTAGAACGCGATGTACATCTATTTTGTGCAAGTTCATCCCATGTATCGTGGTCTATTTCAAAGGCTTTCAGTGAGTCCTTTAACGAGTCCTTGTAGCGCTTCCTTTGGCCACCTTGAGATCGTATACCCTTCTCTAGCTCACCATAGAGAAGTATCTTTGACAGCCGATGGTCTGGCATACTCATATATAGACACAATCACGGATAACATAAATTGAGGAAGAGATTGAATAACGTTACACTGAGTTGTTTCTTCATTCTACACTTGCATGTGATGAGAACTCCACTCCTGAGACATAAATGTCATTTCAAAACTGGATGTAGGAAAAAAAAAACATTATTCACAGAAAAGATGTCAACATGACAACCAGACATATCACTCATGGAGATAAGATGAAGCAAATAGTTACATAGGAATCATAAGTGATACTTAACATTTACAAGTATTAATTAAATAAACAACTTCCGAGTTCTGCATTTCTGACAATTTAATACCTGGATCGACCGTGTGTTGCCGTGGCCCGAAAGGGGAGCAAAGAATAGCAACACTGTTTACCTTCCACGCATGTCGTAAAAGGCGACTAAGGAGGTTATGGAATGGAGTTAGCTGTTCCATACCGTATAGGGTCAGTGACCCAAAGCCATGCTGAAGTCGGATGTATCAGACCGAAAGGCGCATATATCGCAGCAATACTGTAAACCATGACACAACGCATTCCGTTCTCCGGACTACATCCTGCTAATATGCAGGAGTTTGAGAACGAACACAGAAGAAGAGGAATAGCTGGATAAAGAAACGTTTACAAATAATTATTTCTCAATGGACAGTATATATATATATATATATTAAATAAACAGTTGTGCTCACTAATAAAAATCTTCCTTCTGGAACCTATAACTATGACTAGATCAGTAGATTCTTAAATTAATTGATTCTGTACAGCCTACTATCGACAAGTCATGCGTTTGTGTGTCTTTCCGTTCGCACACAAATTATCTATTTATTCAATTTCTATATGGAATAACTGACGAACAGCAACAATATACAATTTTTAAATCATTCACGTATATTAACTGGAAATATATATCTTGTTTGATGATGGGTGTGTTGACTCTGATATTGCAAGGAGCAAACAGTGCGTGTGAATTAATTACTAAGCATTATCTGTAAACCAACTAGACAAACTTGAAAATTGAAGGATCAATCAATCAATAAACCCATAACCCTTCAGGGTCGTAGGGGTAACACATTGGATGCTTCAGCACACAGAGTCCTTCAGCGAATTCTATCCTCAGCGATGCGGATGAGTGTGGAAATATCTTGCCCTGTCCATTCCTTGATGTTGTCTGTCCATGTCTTTATTTACCTCCTCTGCTTCTTCCACCCTCGACAGTTCCCTGCAGTATTATTGAAGGATGGCAGTATACGTAAAACCAGGTACAGATGACAACAATCACTATATGAAGAAGGTCAACACAATAAGGAGATCAGACTTGAAGAAACGTATTGTCTTATTGATGTGATAATTATGATTTAGGTTTATAGACACTTTGGAAATAGTAAGAATTAGTATTTGTTGATAGAGTTTATATTGAAAAGAGGCATTTTAGGGCGCTCTAATAAACGCATTACCTTTAGATTTTGACTTGATTTTTTTAATTAATTAATAAAAGTATGTTAGGAGTTTATCAGTGTGTGGAAATGGAGAGTTAAGCTAGATTTTGATATTTTTTCAACCTGCTTATTACTTGACATACCCTACCTGCAAGTTATTCACAATATAGGTTCAATTGGATCTTTCGAATTTACACTATTCTATTTTGTCATGTCAGTGGCTGAATTATTCTCTTACATTTGTTTGACTTCTATAATTATAAATATTGAATACACTATACGGTCAGGAAATAAGAGTTATCTGGGAGGTGTGCTTATAACGTTCACAGTGTTTCGGGCGAAAAGTATGCCTCAGCGTACATCATTCACAATAACTCCTACGACCAGAATTTCCTGGAGTTGATTCTAACCCTTTCATAATGGTCCTAATATAACATATTACCCCTGAATATAACCCTTTCATACAACGATGAGAATGTATGTGTGGAAAATAATGTTCTTTCAAGACATATCGTAGGAGGCGACTAAGGAAAGTTGGCAATACGTTGACAACTTGTCACCTGTGAAAAAAAACAATCGTTGTTATACCTTGTCTCAGTTTCATACTTTCGTCTTGTGTTAAATAATTCCCATAGATGACGAAGAGTTACAGAGTAGCGGGCTGTAACTTAATGGCAGTCGTCTAGGTAACGGAGAATGCTAGATAAGATACCACTGCCGATGGATCAACACATCGGACAGACGATTATAAGATTGTTAGCCCAGAAGCGTGTGCTGTGTTCCTGGCAGGATGTGGTAATCTTGAACTACTGGCGCACTGGAATGCCTCCCTTCGGGGACTAAGTATGCATTTATAAACCCCACTTACACAACCATGCCTTCTAGACAAACGTATTTGAGTTTGAGTAGTCCCTCAGTTAAAAAACTGAGAGATAATTGCGTTTTAGTCAGAAAGTCGTTAACTGTCAAGTGCTACCTTCTTACAACTAAAGGGATTACATGGATCGTATCCCTTTGGGGTGACTAGGAATATTCCATCATCAATCCACTGTCTGCTCTGAAAAGAAAATCAACATCTTCCTGCACTGCAAACAGAATTATGGCTCTTTCACGCACAAAATGAGAGTATGTATCTAAACTGCGTCAATATGTTGATTATTGATTCCATTTCGCTGACGATTTTTTTCAAATATCTCTAGTTAAAGATTCTTATTTAGGTAGAAGATGTGCATGTTGGATTGATTCTTGTTTTAAAGCATGTTGCACAATGTACTTGGTATCTTCCATGTTTTCAGCACGTTGACTCATGTTTTCTCGAGCAGTTGCTACAGAAACTTGACCATGAACAAGTGCATGATCAAGTTCACCATACTCCAAAACTACATTATCACCAACAGTGTAAACTCGAGCATGACAAGTCCGTACATGACACTTGCATATTCTATCCCACTAGCTCCGGATCAGAACTTCACAGGCATACACACTACTAAGGCACACTTCCTACAACCTTTCTGTGATGTAATAAATATTGTCATTTTCATAGAAATCTTCACAAAAACGTCACGCTAAACTTTTCTGTGTACCAGAGCCCATTACAATTTTCTAGCTATGTTGGGATATTTTATCCAGTATATGTTGCCTTGGAATATTTTTTCCTGAAAATATTTTCTCTTTGGCTATTTTATCTGGTATATTTTGTCTAGGAATATTTTGTCATGAAACAATGTCATCATCATACCTTCATTGTCTAGAAAAAAAATGTAACTTTGATGAAGAAAGATACAATCAGATCTAGAAGATATAACATTTCACATTCATAATCTGCTGTCGAGTGTGAACAAATTATAATGTAATTGTAAGCATTACATACATAATATGCTGTCGAGTGTGAACAAATTATAATGTAATTGTAAGCATTACATACATAATCTGCTATCGAGTGTGAAGTCAGTATAATGTAATTGTATAACATATGTGTGATACTTCTTCTTCTTCCTCTTCAGCGTACATTTTCAAACTCGCGCTAGATATCTCTTGTAGCAGGAAAATGGTACTGCTAGATTTCCAGCAGGGTGTAGTTCAGAGAATGGAAATGCGTTGTGTCGCCGTTTTATTTACGCCAGTGTCCCGACACATCCGTCTTCGGCGGAATTGTGATACACATAATGTATACACAATATTATATTTAAGCATTTCTAATATATATTTGTTCTTCATAATGCATTATACAACCATGTGTGTTGACAGGGCCAGAAATAGGAACAAATAATAACGATACTGTTACCTGCCACACATTCCAGTTACTCGTCAGTCATTCCGTAAGCGGATACTAAATATCTCCAGATCTGTTGTGGCTAGTTGTTCTATTTCATTGAGAATCAAAGTAACCAAAAGCTATCCTGAAGTCACATGTATATACAGTATAATACAATATGTATTATACATATGTATACACCGGAAGGTGCCAAAGGAAAAAAAAATAATCCACACAACACAAACTGGACTTTGGAGAACATCTTGCTAATCTGCATGACGTTTACACCAACGCAGAAACAGAAAAGAAGAAATTAGTATATGTAACATCCCCTATGTGAATACTGCTCACAAAACAGTCCTCAATTGTTGACGTCACCGTTTGTGAACACAATCAACAGTTTCTCGTCATGTGTCAAATAGTGTCCGCACCCAACTCTTCATATTGTTGACGTAAATTTTTGACATCCACTCAGTTCGCCAGCGATTATATTTGTTATATGTTCAAGTAATGCACAAAATAATTTAATCATTCAATAACAGAGATAACTTTACAAAGACCGAGCAGGAAACTGAAAGACAGATTCAATCAAATACCGACAGAAACACATACTAAAATTATAAAACACATAATGAAATGTTGATGAAGTAATGACATAAAGACATATGATTTCAAATTGAGAAGCACGAATACACAACGAAAACACTCAATCATCGTGTCAAAACAATGACAGGAAATGATTAAGAGAAATGAAGCACAAACAATTAGAAAAATTGAAGTAGAGTGTGAAAAGTTACGAAACAAAGAATAGGCAAGAAATACAAAAACACATTTGAAGAAATCGACAAATAAAACAGGACAGGAGACAGCTGGGAATAAACACATTGAGGATCAGCGTGAGTAGAAATCGATGAAGAAATTAAAATTTAAAGAAAAAGAGACAAATTGATTCTCAAATACGATTGTACAATTATTCAGAGAAGCATATGTTGTATTTGTTTTGAAGAGAACGAATTATGGGCAAATTAAAATAGCTGGCATCAATCATTGGAAATATTAATTATAAGAGGGAATAAAAAAAATGATAAAATAATACAACGTAATTAAACTATTGATAACAAAATAATACAACATGGTCGTGAAAAGAAACAACTGACAAAATAATATTTAAGGCATAATATATAAATACCAATATTTTACAAGTGGGTTGTCAGCAAATGTTACTTTCAGTGGTTGGACTGGAAGGACTAGGATAATCCCCAGTCAATTTTATAGAGCATCTTTTTATTTTAATTTTCACATGATGTGAAAATATAACACATACAAACAAGATGAATAGAATACGCAGTTGAAGTAATCTTTATTCAATTAAGGATTTAAGTTTGCGTCACACCATCCCTTCAAGACATACACCAATAACATTACACATGCACCGGAAGAGCGGAGCTTCAGCAAGCAGAACGGGTAGAAAGCATATTATTTCCAATACACATTATAAGCTATTTAACCCTATGTAATCTGCTATAAGAACATATACTGTCTATGTCATGCTTATATTTGCCAATGTGATGACTGTTTAGTTCCCCTTTCATGATTCCCGCTCCCAACGCCATGTTTATAAAATTGTGTGTTTTTTTTTGGGGGGGGGGGGTGGATCCTTGAGAAGTATGTGCTAAAAATGAAATTCTCAGACCTCGATTTACCGCTTCCTGGAGAGGAGTCAATTAAATACAGGCAAAACGCAAGTACAGTGAAGTCACTCACCAGTGCCTTTTGGGCCGTTTCTCTCATTAACAGAGAACTAAGGAAATATTATAGTGTTTGTTTGTCATAATATGGCAATGTTTGAGGGTGACAAATGTAAAATAGAATTGGTATTAACCAACCTGTTCGTAACACAGCAGTGGAAAAATCTTAACCTGCAATATATGACGCGGATCTTCATAATCAGTCTGTCAAGCTGTCGTGTTCTCCACCTATTATTTAGTCTAAATTTGGAGCCCTCAATTTTCAGAAAAACAAACTCATATTAAATACTTAAAGGTTGATCTTTAACTGTAATCTCTGTTTACAAAATTATAATGGACTTCTCTGCCATGTCTGTTTAAAAAATTATAATTTGTTTCTGCAAAGCGTACCATTTCAACACAAATTTGTAAAATCTCTGCTGTTTGATATTGAAACCATATTCCATGAGCTCACGAGATCTTGTGTGTCTTGTTGAACGACAGTTTTTCAATGTTTCGTATAAACAATTACACATCTTTTGGTGAAACACTGCTACAGTTGCTAATGTGTATTTATTAGGTTGTATGATATTTAATACACATACTATTAATAATAATAATAATAATAATAATAATAATAATAATAATAATAGTAATACTAAGACCTATACCAGTTAGGACTAAAGGGGTGCCACTCTGTATCAGCACAAAATCAGCACTCCAGACATCTCTATACTCAACCATTCGGAGGAGTGTAGAAAAATCATACACATGCCACTCCTTAATGTTATCAATGCAGGATTTAATACGATCGCCTCTTCTCTTTCCACCCTATACTGTTCTTGGTAAAATAATGTTAGATAGCGCGTCATGTCACGTTGCACGTCCAAACCAAACAAGTTTACACCGTTTCACCACTGCCAAAATTGATTGTTGATAGCCTGCAAGTTTGTTTATTTACTGCCGCACGAATATATGTGTTATGTGTTCTATTTATCTTCTTCTTCGTCGTACGCCTTGCGGCGGACACTCTGTTAGCATTCCGATGACTGTCCTGAGAAGGACGTATAAGGTGATCTGCGCTGTGTCATGTTTTACAGCCAGCTGCGTTATCTTGGCATTTATTATTATATTAGCATTTTTTGGGCCGTGTTGGCATTCCGGTATCTTCGATCCCTAGTACTTGGCCAGGCTGCAGCAACAGGGTTGCTGCACTCCTGTTCCAGGCCCACTGCGTGGAAGTGTACTGAGAGTCTGGCCAGCTGTGGTTCACTGACCCTGATGCTCGCCCAGCTATGGAACGCCAACCAGTGCACTCTTGTGTGCATGTCATCTCTGGGCCCCTATTCATCTAATTATTAACAAACGTCTGTAACATCTGTTTTCAAAAGCATAAATATTTATTTCCGCATCTACATTGAATGTCCAGCACTCACCGTAAAAAAAGTATACTTAGCCCTAGCGATCTTAATAGAGTGAGCTTTAATGTAATACTGATCTTACTTTTCCAAGTCACATTATATCTTGCCATGGCCATTGCCATCTCGAGACTTTGGTTAATTGTATTTACAGAGTTACAATTATTGTATTGTTTTGTTAGTATTAGTTGCAACTAATACTAACAATATAAGCATTTGATGTACATTAATGTTACCAAAAACTATTGAATATTCATTGTTATTCTCATATCCCTAAATAACAGTAACCTAGTTCTTATTTTGAAAAGTTCCCGCAGTTCACTATTAACGTGGTATACCAGAAGGCAACACAAATAAAACTACACAAAGAAAATGCTTACTTTATAACAGCGAAAGCAATACATCCAGAGGGATCTTAAATAACAGAGAAAGAAATACATCCAGAGGCATCTAAAATAACAGAGAAAGCAATACATCAACAATTGTCTTAGATTACAGAAAGATATGCATCAGCACGTGTGGACGTCGTGTTATATGTACCGATGACCAGACACATCCGACTTCGTCTTCGGTAACTAACGATCTTGATGTTTCTCTCCCAATGCAATGGTAAGACCGCCGCAATGATAAACAACTGTGTGTATTTATTGATTTGTTACTACCATTTGTTAAAGGTTTCTGAGTCATTGTTTCTTTGTGATTTCTCTTTTACATTGGTTTTACTATTTGGGTAATTCGATTTTTATAGTAACAATGTTACATTAAAACGCATTTATTACTGTTTGGATTTGTTACTGCAGCACTCTCCACCTTGCCATATATCCCCTGAACGTTTGGCTATTCATAACAGTGTTTTACAACTACCAATGAAAGGCAAACGTCTGTAACCATATTGTTATTGCAGTAAACCAGACATAAGAGAGAACTGGTTCTCTTTTCTAAATTCTGGACGGCATACGAAAAGCTGGTCGCGGTCACGCATGACTGACCTTTTTTTCCACTGTCTGGCCACGCAATAATAGCTAACGACCTTACGTGGGTGGACTACTCCACCCAGTGCCAAATGGGCAAAATCATGTGTGAATAGCTTTATACCCTAAGAATCTGCAATTATAGTTCCCCCTAGTTTATGAGCACAAATAGATACGCTATATATAACTATATGTACTGAATATATATATATATATATATATATATATATATATATATATATATATATATATATATATATATATATATATATATATATATATATTATATATATATGTCAGGGCATGAGTGAGTATAATTTAGGATAGTGATATTTACGAGTAAATTATAAATATATGTCATGTGTATGTATAACAGATGAACCAAAAATATATATATGTATTTTAAATACGCTTAAGAAAAATTGTTTTAATAGCATGTAAAACAATTATGAAATAAAAACATTAAATTTAAAATAAAAAATACAGTTTTACAGGTTCTTCAATCAATCGGCACATCACGACAAGCGGGGATTCTTTTCCACACTTCCGAGACAAGAATGTGGTTACAAGGCAACCCAGAACACCACGACCATCAATGAGAGAGAACCTACAAGGCACGGGATCAGTCACTGTACTCCAACTCGTCGATCAGAAGAAGCAATAAGATCAGACGAACCACGCAGATACACAAGAATAACTAATCTAAATAAATAACTGACCATCTAAATGCATGACCCATTGGATAGCACGTAATCAAGCGTACTGTGCTGACGCATTTGACCCACGATTTTCATTGATAACTATGACTATACCTTATTGAGAACCAATAAAATCAAGGAGGGGGGGGAGTCAAATGAAGCATTTCATAATAATATCCCAATAGTCAATATGTCTTATTTTGAGACGGTCACACTTACAGTGACATGTGAAGAATTCCAGCGGTACAACAATAGCAATATACAATAAATAGATTGTAATTCAAACAATTGTTGTTAGATGTTGCATACATGATGGTCACAATATACGTACTCACAAATATGCAGCTTCTACAAAAAATGTAAGTTAATTACTTAAAAGAAATAAAATTACTTTAAATATTGTACTGTTACAGCTTTTATACTCATGATGTTATAGTTTGATAGTAGTGAAAGTGCTGTAAAACCGTAACAATAGTACTCACGTAAAACACAATGTCGATCAGCCTTTCAATGAATGCTCAATTAGACACATTTATCAAGAAGTGTCTCTTACATCTATAATTTTTCATACCCGTATACAATAGTAGTGATAATGCAATACAGTATACAATACCGTATACAATACCGTATACAATACCGTATACTATAGTGTGTGCTCCTTAAATCTGGACGACTTTGTGTTTTACGCAAATACTATTCTTTTTTAGAATGACGTGGAGAGAAGGAGAAATGAATATATATAACAAACAGAAAGCATACCATATATATATATATAAACAAAACAATGATATTAAGCTGTTCTTCTATGTTTTTCATAAATTCGTGCCACTAAGAAGAATGTAGTATGACGAACTCAATGTTTTATGTTGTGTATCACAAGTTGGCGACGATATCTGTGCTTTTCGAACCAACACATTCTACAAGATTAACATTCCATTCTTTTTAATATGTTATTTTGACATTCTATTGGATGAGACAGCCTACAGACATCCTATATCCCCTTCATCACCTCTTGCTACATGTACCACTAATTACTGTTGTTATGTGGTGTTCCAACGACGAGCCCGGAAACACAGAGAACACTAAACATCTTTTAGATAAAATAGTAATAATAAAGTAACCCATATCATTTATTAATTCCGTGAGATGTTAGCGATCTCACATTTCAGACAAATGAGGGCGGTAGCAATCTCCTCTCCCTCGCAGTCTTTATTTCCTGGATTAATCCGGTACCCATTTAAGGCTGGGTCGACCCAAGAGTCGTTGCGATCTGAAAAACATTTCCGCCCGAACTGAGGAATGAACCCAGGACCACTCATATGCGCAGCCAGTGCGCTAAAGCGGCTCACCGATGCAAAAAAAGAGTAATGCAAACAGATGAAACAATTGAAAACTATACTTTGAATAAACGCATCGGATCACTACATAGAGTAGCCAATTGGTTAGAACTCTTGACTGAGAATAATGAATGCATGTGTTAAATTCTCAGTAAGGGCTATAGCCTATCTTTACCTTTCCAAGGTAAAAATCAAATTGTATTTTAAGTGCACCTTTTACACGCAGTGTAATATACAAAAAAGGCAATACAAAAAACAGTTTTATTTTTACAGAAAAAATCCTTCTTGTACTCGACATATCAGTAAAATATGCAGCAACTAATTTAACTATAGAATACAAGCAGGGCATTCTTGATGTAAGGAATGCAACAAAAGTTAAAAATTAATATAGAAAATTATTGATATACGGAATGTAGTAAGAAATGTATAAAATTCTAGTTGTGATTGTTCATCTGATGTTTTCAATATATGGTCTACATCCAGCATTAACTGGACATCTCGTGTGTTTATTATGATGTATACCTTCAGCTGTGATTGAAAATCTCATGTTTTCAATATGATGTATACCTTCATCTGTGACTGGAAATCTCTTGTTTTCAATATGATGTACACCTTCAGCTGTGACTGAAAATCTCACTTTTTCAGTATAGTGTATTTCTTCGGAGTCTCACAAGTGCATAGAGCATCATTTGCTCCGAAAACTAAAACAAAACACGCACTAGGAGTTAAGGTAGAAGATCCATCACAAAAAACGCACTATTCAAGTAGTTTAAATGAACGATAAGTTTTTAATCTTCTAATTTACATTTCGTTCTTTAATATTTCAGTCTGATTCTGGTTTGTTTTTACATTTAGTGCCGATTGTTTTAATTTTTATATACATTTATTGTTTTCCTCTTTCTTGAACAGGCGAAACTAAGAAACAATGTGATGCCTTTTTACTAGATACATACATGTTAATTTGATAACACACGAGAATCGACGTTTCAACCAGAACGTTTTTGCCATAAACGGATTCACAACATACCGACGAGCAAGAATGGCAATGGACACGTTCAAGAACTAAATATGAATACATACCAGAAAACTTAAAAAAATAGAAGGCTAGAGCTGAAAATTAACATAACAAAACCAACTATCAATATAGGAAAATAAGAAACATGTCAGAACTACAGTATATCTACTCTTAGGAATGACGGATTTCGATCCCAAAGAGCTTTCATTTGCCAAATTCTCAAACGCATGTCGAGTGCGGTCATCTGAGAAAAACTACTTAATGGCAATCACCTGAACATACAGGAATTCCGATGTTATGTACTATTGTAATGGGCAATAACAGGAGTACAGTCTGGTTATTGATGCTGTACAGATGGGAGATGTGATATGCGAGTCTCTTTTACCAGTCTCACCTATGCACGTCATTGAATAGATGAAGTAGGACACCCATGGGGAACTACAGTATCTTCAAAATTTAAGCTGGCTTTGGGAATGTGACATATCGGGTCTGGGTGCCATATTGACCAGTGCAGCATCTACCCACGGTTGTAGCTGATGGTACCAAAATAACACGGAGAGTTAAGATGAGCATTAAGAAATATGTCCCCGAGGAACTTAAAGAGAATCGACCTCAGATGGCTCGTAGAACATATCAGGCGTCCATGAATCCAACTAAAGAAGAAGTGCTGCCGTAATATGACACTAGGAACAACATGGCTATGGGGGTGGAAGGTGAGTAAAAGTTTAGCCCTGTACGTGGGATGAAGTCCTCGGAGAATTCCGGAGGGCTTTCTGACGAGAGAGGCTGTGCAACCGATGCCGAGCAGACATGAGTACTTTGTCAAGCTATAAGCGGCATCGGAAGAATTCAGTTATTTCGTGAGCTTTCACAAGAAAATCTTGAGCCTGAACAGATGCAGCAGACGAAGAAGTTGTGATAATAGAAGAGAATTGCGACAGGTAATGGATTGAGAGGAGGTGGATGTAAGAGGATATGGGAATAAATCGGTTTGCATTGTACTGATGTTCTAATGCAATAGGGTTGTGTGGTATCGGATGGAAATACACACGAGAGGTAGAGATCTCGGAAGTAAACTTGATGGCCGGGGGAATGTTGTCGATGAAGTGTATGAAGCGTAGCGATCCATCTCAGACAAATCTTTGATGCTAAATCCAACAATAATGTCTATCTATCTATTCTCTGATTGTGCTGTAAGGCGTCGCAGGATTGAATGATGATTTGTCTTCAGACAATGCCACTTTTGGTCACCATCGATGAAACTATCGAATATCAATGAAATTGACCGACTATAGCATTCCCATATCTGGTTTTCAGTAAATCCCATGAACAAGGTGAACATGCCCATGGTAACACCACTGATTTGGTCAAATATGCGCCCATCGAACTCAAAGTATTTACCACCGAAGACGGATATAGGCTATTGACGCAAATAAAATGGCGACATAACGCATTTCCATTTTCTGGACTACATCCTGATGAAAATCTAGTTGGAACATTGCCCTACTACAAGAGAGATCCAGCAGGAGTTTCAGAATGAACGCTGAAGAAGAAGTACTCAAATTATTTTAGAGTGAGGGGCTTTTACTCACAATGAGATATATGTTACTTGTAAGAATTCTCCTACACCCTCGACTCATAATGTTAGCATAATATTATTATAAATATTGAAGATAATAACTTTAGTCCGTTTGAGTAGAAACGGATTAAATAAATTAAGTACAGAAATGTACATTCTGCTTAAGTTATTTTGTAGGTTACCTGCTCATGAGTCAAGAAGATACATGTTTCTAAGGGTAATGTGGTCAGGACTCAAATGATTAATTATAAACACCAAACTGGGTATGATGTATTTTTCAAATCAATGATTATCGCTGGGAGTTGAAGACTTTTGTACATGAACGAATTTTCTAAAGATTTATTTACAGGACCGCCAAAAAATGTATAAGTTAGAAAGCAAGAGATGTATCACTTGTAATTCCTGAAGCTTAAAACAAATAAATAAACAATTGTTAGTTAATGAAGCCAATATATTGACAATTTATAACAGTATTCATGTTCTCATCATTGCAAATAATTGCAGCTTAGTGTAGTATTTTATATGCAAACTGCTCTTTCTTATTCCGTTGTTCTATACACGATCATATTCTACCATGCAAGCACTGATATGTTATGTCCTTTTCTAATATTGATACATGCTATTCATTTCTAATCTATGAACATTGATAAATTTCATCATCGTCTGATGTTTGAATATTGAGGCATTACATCATTATTTGCTTTGTGTGCATGCCAAAGTTACCTGTTCGGGCCGAATCATAAAATCATAACGTATGGAAATGTTCATATCGATTCAGGTCATAATCTGCAAAAAATAATG
Organism: Meghimatium bilineatum; assembly: GCA_034231615.1. Classification (NCBI taxonomy): domain Eukaryota; kingdom Metazoa; phylum Mollusca; class Gastropoda; order Stylommatophora; family Philomycidae; genus Meghimatium; species Meghimatium bilineatum. The sequence continues at coordinate 52,570,179 of CM067304.1, forward strand.
CGGCAATGGTCGAGATACAACAAAATGCAAATCATCAAACAACATTGTAACAACCGTATTTAATACAATTCATTCTATTCAAGATATATTAACCTGAGCAAATATAAATATATATATTATGTGTTATTTTGATATTGTTAGATGATTTAGACACATAATTCGAATAATGTGCTATATTGTCGGAACTGCGTGTAATGACTCTGCTTGGAGAGGATGTATCCATTATAATGTTGTTATGACTAGCAATGTCGAATCTTGTTATATTTTGTTACTCTGCTGGCAAAGATATACCAGTGATCAAATTGTATGGACTGTACCAATGTCCATTCCTCTTATATTTGTTGCTAATCTCCGGACAATATTATATCTTCTTCTTCTTCTGCGTTCGTTCTCAAACTCCTGCAGATTGGCAGGATGTAGTCCAGAGAACGGAATGCGCTGTGTCATGGTTTGCATCATTGCTGCGATATCTGCGCCTTTCGGCCTGGCACATCCTACTTCAGCGTGGCTGTGGGTCACTGACCCTATATGGGATGGGGCAGCCAACTCCATTCCATAACCTCCTTAGTCGCCTCTTACGACATGCATGGACGGTAAACAATGTTTCTATTCTTTGCTCCCCTTTCGGGCCCCGGTAACACATGGACGAATGTTATATCAGTGATGGGGCTGCGTAGATAGCGCAGAGGTTACTGTACTTGTTTTGCATATGAGTGGTCCTGGTCTCATTTAACAGTTGAGGCGGAAATGGTTTTAGATCGTATGGGCTCACAGACCGACCCATCCTTATATGGGGTACCATATAAAATGGAAGTAAAGACTTCGAAGGAGAGTGAACGACTACAGCCCTTATATAGCAGAACCACTGAAATGTGAGATTGCTACCATCTTACACTCACGAGGCAGTGATAAATAATGTTGGTTAATTTTTAATTTTACAATATCAGTGATCTTGTTTTGTGGACTGTACCAATGTTGATTCTTTTTATAGTTTTCGAGATAGTAACAACAATGCAAAAGTATGAATTGTCGTGTAAACAATCTAGATCAGTGTTTGCCAACCTTCTCATCTTGAGCATGCCTCACCGAAGTCTTTCTAAAATTCTGATGCCTCTATGCAATATATATATATATATATTTGATTTCCCTAAAAATTTGTGAATAATTGCCCCCTGAATTGCTCCCTGAACAGTCAAATCCAACCCCTTCACCCACCCCCACCCCCCACCACCTTGTGGAACGTGGGTCCCACGTCGTGTAACACTGCTCTAGAGGTTGAGAGGTATGCTAACATCAAGAAAACTACATAGTACAGTCTATAAAGTTACGAACAAACAACGTTGTTAGCAGTCTTCAGATTTGCAAACATAGTGTTGATAATGACAGGCTACAGTTCAGACAGATGATCAGATGACTGTATCAGCATTCTACAAACTGTCTGGTCTAGCAATGTATATTTGATAAAAGTGACAAACTAAATTGATCACGAGTCTTCAGACAGTCTAACCGAATGATTGTGATTAGATATAGTGAAGAGACATGATCGAACCACTTTATATCGAATCTTAAGTCTTATTTCGCAAATTATTATGATAATGTATTCTGACATATGTTTATTTTGTCTCTCAGTGGATACATACTTGTTTGTAACTTTAACATTGTCATCCAATTTAAGTTGTAGACAAAACAAAATCAGTCTTCAAATTAGTGGTATTAGTAATTAGTAATAGTAGTAATTAGTATTAGTAGTAATTTACTTACGTAAACTGGCATTGGTTGCGTTCATAATGTCACAAATCAACAATCAATAAATCTATATGCTACCGTTCTTCGGGAATTATAGGAAATAGAGCCAATGCATCCTGTTTCGAAATTTGGCAGAGGGGTTGATTATGTATCTGTAAAATGTTTCTGCATAATTTTTATTTCAGAAGATTCAAACTCTTAGTGACGTGTAAAGGCTTTGAGAAAAAGCATCCTACTCGGTTGGGATAAATACCGAATAGTACCGATAAATACCAAATCATCGTCATCATCAGGTGCCATGCCGGCTGGCGTAGGCGGTCATGGCTCTCCACAGCTCTCTGTCCACAGTATTATGTATCAAAGTCGTTGCTGTTTCCTTGCCGTGCCAGGTTGTTAAACTAATATTTCTCACGTTGTCTCCCTCTGTTTCTGCTGCCTTCAATTTTGCATGTTGTTACTATGTTCTCTAAACCTGCCTGTCTCATGAAGTGGCCAAAAAAAGAATATTGCCTTTTTCTTATATTGTTGATTAAGGTCCGCTTCGCATTTGACCATTTCAACACCTCTACATTAGTTTTTCTGGCAGTCCATGGTATTCTCATCATTCTTCTGTAGAACCACATCTCTGTTGCCTCTAATTTCCCACTTTCCAGTTTGTTTATTGTAAATACCGAATGGTATCGATAAATACCGAATGAATAAGACCGATTAGGAGCTTTGGGGCTTTTCACAAAAGAGGGGCTTTTCACCTCACTATATATCATCTACTAGAGATGTGGTTATGTATAATTTTTTTTTAATGGTGACTTTACCTTCATACCCGTGCATGGGGGTCGTTAAGATATAACCATTGGCATAATTGTGACTTAAGTGTCAGCAGTACTGCATTCTCTGCTGAAATAATTTGTATTTTGAACTCTGCCGTTAACGAAAAGATAGCATCAGCTGAATACGAACACTGCAAATCCGGCATAGTTTCCTCATTATGTTTAATATTTTGGACTGTTGTTGTTTAATATTAGATATTGACACAAAGATAGTTACATGTGAGATGAAATGATTGAGGAAAGCTGCCGGAAATGAATATATCAGGGAAAGAATATGTATACTATCTTGTACAGATTACATAGAGAGAGAACTGGTCAAGTGGTTTGACCACATTATGAGAATGCATCACGAAAAGTTGCCCGTAAAAGAATATTAACCAAATGAGTTCAGCATACAAGGGCAGAGGAAGACCACTGAAAAGATGGATAGAAAACGTCAGGGACATCCTGAACAGACACGGTCATATCACAGCCGAGAACACACATCTGGCTTTAGAACGCAAGCTTGAGCTCCAATCAACCCTACTCTCAACGGCAAGAGTGGATCACAAACCACCTGGGGAAAGACAATAGCTGCTGTTTCCAGACCAACAACAAAAACGAAACATTATTGTATTATCTCTTAAAGTTGCTTAACAATATTTCCACTAATTGTTTTCCATTTCAATGTAATTAGAAGAAAACTACAGATCCACTACGTTAGATAATGAGCACATTATTGTTCATCTATCACAATTTATCCCAGGTTACTCTGAGATTTGTATCATTCTCTACTAGATATCGCATAGTAGGACTAGTAGAAATAAGTTGACAAGTGGACTACTGGAACCAGGGACATACAATGTACAACATCTTCAGCATCTCATATGAGACAATTACCGACTAGAACCTGCTAGATGAAGAATAAAAAATATGGATGCAGAAATCTGCAAACGAGAACAGTAAGTTCAGGATAGTACTGACGAAAAATACACACGAGAGCATCAAGATCATGCTAGCGCTGGAAAAAGATACAAAAAAGATTATAATAAAACAGATATTTGTGTATTGAAAAGACTAATAAATCACATAAATGAAAATAGTCGAATAAAAAGGACTTGTGGATACAAACGGCCTTGTGAACACAAAATAAACTTGCGAAATCGGATTTGAAACCGGAAGAGAATGGATCGCACGTGCTCGTGAATGCGCGTGATTAAATTCTGTCATAGAACTGTCCGTTTATTTTTCTGATTCTGATATTTGTTTCAAAACATTGGGAAATCTGCATTCTATCTTTTGATTTCTTATTCCCTCATTTTTTTGCTAGTCTCCTTCTCTTGCTTAATGTGTGATTGTATCTGTCAGCTTGAATATTTACTTCGTTTTGTATGTTGTTTTGTTTCTCCTTTCTATGTTCTAATTGTTTTGTTGATGAGAGATTCGGAGAAATAGAGAAACGGAGCACAAAAAGGGTTGACAGAATATCCCTCAGCATTCAACGATAAGGTTTCCATGTTTATATTTGACACTTAAAGGGATACAATTAAAAAAAAATATTTAACAAGATTGGGATATACTTGTTTTTGTTTGTCTAATGAATCTGTAATTCTGTTACTTGTTCATGTAGCATCAGTGTAAGGTGTTTTCGTTGCAGCTACACGTATCTCTATAAGGGGTCTTCAACGCAGTGCTTCTTACCACGGTGGTGGACATTAACAGAAAATCACATGTCTAACGTCTTATTTTTATTTTGTATGCGACTTTATATAGATCACATTATGCCTCAGCATAAAACGAATAAGCATTGTAAGAGCAGAACAATGCTAGAGAGAAGGATTCACAAGAGAACAGTAAGATACGAATATTGCTGGAGAAAGCTACACACGAGAATTGTACTGGAGAAAGATACACACGAAAATAGTACTGGAGAAATATACACATGAGAATAGTACTGGAGAAAGATACAAACGAGAATAGTACTGGAGAAAGATGCAAACGAGAATAGTACTGGAGAAAGATACACACGAGAATAGTACTGGGGAAAGATACACACGAGAATAGTACTGGAGAAAGATGCAAACGAGAATAGTACTGGAGAAAGATGAAAACGAGAATAGTACTGGAGAAAGATACAACCGAGAATTGTACTGGAGAAAGATACACACGAGAATAGTACTGGAGAAAGATACAAACGAGAATAGTACTGGAGAAAGATACAAACGAGAATAGTACTGGAGAAAGATGAAAACGAGAATAATACTGGAGAAAGATACAAACGAGAATAGTACTGGAGAAAGATACACACGAGAATAGTACTGGAGAAAGATGCAAACGAGAATAGTACTGGAGAAAGATACAAATGAGAATTACTGGAGAAAGATACAAACGATAATAGTACTGGAGAAAGATACACATGAGAATAGTACTGGAGAAAGATGCAAACGAGAATAGTACTGGAGAAAGATACAAACGAGAATAGTACTGGAGAAAGATACAAACGAGAATAGTACTGGAGAAAGATACAAACGAGAATAGTACTGGAGAAAGATACAAACGAGAATAGTACTGGAGAAAGATACAAACGAGAATAGTACTGGAGAAAGATACAAACGAGAATAGTACTGGAGAAAGATACAAACGAGAATAGTACTGGAGAAAGATACACATGAGAATAGTACTGGAGAAAGATGCAAACGAGAATAGTACTGGAGAAAGATGCAAACGAGAATAGTACTGGAGAAAGATACAAACGAGAATAGTACTGGAGAAAGATACACATGAGAATAGTACTGGAGAAAGATGCAAACGAGAATAGTACTGGAGAAAGATGCAAACGAGAATAGTACTGGAGAAAGATGCAAACGAGAATAGTACTGGAGAAAGATACACATGAGAATAGTACTGGAGAAAGATGCAAACGAGAATAGTACTGGAGAAAGATGCAAACGAGAATAGTACTGGAGAAAGATGCAAACGAGAATAGTACTGGAGAAAGATACAAATGAGAATTACTGGAGAAAGATACAAACGAGAATAGTACTGGAGAAAGATACACATGAGAATAGTACTGGAGAAAGATGCAAACGAGAATAGTACTGGAGAAAGATACAAACGAGAATAGTACTGGAGAAAGATACAAACGAGAATAATACTGGAGAAAGATACAAACGAGAATAGTACTGGAGAAAGATACAAACGAGAATAGTACTGGAGAAAGATACAAACGAGAATAGTGCTGGAAAAAGAAACACTGGTCATCATTATGTGAAATGATCTTTCCAGAAAGTGGACTTCCTTATGGATTCTCTGAATACTCCACGATTCTGGGCGAGTTGACTTGCCGCAGATAGAGACATATTTAATCAATCTGATATATCACTGCACCATCATCGTCTTGGGCGCCCTCTTCCCATGTTGATACACTGATGCAAATAACAAGTGTACTCAATTGTCTTATGAAACAGAAAATGAATTAATTCTGCCCAATTTTTCTAGTTCACTAATCTATTTTTCTCGCAAGTACTATTTGCTGCTCCCAATTCTTGAAATTAAACCCAAATACGGCGATAGCCCAACTCCTACATTCGATTTGTGTGACTTGTGGCTTAAGGAGCTAAAATATCAAATCCGATTAAGACTACCCAAATAGCATTCGTATTGATACTCCAACCGTTTATATTTGGGTGCACAATCCACATAATAATTTTGAAGATTATATGTATGTTCTCGAATTACTTAAAGAAAGTCCAAGGAAGATTAAAAAATTTTTTAAACTTGTAAGTCCCGGTTTCTATCTCAAGACCGCGTGCGATTGGTATAAAGATTGGAACGTCTCGTAAAGAGACGCATTATATATATATATATACGAAGAGACTGATACATCAGCATCCAACTGTAACTGTTAGACGCTACACCGATGGATTTATTACACTGAGATCAGAGCACCATTGATGTATCCGATGTCAATCAACCAAGTGCTATGTCGAGTGGCATAGGCGATTGCGCTTCTCCAAAACTCTTTGTTTCTTGTGTTTTTAATATATTTAGTTGATGCCTTCTTTTTTGTGCCACAGTGATAACCCATTCATAATTTTTCTCTTTGTCTTCATCTGTCTTTTCTCCGATTGATCTTACCGGTGATTACTAAATGTTCAAGTTTTACTTTTCTCATCACATACCCTAAAATCTTGATTGTCTACTTCTACTGTTTGCTACAATTTGTTTGCAAGTAATGTTTGCATCTCTGAGAACTTCTACATTAGTTTTCTTATATGATCATGAACTTTTCATAACGCTTCTCAAATTCCCCATATATCACTTGCCTCCAGCTTATCTTTGACACTTTCATTTACTGTCCATGCTTCGCTTGTATAAATAATGATTGGCTCAACATAACATTATATTGAGGTATATATTCAATATCTCATTGAAATTATAACATTATATTGAGAACGCTTGTCCGATTTGCGCTGATCATAACCTGAAGTCCTAACCCATAACTCAAAACCTGTGATATATACAGGGCACAACTCATCACACCATATTACACAAGTGTTACTTTGTACTGGATGCACAGCCATAATGATATATCAAAAAATGTGGCAGCAAATAGAAGCCTCTAAAGAACACAAGAAAAACCATGTATCATGAGAACAGTTAAACAGGTGTGAAACAACACCAGAAAAACCATTTATCATGAGAACAGTTAAACAGGTGTGACACAACACAAGAGAAATGTGGCGGAACGAATGGAGAAAATGGCTGACAGGTCGAAATGCATTTAGTGAAATGACCCAATTAAAAGACAATGACAACTTAAATAGACTCAGCTGGAGAACTCAATCTTTTATCTTTCAGTTTCCAACAGACACGCAGTAAAAGTCCAAGATACGGGAAGTGGTTTGGAGTTTCATTGCATTTAGTATTAGAAAAAAAACCAACGATTAGGTAAACCGCCTCTCCCGCTGAAATAATTTTTTATTCTTAAGGTACCCCCTACCCAGCCGTTTTAACCGCATATATATCTACGAAACCATACCAACGACAATATAAATTTAAACCGTAGCCCCCGGCAACTGCACATGTGTAACCTCTACTCTCATCCCACTGAAACAACACAACATATCCCATGGTAGCCCTTCCATTTCAAATGTCAGAAAAATATGTTACAGACACCTTTAACAATCACTAACACCCTGCACAGTTCGCTAAGTCTAATCCAAAAGACTTGCGTACTTTTAAAAGAATGATATTGTTGCTGGTAAGAGTAGACCACACACAGGCAACTGAATATTGACAACTATTTGCAAACTATTTCTGCTTGTTTCTACATTGTTCCTGATAAAATCTAATGTAAACAATAGATATTACGATGTCGAGATACATTTTATCTTTATTAAGCTGTGCGATAACCTCGTTTATGTAAATATACTTCACTGACTGAAATGATTTCCTCAATACATGTGGGAACAACAGTCGAAGAAATATGTCTGGTGCTAACAATGTTACAGTGGTCCACGTCGCGTTTTTTAAAACATTGCAACCATACCTGGTAGGGGACACATTATTGTGTCTTATTCGCGTAATTCCCAGCATTTCAGACTGTATAATTCTTTATTCTTTATTACTTTGAAGTTGGTGAGATATATAGAAAGCTAATGTTATCAACTGCATCATTTCTCTTTTTCAGCCGTTTCTTTTCTTATTCACACAGGTTTTAGATGACGTTCAACGAGAGAATGAGGTCCATGTATTGCACAATTTGTCCTTACTTAAAAAACAATATTGCACAATTTGTCCTTACTTAAAGAACAATATTGCACAATTTTTCCATACTTAAAGAACAATATTGCACAATTTGTCCTTACTTAAAGAACAATATTGCACAATTTTTCCTTACTTAAAAAACAATCTACAGAGCAAGCCCATTTTCTCAATCACAGAAACACAGTAGACGGAGAAAAGCTTTTTTTCACTAACTTTAAGCTCATACAATATGCACTCACTTCTAGACAATAATTACCACAAAGTTACATACTATGTGAACGGTTCTGATTGGGAGAGAGCTAACAAGGTACGCTATTAACATAGAATACTGATGCAGTCTCATATTTATTGGACAGGTCGTGTAGTACGTTCGCCAGATCAACAATTACCAAATATACCCCTTTACTGCGAGAAACAGACTGAAATACGTTATCAAGAAAGTCCTTGAGAAGCGTTTACAGTTATCGATTTCAAAGATTCGCTAAACACATCACTAAAATTTGTTGACATAACCCAAAAAACATGAAAAGACTATGCACGGAAAGCTTCACTATGTTCTACAGTATAAAAAATGGAATCTTTTTCCACAGCAGGTTAAAAAAAAGCAAATTCAGTATCACACCACAGGAGAGTGAATAGAAAAACACGGACATAGCGAACGTCTAAATGGTCCATGCTCAGTGTGTACACTAACCTTTGCAACCAGAATATGTCTGAATGAACTCAAAGCCGAGGACATATCAAGTGACACAAGATGATAGCCTAAATTCGAAAGACGTTAAAACATTATAGGTTTAGTGATAGAATAAAATTTGATTGGATCTGTCAACCGGCATGCTATAACCAAGTTCGGCTAACCACTGCGTGAAGGAAAGAAGCTATACTCACAAAAGTAATATATAATCCCCACAATCTAACCACTGGCATTTTCTGTAGGCTTAAGACTAAAAATCAACATCCACGCTTAATCTTGAGAAAATGTTTATATTTCTGGTATTTGTTACTTAGCAATAAATGATGAGTAAGTAATGTCAAACATCTCTATTAGTAAATTTGAAGAGAAAACTCATTCAGGAAATAAGATGAAACATTTTAAAGCATCAATAGCAAAATGTAAAGTCTTAAAATGGCTAAATGTATATAAAATTTTATATACATTTATAAAAATATTCAAATATATCTTAGAATCCTCGATAGATTATCCTCAAACTATCAATTAAGGCAATCCAATATTTTTGTGACACATAAAAAAGGCACACTGGTTTGAAAGATTAATCATGTATGTAAAAGTTCTAGAAAAGAGAACAGAAGGAAGACTAAGAATTACGATGGACACAAGATATCGAAGATCGTCTGAAACATGACACTGGAAGAGGCTGGGTGGTTTGCACAGAACCGAGATAAACGCTTACAGAATGGCAGTGAGGACATAATTCTGTAAATGACACGTCACATATATGATTATGTTATTTAGCATGGTGATGATGATGAAGATGATGATTAAATCCATTTCGCTGTGAGCAGGAAGTTCTAGACAACCCGTTATCTTAGTATAGCAACATATACCATTACAATATCTAATTATATTGACATGCATGTAACGATATTGACATATCCATGAATAATTCAAGATATAAGTTAAAATATCTATATATAAGTTAAAATGTCGAAATTAATATTAAATATTCGCATACGAATTAAAATGTCCACATATAAATTAAAATTTTCGCATATAGGTTGAAATATCATCTACTAGGATATAGGTAACGAATTTTCCAAACATTCAAGATTGAGTGCAACATTGAGGAGCTGTATGTAACAATTCAAAACTTATTTTTCAAAAATTAACAATGATGTGAAACATGAATAACGAAACGATAAGCTGGAAACCATCAATAATGAGCTAAATGTATTTTAAACGTCAGAAATGATCCGACAAGTCTACAAGTTCGAAGAGTATCAAAGCAATGAAATTAAGAGAACACATTTATTTCGAAATTGTGTCAAAGAAGATTGATTTTTAGAAGTAATGGTTTATTTAAGAATCACTAAACTATTTTAACTTATAGGATTAGAGTATGTTTAAATAGCCCATAACGCGATCGGCATCAGACATTGTTGACACGTTGAAGATGTGCTGTATAGTTTCAGACACAGTCATTCTGAAATAAAAATGCCATTTTTTTATAATTAGGTTTTTTGTTTTTCGTTCGCTCCATTGTAACCATCACGGATATCCGTGCGATTTCCGCCGGGAGCGTGATTACGTTGTGTCACCGTTATGCGCCTTGTAGAGCTAGCACATCCGATTTTGGCATGCCTTGACAATTCGGGTGGGCTACCCTTAGCCTGTGACAGCCTCTATATCTGTCTCCAGGCACGCGTAGTGGAGACTCTTCGCCCAGACGATGTTTTGCTCTCGTCTGACTCGAACGAGGTGTTCCACTGTCTATGAACTTGCCTCGTGTAATTGGACGTGCTGTGCCTGTGCCCATTGGGTACCGAACCGTTTCTCATCCGTGAGCCTGGTTCCTTAAGGGGAAGAACTCGACAGAGGAGTTGGACCCTGGCTCTTTCGCCCTCTTAGCCGAGGTGTCATTCACCGACATCGTGTACCCCTTGTCCAAGTTCGAGTCTCACACCACGCGTTTGAGAGCAAGGCGTTCTCGAGCTGAGCGTCCTTGTCCCAATAGCGCCTGAGCCCATCAGGTACTGAACCCTTTCTCTCTTCAAGTGTATTTCCGGTGTAGGAAAACCTGACAGTAGAGTTGGGCCAGGGCTAAAAAGTTGTCCCTTTTGTGCCTGAGCGAATCGAGTACGGAACCCTTTCTCTCTGCAAGTGTACTTCCTATAATTAGGTAAATAGATATGTTTTTACGGATGAAGGAAAAAACGTCGTTTGTTTTCTGACTACTTCCTCAGACGATTGACGCCTGGGGTAGTGGAAGTACTCCATGATGTGCGATCATCGGCCAGTTTTTCCTAAGACGTGGGGATAATAATAAAATCGTTCAAATATATTTTACATATGTCTTTATAGGTGGGTTGGTTGGTTGATATCCCTAGGAATTTCAACGATTTGCTCTTATTTTCTGTATGCATTAGGGTGGGTTCTCAGAACGTTCTTTCATACGTAGAAGACTTTAGTTTTCGGCTTAGGGAAATGATTATTGAATGAGCCTTCTACTCAGAAGGGGTGGGGTATATGTCGCTAGATAAACTGATAGTTTGTCTGGGTCACCCAGTGTCCGCCTTTTTTCAGACGAGGAGCTTCACAGACATCGAGCTTTTCTTCGTGTAGAAAGACCATCCATTATCACCATTCCTGTCCTAAGGTCCAGACCTATTTTCTTCTCTATGAGCCCAGTTGGGCAACGGCGACAGTCGAATTATATTTAGGGTTGATACACTTCCCTAGACGAGGTGCTGCTTTGCCAAACACGTCGTGGGGTCTTGGATTTGACATGTGAACTTCTCACGCATTCGCCTCGTCTGTCTGTGATGGCCTTCCAATATATCGCCAGACACTGCTTGTGTTTTGATTCTCCGTCATTATCACCCAAAGAAGTAGGTAGATTGCGCCTCTCTGATTTAGATGCGTCGCGTTCGGCGAACAAATCTCGTGTAAGAATGCCATCACCCATGTCTATGCCCGTGGTACTGAACCCAGTTCTCTCTGTTTACGTCATGTAGGGCAACTGTGACAGTCGAGTTAGGCAAAGTTTGCGATCACCTCGAAGACAAGAATTTGCTTGCCGTCCATGTTACCCACAGCATCCAGAATCGGAGTCTCAACACTGCTTCGGACAGATGTTTGGAAAAACGTGTCCCCCGACATATGTCCTATTCTTCTCCTGTGTCCAATAGAGAGCTGTATTCATAGTGGTTTTTCATACCCAGTTGTGCATTTTCAATTATATATATCCAATACCTGAGCCATGACTCCTGCTTTTTCTTCTTCATCTTCTTCATCGTTCATTCTCAAACTCCCACTGGATTTCTCTTGTAACAGGACAATGATCCTACAAGATTTCCAGTTGAATGTAGTCCAGAGAATGGAAATGCGTTGTGTTGCCGTTTTATTTGCGCCAATGGCCCAACACATCCGTCTTCGGCGGTACTCCTGCTTTTTAATGCGGTTGATTGTGGTAGGGCATGAGGGCTACTGTATGTTCTTGAGCATGAACATCACTTTCGTCAGTCGGACACGAGCTGAATAAGTGTATCTACGTTGCCACTATATCACTGCACATACACAACGCTGTCCTCTAGAAGCGTTGCCTTTTGCAGATCAATGTGTACTCTTAGAATCGCTATATTTATCGATATCTATCCATATCGGGACATTGACATTGGCCGTCCTTCCATTGTTTCTATATATTTGGCTGACCGAAACGAATTTCGCAAATGTCTTACTTCACCCTGTGCTGACAGTGCTGCTAGGTGTGTTGACCGAACAGTCTCGGAGATATTGTCTATATATTTACAGGCAATTCTCATTACATCTACAACCTCCAAATCCACAGATACGACACTAAAAGTGTTGGCCAGGAAGACAGCAAGAGCAGCTGTATTTCTGTTTCGACAGTGCACCACGAGGAGGTAACTTTAGGAACTTAGTTGTCAGATAACGCTGGGTACGCACCTTGCTTCCCTATTTGCTATCTATTAATGAGAGATCGGGAAAAAATAACCATGGGAATGCAGTCGTTTGACATTTTGCTGAAGTAACTTAATACTTATATAATTTTCACAATTGTTTGAATGTAAAAACGAATATTCTCCTTATAATTTCGTTGACTCATACCGATATGTAAAAGTCTCTAAATTGATATATAATTAAAATGATGCAGTTTAATACATGTCTAGATTTTGTCTATTTTGGTTACATGCGTGCCACCTACAGAAAGAAAAAATAGTCGGAGTTCATTTGAATATACTTTAATGCTTGGAGGACGAGTCCATTAAGTATGAATACGTTAATATGTGTCTGTTAGTATATTCCCAAGAATGATAAGCAATGAAACGCATATTGTCTATGTGCAATGGATACGTTTCTACAGAGCTTTCGCTCGTACCCACAAAAATCCAACTCTGATGTATCAATTCTGGTCATGTATCACATATTCTACCTATAATAATTACAAGTATTACTTAGTGTCCAATAGCAACACAAAATGCTACCAATGACAACAAATAAACATCTTATCCAATGTATCATTCCTACTATGTGCTACCAATGTCAAACATTGTCCTTAACAACAAAACATAACAGACAGCTGGTTACAACAGTAATATCTGATAAAAGCCACATGAGTTACCAGAAGACACAGAATTAGAATCGAGGTCATAAGAGAAAGAGTGGGTGTCATATCAATTCCACAATACATACAAAACCAGCAGATACAATGGTTTGCTCATCTGGAAAGAATGCCGTGGAATTCATTAGTTTATAAATAATATATGAAGCGATGAGAAGCAGAAAGAAGAGCCAGGTGTAGACCTAGATCGACAACATTAAAGAGACATTACACGAATACCAAATGACATTATCTGAAGCTGCCAGAAAAGCGAGAACAAGAACAGTGTATCTCCCTCAACACCAGTAACGGGTAAAAGAGGAAGGAAAGATAGATAGATAGCGTACTAAGTGTTTCAGATTGTTTGTTATATCTGCATATCGCCCGTGTGTTGCCGGGGCCCGAAAGGGGAGCAAAGAATAGCAACACTGTTTACCTTTCATGCATGTCGTAAGGGTCCTTCATAGGGCTACGGAGGTTATGGGATGGAGTTCTCTGTTACATCCCATATAGGGCCAACGCCATGCTGAAGTCGGATGTGTAAGGCCGAAATGCGCAAATATCGCAGCAATGCTGTACACCATGACACAACGCATTCCGTTCTCCGGACTACATACTGCTAATGTGCATGAGTTTGAGAACGAACACAGAAGAAGAAGATATGATAGTTTTCGCCGTTTCACTATTGAAAGCAATGCTCCTGAACACCTGCACACATCTCTACTTTATTTCTTACATACACATTGGTCTTATGTTTCCTATAGGAAATTCGTAGAATTCGTCTGTATCATTTGTACTTGAAAGCCTGTAATCTTCTCTCCATGCCCGAAGTGAGTGTCCAACTGTCACAACCATACAGCACAACAGAAAGCACCAGCGACTTACACAGTTTGATTTTCATTCCAGCATTGATGTTGCTTTTCCAAATCACAGTTAGCTTTGACAAGGATGCTAAAGCCATCTCCAGCCTTACTTTTTATAATATTATATTACGGATTGATTCAGGTGATTCAAAATATGAAAGAGGTATGATATTATATGAACGATTGTGCCAGGTGATGCTATATTTATAATTTCCCATATTATCATTCATTCATGCATTGTCCATTTGCGCTGATGTTAGCGTATAAGTCAGAGGTCAGATCTCACCAATTCTCCAATTAATATTATCAAATAGGATAATATTTACAATTTGTTACATGCTTGCATTTAGTTATTGCTATCAGTTATTAGCGACGCATTTACAGTTTTTGATGTATTATTATTGTTATTGATTATTAAGGACGTCATTTCAGTTAGTTATTGATATTTTTTTAGCGACGGCAGTGCACTCCGAGAAAAGCCATATGTGCTAATTCTCCACCTGAGTTATTGAAGTGTATTTTTACTGATTGTTTCTCTGTTTCGCTTGTTGAGCACGTTCCTCATTCTGTCTCTGAGATGCCCAGTCCTACTCTAGCCATAGTTAATACTAAATTATCAAATGTTCATTATACATTTATCATATATCACAGTGTCAACATCAAACAGGAGTCGGTCAAGCAATCAGAAATGTCTCCTCTACTCATTAGCGTGTACATATCACTATAAATGCAAATGTAGACGTAGGTACATATATTTCTATCACTATTTAAGTACATTCCACGTAAACCATCTATATTCCCATCACTAAGTGCATTCCACGTAAACCATCTATATTCCCATCACTAACTAAGTGCGTTGCACGTACATCTATCTACATTCCCATCACTAAATATAGGTGTATTCCACGTAAACCTATCTCCTTTCATATTTCCCCTAACGTCATAATCCTCAGGGCAGCACAGTTTATTTAGTAACAACTCTCATTTACTTCGATCAATAACAGTTTCTGTTTTGATCTTCTTTCACAAAACATGTCAGTAGCAGTAATCACACACTGTAACTCCGAACAAGTCCACTCTGCATATTACTTTTTATACAGTGGATATAGATACAGAAATATAATATGCTGGGCTACAGTAACACTAGAAAATGATCAAAACAAATTACAAGACATCTGAATGAATATAGACGCGTGTAAACAGATTGAATACGTTTGAGTGATAGCGTATCGTTTATAGAATATTTCTGTGCTAAACAAATTAATGACTTTTGACGGAGACGCACATACTCTGAAATGGAGTTCTTGACATCAATAGAGGCATATATATTAAATAGGGAAAGGCATGCCAAATAGAAATATACATCAGTGTGATTCTAGCAGAGCTGAACTAATTACTTAAGACAGTCTCCAAGACCCACTAATAGGGATGCCGGAGATAATAATGTTGCACAGCGCGTGATGAGAGGAAAGCCCTGAGGACTATATATACATATACATATATATATATATATATATCTGTCTGTATGTGTGTGTGTGTGTGTGCGTACGTGCTTGTATGTGCCTGTGTGTGTGTGTGTGTAATATTGTTTAGATAAAACACTGAGTCATCCGGAGACTGCAGTAAAACTGTGCACCGTATGGTAAATAAGTATTAAGTAAATGATAAAAAGGGTTACATAGCATTTTTACGTTAAACAACACACAAGATCGACGTTTCGACCAAAGTTCTTTATCAAGAAAAGAGCGAATAGCACGGAATTAACACGAGCTCATACGTGTATATGAATATGATATGGAATCCAAATTATAAATGAGTATATCATTGAATATCAGGCAATACTAGGTTTCCAACGTTGGAGCCAGTCTCATCTTTGAAATCTAACAGTATCTGTTACAACTCTGTGTAACAAATTCCAAGCATCACATAATGCTGTTGATTATGATGATGATGAAATAAACGCTTAACTGCGAGCAGGTAGCTATTGATAACCCATACTCTTTCTGGAAAAAGCACATATTATTCTCAGCTATATAATTGAGAGAACCGAACGCCTATACTATCTCAAAGGAATGGAACCATGAAGACATACAATACGTAATTAAACGTATAGTCATTCACGTTCGTAGGGGTGCCAGTTTGAAAACGGCAATACTAAAATCGGAACATTTGTCTTTGTTCACATTTCCGTGTTTTAAGTGTGGAGAATAGGTATTGTACAATCTATAATATTTTCAATCCATAATTTATATTTCAATCATCGTATTCTTCTCCCTCAACTGCTCCATATCAGATAATGTTGCAAAGAGCATCATTTCTCATCACATGACCGACCATACCAAACTCGTTTGACAATCTTACTACCATAAGATTTTCTTGTTTACATGCAAAAACATGTTCTTTGTTTCTCACCTGCAAAATAATGTACTATGTTTCTTACGTATAAATCAATCAATCAATAAACCCGTAACACTTCGTGGTCGTAGGGATACCATATTGAATGCTTCAGCACAGAGTCATCCAGCGAATTCTATCCTCAACGATGCGGATGAGTATGAAAATATCTTGTCCTGTGCATTCCTTGATGTTGTCTGTCCACTTTATGTGATCTAATTTGCTTTTCCCCCTTCGACAGTTCCCTGCAGTATTGTTTTTTTGTGTGGACAAGGTATCATGTCTGCATACATGTCGAAACCATACTAGTTTTCCTCGTTTCGCTATTGAAAGCAATAATGGTTATATATATATATATATATATATATATATATATATATATATATATATATATATATATATATATATATATATATATATGGAATGGATATGAAGTTGGTTATAATAGAGGAGTACTACTCGTTTGTAAAAATTGTATCCAAAAGCCAGCAATCCTCTTCCGAATGACGCAACATTTACATGGTTAGAACATATATGATGATACGATCCCTTGCAACAAACAATACTGCAGGGAACAGTCGCATGTGGAAGAAGCAGAGGAGGTGGGGGATAAAAGCATGGGCAGGAAACAGCAATGACTGGACCGAACTATATTTTTCCTTACTCGTCCGCACCGTTTAAGATAGAAATCGCATTATGTTGATGCATCCAATGGTACCCTACGATGCTGATGAGTAATCGGTTCTCACGATTCACTAGTAATAGATGCAGTCTTCCTTCATACAGACGGTAATCGTTCAACTCTTACATCCATATAAATGAGTACATAGTATTACACATGTGTATATGTCAGCATTCATTGCCGTACGTATTCGTCGCTTCCATATGTTATTCAACCGTGTATGACAGTTTTCTCAAATAATATAAAAATGAAGAAAAATATAATAAAGGAAATAAAGATCGAGCAAAATAAATATTGTGGACATATCAAAATACATAGCACCTTGTTGAAGACCTTACTTGAGGGTAAGTTCGAGGGGAGGTAAGAAAGAGGTAGGCAGAGATACAAGTGGGAGAGTAACATCACACCATGTCCAATGTTTCCGTCTAGCAGAGTGCATCACCACGACAAGAGACAATGATTTAGGAGGTCTGTTGCAGCCAACATTAATTTGCGGAGACGACACTTAATGATGATGATGAGTCATTTAACTAACGCTGTTAATTTATAACGAAGTCACATCCTGCATAAATCTCTAGTAATCTCCTGTCCTTGCCTTATCTGCGTGTGTACGTCTTCCCTTGATTCTTATTCTTAATCAGTGATTTACTGTCTCTTGTAGCATGTGATCATTTTTGGGGACAATTCTTTTTGTCTGGCTTACATGATAGAGAATGATTGTTGACTTCCTTCACGCCCAATACTCGATATCTGAATAGACATACTCACCTTTATATCGTCCCCTAGCATAGTACAACATTAACAGACATACTTCAAATAATCATCTTTATATGACCCCTAGCATAGTACAACATTAACAGACATATTTCAAATAATAATCTTTATATGACCCCTAGCACAGTAAAACATTAACAGGCATATTTGAAATAATAATCTTTATATGACCCCTAGCATAGTACAACATTAACAGACATATTTCAAATAATAATCTTTATATGACCCCTAGCATAGTACAACATTAACAGACATATTTCAAATAATAATCTTTATATGACCCCTAGCATAGTACAACATTAACAGACATATTTCAAATAATAATCTTTATATGACCCCTAGCATAGTACAACATTAACAGACATATTTCAAATAATAATCTTTATATGACCCCTAGCATAGTACAACATTAACAGACATATTTCAAATAATAATCTTTATATGACCCCTAGCATAGTACAACATTAACAGACATATTTCAAATAATAATCTTTATATGACCCCTAGCATAGTACAACATTAACAGACATATTTCAAATAATAATCTTTATATGACCCCTAGCATAGTACAACATTAATAGACATAGATGAAATAATTATCTTTATATCGTCCCCTAGCATAGTCAAATCTGATTATTGAGTTCTAATACTGATCTTCATTTGACCTCCTAGCAAGCAGAGTCCAATGTGGATAGATATAGTTGAAATAATGACATTCATATGACCCCTAAATATGGTATGTGGCGGGTAATTTTATAATTTGTCACGCATGCCCCACCCCCTCCTTCTAATATATATATATATATATATATATATATATATATATATATATATATATATATATATGAAACCTCGGTGGCGATACGACCAAGCTTAGAACCGCTGCTTAAAACGTTTATTTTTGCATGATTATCTTAACATCTACACCAGCTATTGTGCACCTTCATTCATCTAAGATGTATCAATGGCTGAAAGAGGCACATCACTAACTAATGATTCACTGTCTAAACTCAAACACACTTTGTTATTGACAGATCCATTCTCTTTTCTATCTTGAGTACAAACATTGTTATTTATACAATTTAATACATTTCATAGTGCAGACCAACTTTAGCCACCTATTTTGCGATATAATCAGTTATAACTGTGCTGACCATAGAATCATGTATACCTGTGCAGTACATATAAACATGACAAATTAAAGCGAAAATTAGAAGCAGAAAATCAAGATTTTTACAGCATGTGACGAGAAAAGTGAAACTTGAACATTTAGTAGCAACCGGAAAGACAAACGGACGAAGAGCCAGAGAAAGAAATTTCGGGATGTGTTGTCACGGTGGAACAAAAATAAGTAACCGACTGAACGTTAAAAATACATGAGACCTAGAGTTGTGGAGAAGCATGATCTCCTATGACACTCGACATGACGATTAATTGCTCGTCCCTACGCATTTTTATTGTATTCCTTTTATTGTATTTGTATCATACTACTGCAGATCAAAAATTATCTTATTTAATAAACGTAGCTATTAATGTTGTGATTGACGGATCTCCACATATATCACTCATGCAGACGCACTGGATACATTTAACTCGATCTATCTGTCTGTCTGTCTGTCTATCTATCTGTCTGTCTGTCTGTCAGTCTGTCTGTCTGTCTGCCTGTCTGTCATTCTGTCTGTAGATAGATATATAGATATATAGGTAGATAGATAGATAGATAGATAGATAGATAGATAGATAGATAGATAGATAGATAGATAGATAGATAGATAGATAGATAGATAGATAGATAGATAGACAGATAGATAGATAGACATATAGATAGATAGACATATAGATAGATAGACATATAGATAGATAGATAGATAGATAGATAGATAGATAGATAGATAGATAGATAGATAGATAGATAGATAGATAGATAGATAGATAGATAGATAATAGATAGATAGATAGATAGATAGATAGATAGATAGATAGATAGATAGATAGATAGATAGATAGATAGATAGATAGATAGATAGATAGATAGATAGATAGATAGATAGATAGATAGATAGATAGATAGATAGATAGATAGATAGATAGATAGATAGATAGATAGATAGATATATAGATAAATATATAGATATATAGATAGATAGATAAATAGATAGATAGATAGATAGATAGATAGATAGATAGATATATAGATAGATAGATAGATAGATAGATAGATAGATAGATAGATAGATAGATAGATAGATAGATAGATAGATACATAGATAGATAGATAGATAGATAGATAGATAGATCGATAGATAGATAGATAGATAGATAGATAGATAGATAGATAGATAGATAGATAGATAGATAGATAGATAGATAGATAGATAGATAGATAGATAGATAGATAGATAGATAGATAGATAGATAGATAGATAGATAGATAGATAGATAGATAAATAGATAGATAGATAGATAGATAGATAGATAGATAGATAGATAGATAGATAGATAGATAGATAGATAGATAGATAGATAGATAGATAGATAGATAGATAGACAGATAGACAGATAGACGGATAGACGGATAGACGGATAGACGGATAGACGGATAGACGGATAGACGGATAGATAGATAGATAGATAGATAGATAGATAGATAGATAGATAGATAGATAGATAGATAGATAGATAGATAGATAGATAGATAGATAGATAGATAGTACCATAGTACCATGTTCCAGACATCTATAATGTCCCTCTTCTCAAATTAAGGTTATGAGAGTCGCGGCTATAAAGAGGCTTGAGGTTAGTTCTGACCTTTTCCAGTTAAAGCCCTTAATCACGTTTCACATTTCTCTGAACCTTAGTTTATGAACCCTGGTCACCTTAAATCTTTGTCTCCCGTGGGTCGTAAATTTCCTCTGTCTGATATTCGTTCGTTCTTTCTCTCAATATCAGTCTATATATGTCTTAAGTCAACTCCTATTAGGTTGTATAGACACACTACAATATGGAGGACACCAGATTCTGACGGACTATGGGTGCTAATTGATTGAAATTATTAGACTTGACTGAAACATCTATATTCTATCCAATAAGGCTTTAAGGAACATTACAAAGAAAGTAGAAATTAAATAAACATACAGTACAGCAACGAATGCCTCTGCATCTTAACTGCAAATGTGGAAGAAACTATACAACACTTGAAATTCAATAATAGTTTCCATGATCATATAATATTACACAGGAAGAATAAGAAGTGATGGGGGGAGTATAGCATATACATACAATCACCAGCGTATTAAATGACATCTAGAGCAGTAGCGATATTCTATCTGATTTATTTCAATCACTATTCATAGCCTTACCGAAGAAACCTCGTGCAGTAGAATGTGAAGACCACCGAACAATCTGCCTTATAATGAATTGACCAAGATCCTACTTCGTATAATCATTTATAAATAACCAAAATATCGGAGGATGTCCGACAAAATGGAGATTATCGCAATAACCAACCGAATAAGTAGGACATATTGAATGGGTTAGAAAAGGTACTTTAAACTACCTTACTGTCAGTAATAAAACTAAAAATCTAACAATACAACAAAAAACAAGGGCAGTTTCTTACGTTGCGGTCCAACCGGGATCTTTTTCAAGAAACAAATAACAATCAATAAGACAAAACCATAAACATATTATGATGTTCCTCCTTCACAAGCGAAGATGAGCATGGCATGAAAAAACATTAAATGCGATGAAAATAATAATAATAATAATAATAATAATATAATTACAATTGGTAATTAACTAATTTGGTTTGTTAGTTCGTAGATGCCCGATGGGTCCGATTCGTGCACGTAAAGTTCTATTGCAGTGCAGATAAGATGGAGGCAACTGAGATGGGGATTTTTAAGAAGAATTATGAAAATTCCTTGGACAGCCAAAACAAAAGCAAGTACTGTAGAAGTTCTCGGAGGAGCTGGAGCAAAACGATACATTTGTAGCAAAATTATAAGCAGATAATCACATTTGATGAGAATAGTAAAACGTGAACATTTGGTAACCACCGGAAAGATCAAGGAGAGAAGAGATAGAGGAAGAGAAAGAGAGAAATTTTATGATGGAATGTCTCAGCACAAAAAGATGTCAGAAAATGAACGAATTAACACCACAAGAGACAGAGAGTTGTGGAAAAGCATGAACGCCCACGCCACTAGTCATGGCACTTGACTGATTGATACTTCTTTAGTCAATCAGAGTCTTAGGAGTACCAGATTGGATGCTTAAACACACAGCCATCGATTTCAATCTTCAACGATGCCAATGAGAGAGGAACACTCTTGTCTTGTCCAATCCTTGATATTATCTTTGTATGCTTTCATTTATCCTCCACTGTTTCTTCCAACTTCTAAGGTTCCCTGCAGTACTGTTTTTGACAAGGAATCGTATCGTTATATATATATATTCAAATATGGTAGTTTTCTTCTTTTCATTATTGAAAACATAAACAACGGTTATTGTTGACCTGTGTATATCTATATTGCATTTCGTACGTACACATTTGTCTTATGATCTCTATAGGATATTCGTAGAATTGGTCTGTAAAATGTGTATTGGAAGGCCTGTGGTCATCTATTCAAGTCCGTAGTTATTGTTCAACACACAACCATACATCACAATAAAAACCATTAGTGAGTTATACAGTTTTGATTTTCACTCTAACATTGATGTTTTTCCAAATTAAGTTTAGCCTTCACATGGAAGATAAAGTTCTCTCCAGCCTTATCTTTGATTCTGCTTTACATTTTCCATTGCTGTATATGCTAGATCCGAAGTATTTGAAAGTATTCACCAACACAAATTTATATCCATTCATCATGATGCTGGTATCTGTTCTGTGTCGCAACTGCTAACCACGACCCTGTCCTCTCTGTGTTGATTTCCCTTCCGTCCTTGCTCTACTTTGCTGTTAACTATTTTAATTCTTCTTCTGACCCAGATATTCTACCAATATCTTTAGAGAAGTGTAAATTGCGAATAGGACAAATATCAATTTATATAGACGTGTTGTGTTCGTGAAGTGTCTCTTGTATGATGTGATCTAAATATATGTTGAAAAGTACTGGATACATTATGCATCCTTGACAAAAAGTGTACACCACCCCCTCCTCCCCCCCCCCCAGCTTACTGAAAACGGTTTTAGCAGGGAAACATCGAAACATTCGTTTTTATAATTCACAGTACATATTTTTCGACATTTTACCCAATTAAATTTAATTGCTGCATTCAATATATACTAATGTTAATGTTAACATTAGTGGAATCCCCCCCCCCCCCAATCTCCATTAAAAATACTGTCAAACTTTGCCAGATACACTTTACTAACTGTTGACTAATTTATGCACACTTGCACATTCGCTTAGAAATTAGACGCGAAGATCGCATTATCTGTGTAAACTAGCAGTACGACGTATTGGCACACTTCTGTCAAAATCACACGATAAATCTTCATTTTTTTTTACAATTTGAGAGTGAACACTTATGACAAGATATACAAGTACAGTAGTATAGCCATAGTCAGAATTATAACACTACCACACCCCCACCCCCCCTATCTCAACTTTCCTATATATAATGTTGATTGTAATGCCAGTGATTTCCAGATTGTGTCTTGCCAATACACTGCATTTAATAACAATATCTTGCAAAGTAAAGAACTGATAGCGAAAATAGGTTATTTAATACTCTCCGTGAAATATGACATCTGTCTCTCTTGTGTCTCATATTATTCAACTTTCAACTAATGTATATCATTAGACCAGATACTTGTGTCTCTTTTAACATTGTCAATCAACCGATAATGTAAGCAATAACAATCATCTGTGTGCTGACTTTCTGTCGAACAGAAGTAAATTTGTTCAATTTGTCTCTTTTCATTACAACCATATGTTTACTGTGTGTCTCCTTGAGATTGAATTATTATGATATTTGTCTGGTATCATGGCTGTTTTTAAATATTTCTTCCAGAGTTCATACTCGTGCAATATTTCTTCCAGAGTTTATACTCGTGCACTATTTCTTCCAGAGTTTATATTCATGCAATATTTCTTCCAGAGTTTATATTCATGCAATATTTCTTACCTTGTGGTAAATTTTGTTAAGACATTTGGAGTAATTTGACTTTTTAAAATCTTTTTTTAATTGGGGAAATGCCATCTGAAAAAGTGCATGCATGGAAGATGACATTCTTAAAATCTATACTTTTCTATTATAGATATAGTAACTCATCCTTAGTTTAGCTCCACTATGAAATCATACAGTGTTACCCAGTAGCGTATATTTATATAGAGTGCATGTTCGCAATATGTACAACAAAGCGCGTTGATATGTTAAGGATTTTTTTTTCAACAATTACTTGGAATGTGTTATCTCAACAATGTCTAGGAGTGTGTTTTCTCAACAATGTCTAGGAGTGTGTTTTCTCAGCAATGTCTAGGAGTGTGTTTTCTCAACAATGTCTAGGAGTGTGTTTTCTCAACAATGTCTAGGAGTGTGTTTTCTCAACAATGTTTAGGAGTGTGTTTTCTCAGCAATGTCTAGGAGTGTGTTATCTCAACAATGTCTAGGAGTATGCTTTCTCAACAACGCCTAGGAGTGTGTTTTCTAAAAATGTCTAGAAATGTGTTTCTCAACAATGTCTAGGAGTGTGTATTAGTGACAAGTTCTAAGATAGTTATTTAATGACACTGCATAGGATTAGTTTTACAACACTGTCTAGGAGTATGTTTTACAACAATGTTTAGGTGTATGTTTTCAGTGAATGTCTAGGATTATATTTTACGGCAATGCCTAGGAGTAAGTTTTACGACAATGTCTACTATGTTATTTTACAACAATGTCTACTATTATGCTGTACGGTAATGTTTACTATTATGTTTTACGACAATGTCTACTATTATGCTTTACGGTAATGTCTACTATTATGTTTTACGACAATGTCTACTATTATGTTTTACGACAATGTCTACTATTATGTTTTACGACAATGTCTACTATTATGTTTTACGACAATGTCTACTATTATGTTTTACGACAATGTCTACTATTATGTTTTACGACAATGTCTACTATTATGTTTTACGGCAATTTCTAGGAGTATGTTTTACTACAATTTATTGGAGCGGGAGTGTATGTTACAAAATTGCCTTAGAGTGTATTTTACGACAATATGTAGGAGTATGTTTTACAACAATGGCATTAGCATATTCGCTATCAAGACCAATCAACAAAATTTCTGAAAATGGATATTGCAGACTGCAATATATCATGGGATTCTCAATTACACCAAGTCATCCAACCATCTGAAGCTGCCCTGATAGAACAGTTAGAAGACAAAAGAAGATTAACATAAACAGTCTGCATCCTTAAACTACATTCTGTCATTTATTTTCTCCTCCTGGTCCAACATACTGAAAATCGTCATAATCAGCCACCAGGTAAGTTGCAATTTGAGGTCTGCATAGGCCAATTAGTGGAGCTCGTGGCCGTGTGGATAGATCGCCGGTTTCAGAAGCCTGAAGTCCAGGCTTCAATCCACGATTGCGATAAGGAGTTTTATCTTTCGCAGGTGCAATAAACATATTTCCCTGTACATGTCGCGATGACAGCTATTGCAAAGCGGCCTTTATTTCCACAGCCGAAAAGCTTTCCTGCAAACGTAATAGGAAAATAATAGGAGGTAATGAACGTTTTTAAAGTATATAGGCCAGTTGAAATAGTACGTTGCCCGTTATCCTGCCAGTCTGTAGGGGCACACGGTGTCGTCATAATTGTTTAAAAAATGCAATCAATCAACCACAGATGTTAAAGTTCAAAATAATGTAATCAATACGATTTCAGAGAAATAGTATAAATTAATGAGTGACTTTAAATTAAAATTAGTCAGAGAGGGTACTGTTCATTAATTATATCAACACGTTTTAGGAAATTTTTCACGACCTCCTTCCCACAATGTGAACAACTTATTGTGAATTCAGAGACACCTCCTGATTATTAACTCTTTAAAATGTAAGCCCGCCCCCCCTCCAATATGTTATCAAAAAATAGTTGTTCTAATTCAAATAATTTTATTGGTATACCAATAACGTTATATATACGGTATACGTTTTCTGGACGTCTATGTATGTCAAACCATCTACCCCATGTCAACAACTGTCGTGTCCATCTACCCCATGTCAACAAATGTTAAACCTGTCTAACCATATCAACAATTGTCAAACCCTCTAACCCATGTCTACATTCAGAGACAGCCCCCCCCCCCACAATTGCCGACGTAACTATGTACACTGGACAAACAATATACATATCCTTGAATATAGTTTGAGCTAATAGCTTTCTTATTATACTGTATTATCGCATGCATAGAATATTCTCTCAGTTCCTGCATAGGATGTCTTTATGTTTCGTCCGCGTCCGTTCTCAACCTATTAACGGGTGATATGATGTTATCCGGAGAACGGATTGAGCTTAGCGTCAACATTCTTGATTCTTGATTCGAAAACTGGCCTCACAGAACGTGGGGCATTCCCATAAGTGCTCCGACCTCTGTTCCAGCAGCCACTCGACTCGATGGTGTTTCGAGTCCAATGCCGCCGAAACAGACGTCGACATCAGGGCACAACTCTGGCCCTTGCGACATGTTTCTTTGTTGTTCCGCCCACCCACGCGGTGCCGTAACTAGTTCAAGCACAACGTCGGCCTGTTGGAACAACATGGTAACTGTTATCGAAGGTTACAACTACGGAGCGTCAACATTGACAGACATTGACACTTGTTCTGGCACATCCAAATTAAACGTTTCATTTACGGGTCACTTTAGCGGTCAGTTGGATACGCTAGAAATTTTATAACTAAATATTTCTAGTAGACAGCTCTCCTGTAATGCAACGCAGGGACTGTCGAACGGTCTGAGATGCACCCATCCGTAAGGATAGAACATTGTGTTCGCAGTAGGTAAGTGCATATCCGAAAATGACGATACATATAGTAATATATAATATATGTCTCACATAACAAAATACATATAGTTCATATATATGTAAGCGTATATCGGAGAAGGCTGATACAATGTTGACTGTCTGAACATTACCAACTTTTAAAGAACAATTGACAGTTCATAAATTCATAAAATCAATGTAGAAACTTCATCGGCAAGAGAAAAACTAATATTGAATGACAGCAGAAATTTAACAATTAAGGTATCACACACACACATACACACACACACATACACATACACACATAGAAACACATTACAAATCACGAACTGGAGACGGTAATGATGTTCCTTCACTTGATCCAGCAAAATTTCATTTGCAATAAATTATAACACACATGCGTTGTGATGTCGAGTTAAGAGAAAGACATTAAATTACTGTTAAAGTCTGATATATCGGTTAGAGGAGTGCGACCAAGTAAGATATGTCGGCTGGGTTTTGCAATTTTTTGAGGTATGGGACCAAAAAGCTTATCCTTATATTATTTGGAACTTCAGCAGTGTTTTCTTAGCACGGAGGGATACTGAATATAATGTTTGAGTTAGTACCAGAGGCCTCAACAATTACTTGGCTAGCGGGATTTCGCCTGCCTGTTGTCGTTTTCCAACGCTGATCTAAATTATCTGTTGGTGTATATATACATGTTATATATAACTGTTTATATGATAGATGTAATTCTAATTGGTTATAATTAAATATTCTAATAACAATTAATATGATTTATTTCTTCGTATATAACTACTAGTTCAGTTTTAAACACTAAATAAAATTGAATCTATTCTCTCGATCAACATGAAATCTATGCTTTACTTGACACCAAACACGAATAAACTGTTACCGTATACAAATCACAGTAGTATTTTAAATTCCCAAAAGACCCACATCATTTAAAAGTACTTTCATCATCATCATTAAGTGTCATGCCGGCTGGCGTAGGCGATCATGGCTCTCCACAGCTCCACATCTCTCTATTCCCGGTATTATGTATCAGAATCGTTTTTTTCCCCTGCCGTGCCAGGTTGTTAAATTGTCTAATATTTTCTCACGTTGTCGCCCTCTGTCTCTGTTGCCCTCAATCTTGCCTGTTGTGACTATGTTCCCCAAACCTCCGTGTGTCATAACGTTGCCAAAAAATGAAGATTGTATTTCTCTTATTTTATTGAATAAACTCCGTCTCGCATTTGACTCTTTCAACACCGAAAAGTACTCTAGTAGAAGCTATTATATTGTAACAGATGCATTACGTTACCAGTACATTTGTAATTGTTACGAACAAACATTCTTCTTTAAAAAGAATTTCATTATTAATAAAGGAAGTATGTAATATATAATAGAAAATGTGTTATCTTCTTCTTCTTCTTCTTCGTTCTCAAACTCCTGCAGATTAACAGGATGTTGTCCGGAGAAAGGAATGCATTGTGCTATGGTTTACATCATTGCTGCGATATATGCGCCTATCGGCCTGACAAATCCGACTCCAGCATGGCTTTGGGTCACTGACCCTATATGGGATGGGACAGCCAACTCCATCCCACATCCCATAACCTCCTTAGTCGCCTTTTACGACATGCGTGGAAGGTAAATAGTGTTGTTATTCTTTGCTCCACTTTCGGGCCCCGGCAACACACGTGCGAAATTTGTTATATATATATATATATATATATATATAAAGTAATGTGTTATATATAAGACCTATTTTTTCTTCACTCTCAGGCACTCATCAAAAGTATTCGTGTGATTTGAGCCGCATAGCGTTAAGTAAGTTGTGGTCTTCATTTTACTGCGGGGATGCATTATTTGTGGCATTCCTTCTAGCATATCCAATTTTGACATGCATTTATTTCAAGTGAACTTCCCTAGCCTATAACATCCTTCAAATATGTCACCAGGAACAACATGTGTACCTGGTCTATACCGTGATCGTTTATCACACACTGTGCCCTTGGACATTACAGGGTAGGGCACAGTGGCGTAACGTCAACAGACGCCAAAATGCACGACGTCCCCTCCAATGATTAAACAGCTGAATTAGCGCACACACATATGTACAGTGTTTTAAAATTATAATCAGTAGTAAATATGTAAATATTAAAAAAAGAAGTTTTCGCCGATTAAAGCAAAAAATTAATAAGAAATGACGCTGTAAGGCGTATGTAGGTATACAGCGAAAAGACAGAAGAAATAAAAATTATAATCACTAATAAAAGATAATTCCAGGTGTATTTTTTAAAGATTATCTGTCCTTGACGCCAAAACGTTATAAGGTATGCCTTACCGTCTGTAGTATGGAATGTTTCCATTCAGAGCTGCAAATTTAATTGACTGCAGAAGACCTGACTTGTTTTCTTCTTTAAATAGTGATTTAATTGTTATATCTGACGCTGGCTACAGACCAATACTACGCTTAGAAACTAGTTAACAGTGGATATGGCGCCGTAAATACGTGTTTCTGGTGGAGAAAAAGTGGCATATACCTACCTACTAAATAAGGTAATTTGGCGTGTCACTCTACAAATTCACGCTAGGTCACTGCAAAACATGTCCCTGCCTGTCAATTTCCATGGAGGGATTTGAAAAACATAGATATGGAATTGCATCGACTACATATATTACATACATGATGTTACGCTGGTAAAGGCCTTGTCTCGTGTAATTAAGTGGCCCATTGCCACATGTATTGTCGGGCACTGATCCTTATCTCGACTGTAGGCATGTTTACAGTATAGGAAATTGTCAACATTAAAATTAGATTGAGGCTTGTTAACCCTCTTAGTCGAGGTATTTAAAACCGACATTGTGATCTCCTCGACCAATTTTGAGGTTCTTCCTACATTTTCTTGGTACCGGAACATTGTTTCGTATATTTACCTTTCTACATAAACTACTGCCGAGGGCAGCTGAAAACCTGTTCTCGAGCAGGTGATTACTTTCGTTATGGTTTTGGATTTCTCACTTATCCTTACACGTGACACTAGCTTCTAGAGCACATCTACTTTGTGCTTACTGGATTAACGTACTTTCTTTTCCTCAGACTTGCTCACTATTTTAGCTTTCGTGAGCTTGCGGGGATGACAAACTACTTTTCAGGAAAGGTGGGGTTTTGCACTATAATGCAAAAAACAGTTTGACTATCATGACCACGAAGTTCGATTCAGAGTATGTCTAGTGATATCAATTTCCTTTGAATTTCAGTCAAATACTGATGGAACGTGATATATAAAACGTTAAGCAAATTGCTTCTTGTGAGCTTCGAAGCAATCTGTTTCGAGTGTGCGTCATGATGAAGTGCTTTTAGGATCTTGATTATCTGCTAAACCTGGGATTTCAAGAGAGCAATGCATATCCGTTGTGCGGCATATATTACCTTAAACATATTATTGCATTTTAGGTCCAAAATATACTTCAGTAGCAGGGACAACGAACACAACTTAAACATATGCCTTTTGCAATTTGACAATCTTCGAGCAATTGCCTGGTTGCTGAACCAGTGCTGCGCCTCTGCAGCTCAAAATAAATCTCTATATGATCAACTTATTTTTGAGGGGAAAAAATAATAAACTGTAATGCAAACAAGGAAAGAGGACAAATCTGATTGGACGCGTTGCTAAACTGGGATAATTCTGGTCGGACGGGGTCGTATGGCAAACCTATAGTTGTAGTTCTTTGTGCCAGAAATTTAACTGTCCAAATATTAAATTTGTCAAAGACACTGGTAGAACTAAACATGCCTCGTGACAGGTCTTACTCTACAAACATACAAATTAAGAATCTGATGCCTACACTCTCTCGCAACTTAGAACGGAAATACATTCAGAAACACGCACACACAAAAATCACTAAAACAGACTAGCTAAACAACATATACAAGAAAACAAAGTGGTAACACTAAAAACAACTCAACAAATCATCCTTTTTAAAACGCGTGTTTAAAACACGAATCAAATCCGCATTATAAAAAGGAAAAATAAAGTGAACACGACTTCGCCAGGCACCATACCAGGCATACAGCTCATTAACCTCAAGACCAGACAACAGCTCACACTGTACTTGAAAAAAAAACCCAACAACAGTCGTAGCACTTTCCCATCTTTTCTGTCAGATTTATTTCTAAAAATAAAAATAATAAAAACCCATTTTCTCTTCCTGAATTCAATTCTAAATAGCAGTTGCTTAAGTTAGTTTAAAGTCGTCATTACGCTATTCTGTATTTGCAAAACAAATTTGAAACAAGTTCAGGAAGTCTGTAAGAGAAAAACAACAGAACAGAGAACGAAGATAAATCAGGAAACAGTGATATCAATTTCTGAAAGTAGTACTAGATGACTATTAAAAGGAAATGACTTATATTAGTTGTATTCTTGGACTGTTGAAGAGGGGAAATGTACCCAAAAAAACATACTTAAGATACATTTGTTCATACCAATTATGTTTTAAATATTAGTGAGAGAATAGCAAGTGTACTTTAACTGATCGTTGAGAAAAAAACAGGAACACGTGTAATTTAACTGATTGTTAGAGAAAATATAAACGAGTGTAATGTTGTTCATTGTTGAGAGAAAACAGGAACAAGTGTAATGTTGTTCCCTGTTGAAGAAAATAGGAACAAGTGTAATGTTGTTCCTTGTTGAGAGAAAATAGGAACAAGTGTAATGTTGTTCGTTGTTGAGATAAAATAGTAATAAGTGTAATGTTGCTTAGTGATGAGAGAAAACAGGAACAAGAGTAATGTTGATCTTGATTCTTGATTAGAAACTGGCCTCACAGCACGTGGGGCATTCCCATAAGTGCTCCGCCCTCTGTTCCAGCAACCATCCGACTCGATGATGTTTCAAGTCTAATGTTGCCGAACCATACGCCGACATCAGGGAACAACTCTGGCCCTTGTGACAGGTTTCTCTGTTGTTCCGCCCACCCACGCCGTGCCCGCAACTAGTTCAAGCACAACGTCGGCCCGTCGGAACAAAATGGTAACTGTTATCGAAGATTACGACTACAGGAATGTAATGTTATTCTATTTTAAGAGAAAACAGGTATTATTTTATTTTTGTTGATTGTTGGGATGCAAACACGAAAAGCTGGACTTTATACATATTGTGTAGAAAGTTTGAGAACGTGCAATTTTTGATTTACGCGTGATGACAAATCACAAGATAATGCGATATCTAGATGTATGTGGACAGAATAAATGAACTAAAAGAACGATATAGATATCTCTATATAAAATATCTAGATCATCATCATTAAGTGCCGTCTTCGCAACGAAGGTTTGCTGCAACGTATCTCCAACATCTCCTGTCTCTTGTCTTGGTGGTTAGATATATATATATATAAAAGATTTATATATGTCTACCTAAATGTATATATACCTCTACCTAAAAGATCTATATTATATCTCTGCCTTAACGATCAATTTATTTCTGCGTATACGATCTATATAGCTCTATCTACAAATATATATGTCTAAATTATCATATATTTCTACCTAAAATATCCGCATATATCTTCTTCTTCTGCGTTCAGTATCTGCGGTCATGTTATATTTTCAGGCCTGTTGTCAGGTAGAAGTTTACTGTCTTCTCCAGGTCAGAGCCGTTGCCCCAATATGTTTGCCTCAAATTTGTCTCATCTGGCTATGTCTGATGTCTCTGCTCTTTGTATGCTGAGAAATCCTGAAGAATGTGATCATGAGTCTGAGTTTCGGATCCACATGGACATTGATCTATGAGATACTCAATCAGTAATTGTGAACAAATAGTCTGCAGTGACATGGTCTAAATCGAAATAGTGTGGTATGTTGTTATGTTTGGAGGTGATGTATTGCACCATGTTTGTCTACCTATATATCTATATATCTCTACCTAATAAATGTATATATCTATACATAATAAATCTATATCTCTCTATCTAATAAATCTATATATTTCTACCTAATAAATGTATATCTCTCTATCTAATAAATGTATATATCTGTACCTAATAAATACATATCCCTCAACCTAATACACATATATCTCTCTATCTAATAAATGTATATCTCTCTACCTAATAAATGTATATATCTTTATCTAATAAATGTATATATTTCTACATAATAAATCTATATCTCTCTACCTAATAAATCTATATATTTCTACCTAAGAAATGTATATATCTCTGCCAAATAAATATAGATCTCTCTAACTAATAATTTCTATATCTCTATCTAACAAATCTATATGCCTCTACCTAATAAATCCATATATCTCTACCTAACAAATGTATATGTCTCTACCTAATAGATCTATATATCTTTACCTAAAGGATAGACTGCGTTAATCTTCCTACAGCACAACCTGAAAACGTTTAATAATGTTTTTTTTCTTTACCCTATCCACCTCGGTTTACTACCTTTCACTGAAATGAGCATAAAACTGTAAACCAATTTCTTCTTTTTCTTTCTTTCATTCTAACTTTAATTATAGCTTCAACAAGACATCGTTGAATCTCACAGCTTGCTAAAGTTCTTTTTGACTTCACTTTTACTTTTAATTTTACACTTTTATTACACACTCCTTATGCTCTTGAACATGTAGGAAAATGAATGAATCCGTACCTGTGTAGTAAAGTGTTTCCAGCAATAGTAGTGTTGCATGAGCAGCGATGCCCCAGCTGGGACTTTTTCACTATAACAGAGGTATGTGTCTATCATCTGAAATGCTGGGAATATTTCGACAAAATTTGGCTTAATCTGGGTTTTTTTTAATTTCGGAAATTTCCCTTAGGAAATCAGAGCATGACTTTTAGTACTAGCCATGGAAACCTCCCAAAAAAAAGGGTAAAACATCCACACATTTAACGATTCTTGGAAAAATATATCCATAACTCTTATGGAAAAGATGGAATTACATACGAAAATTAGTGAATGACCTTTTCTGTTAAGGCAAACATGCATGCTCCTCGTTGTGGAGACAATCGCAGACCCGTATTTAGGTGCATAACATAGTCTGGGGTTATCTTGGGTTTTTTAAGCGGTGATCTGTGGTTATTTCTGCAACTTCACTGGTAACGTTGCGAATGAGTACAGAAAGGTAATGTGTTTTAAAATATACTCGTTCCGCCCGATCTCACCATAATATATCAAGAAGTATCCACAAAGCACATTTCAAATGTGTGTATGCTATATATAGTGTATTTTTAAATACAATACCATCATGTATAAAAAAATACATTAGTCATACCAAGAGACTGATTAAGCAGCATCAAACTGGAATAATGGGTCTCTATAACTTGATGAATTTATTGAGAAGAGAATCGAAGCACCTATGAACTTGTACAATGTTCACTGAAGATAAAATTCAATCATACCTCATAATAGAAAAGTCATAATATGTACTTACTGAGGAAAACTGAAATCCAACAAGTAAATCCAGGAATAGGATAGTGAATTTTTGCTAATCACTAAAGACACAAATATAACATACACATATTGGCGTTTGGACCGAAAGACCTTTATAAAGATAACAAAATATTACAACAAAATTAAAGCATACAACTTAAAATGGACAGTAGGGAATATGGACATTAAAATTGTCATGTGTAATGTAAAATGACTGAAAGAAGTGAAACGACACTGTGCAAGGAATATACAGAAATGACTACATACATGTAACACGAAATAGACACAAATTATGGAATAACTAGAATCCTACATGAGGCAGGCACTCATTGATACAGTTGGGTTTAAAAGTGCCATATTGGTAAATGTAGCGATTCTCAGGGACAAGATGGTGTCCGGTCGTCAGAGAAGCACGACTTAATAGCTGTAACGTTAATGTCATGGGCACCCAAATGGCTCACTCCAATGAAGTGGACGTCTACAGGATATCTCAAATGGTTTTTATGCTATGCAGATGTTCACACAATCAGTCTGCGAGCCTCCTTCCAGTTTCACCTACATATGCCATGACGTAATGCTTGCATATGACGACATA
Organism: Meghimatium bilineatum; assembly: GCA_034231615.1. NCBI lineage: Eukaryota > Metazoa > Mollusca > Gastropoda > Stylommatophora > Philomycidae > Meghimatium > Meghimatium bilineatum. The sequence continues at coordinate 52,605,530 of CM067304.1, forward strand.
GATCACGTTGAGCAACAGATATGTGAAGCTCTCCTCAAAGGTGAAGGTGGCTTTAGGGGATGGGACATGCCAGGTCTGGGTGATATAGGCACAGGTGTGTCATTTGATGCGTCTGCAGCTGATGGTGCCGAAATGATTGGAACGTCAGGCTGGAGGTGACTCCGGACTAGTAGATCCCTGAGGTTATTGTAACGCCAGTAAGAAATAAGAAAGGGGGGGGCAGAACACTCCCCGCGTCTCGAGTTCAGACTGGAGAAGAGTAAGGTGGCACAGCAGGACATGCCGCCGGCAGCGCTACGTGGGTAGAATATGAGAACAAGCTTCAACCTGTCAGAAGAGAAACACTTCCGAATGTCCAAGGGGGTGTCCTGAAAGGAGAGATTGCACACTTGAAGAAGGGCAGATCTGAGGACTCTCGCTGTATAATTGACAGCGGAAGTAACATGTCATCTCTGGCTTTCTCGAGGAAGTCGTCCTCGCAACTACACACGCAACAGAGACGAAGAAGTTGAGAGAATGAAAGGGAATCCAGACAAGCAGATGGAAGAGGTGTATAGAAGAAAGATATGGATATCAGTCGGTTTGCAGTGTATCGATGGGCTGAGATAGAAGTGTTGAATAGTGATGGGTATGTACAGAAAATTCACATTGAAAGTGGAGATCTCTGATGTCAACTTGATGGCTGGATGAAAATTGTCAATGAATTGCATGAAGCGTGCCAGGTCGGCATCAGAAATGTCAGTGACGCAGATCCCATCATTGATATACCTATGTAACACCAACGGCAAGGGCCCCCCATAGGATTCCCATACCTGGTGTTCAAGGTGCCCTATACACAAACAGGCATAGCTAATCCACATCTTAGTGCCCATGGCAAAGATCTGGTCAAAGCTCATGCATTTCTTTGTGTAGCCTGTTCCATCAGGATACCTTCGTGAACACTCGGAAATCTTCCTCTTCTGACATGGTCAAGCTTGTTTTCACTTTTCCATCCTCATTGCGCTGCCGTTCGTCATGACCTGCTTCGTATTCTTCCTCTTCTCTAGTCTGATCTCGATACGCGGTACTATTCTGTGACCCCCCCCTCCTTTTTTTGTTTACAGACGTGAAAAGAACCTAAAAGATATGCTAGTCCAGAGTCACCTCCAGTCTGACGTTCCTAATTATTTCGGCACCATCAGCTGCAAACGCAGCAAATGCTACTCCAGTGCTTATGTCACACAGACTCAGTCTATCACATTCTCTAAGGCCACACCCTTACCATAGAGGAGAGCTTCACATGTGTGTCGCGCTACGTCATCTATGGCATCATATGTAAGCGTTGTGTCATGACATATATAGGTGACACTGAAAGGAGGCCTGCAGAGACCGATTCTATGAACATATGTATAGCATAACAAACCCATCTGGGGTATCCTGTTGACGTCCACTTTAAAGTCATGGACCACCGGAGTACTCAGGACATTAAGGTTAGAGCCATTAGCTCGTGCTTCTCTGGCGACCGAACACTTCTTGCGTTTGAGATCCGCTACATTTACCAATATGAGACTCGTAACCCCGACAACATCAATGGGCGCCTGTCTGTCTAATTTATGATTCTAGTTGTTCCATAGTTTCTGTTTCCTTCGTGTCACATGCATGTAGTCATTTTGGTATATTCCTTGTCCGGTGTCGTTTCACTTCTTCCGGTAAATCTACAGACACATACCAATGTGAACGTTCATACTCCTTACCGTCCGTTTTCTATTGTATGTTTTAGTTTTGTTATAATGTTTTGTCTTGATAAAGGCCTTTTATCGAAACGTCGATGTATGTGCTAGTATTTGTGTCTTTAGTGATTAGTAAAACGTCATTACCTTATTCTTGGATTTACCTAATATAAAATTCACACTATTATATTATTCAATATATAATGTAAGAAGCAGTAAAATGAAGGAAGTCAAGTATTTTTCACATTAACTACAATGATACTCAGTCACAATAAACTAAACTCAAGATTTGAACAGAACGTCTTGAAGACTGCATACTTATTGTAAATTTGTCAAAAAGTGTGTCACATATATCACTGAGTACATACATCTCAAAGTACAGCAGCAATTTAAGAATCACTATAAATACAGCCTATATAATGTTTTTGTAACTTGATGTATATCTGTAATTGTTTAACATAATTTTCAGAAACTCAGTGTGAAATGTAATTTTTCTTGATATTTCTCAAATTTCTCGTGAAAATATTTGTTCATATTCAAAATATTATTACAAAATAAATGTTCACTTAAGATGCACTCTTCTTCGTATGATGCTGGTTTAACAGGGTAATATGGGAGGGGGGAGTCTAAATAAATTACGTTAACAATTTGTTAACAATTATGGCATCTAGCCCTCTAAACAGGATGCTCAGAATTGATGGTTAATAAAGGATTTAAGGAATTAAGGGGTTAATGGTTAAGGAACAGCTATCCTGCATAATTTGTTGAACACAACCCAAACCCCCGCCTTTGCGTGTGAAAAAACAGTAACATTAGAGAGGAAAAAACAGTGAAATAAACGACGTAATTGATAAGAGTTTTAGAAATGTTTTTTTTTCCAAATATTAATACAATTTAAATGGTATACACAAATCTGTTTTCTTTTCGTTAAGTTTTATCCACCCACTTGCTTGTCAATGACTGTCAAACTTTCTCAGACCCATCACAGCCCCCCCCTCCACCTTCCACCCGAATTGTTGACAACGTATTGACATTCTCTATGAACATACCAAAAAAGACGTATTATCTTGCTGACGTTATTTAAACGTAAATAGTTAAAGTTTAACATGTTTATAACGTTTCATGTGGGACGTTTCATTATTCTTCTTCTTCAGCGTTTATTCTCAAACGCCTGCTGGATTTCTGTTGTAGCAGGACCATGATCCATAGTAGATTTCCAGCAGGATGTGGTCCAGAGAAAGGAATTGCGTTGTGTCGCCGTTTTTTTGCGTCAATTGCCCGACACATCCGTCTTCGGCGTGTTTCATTCAAATCGACTGATTAGTTTTTCATTTATATTTTCTCCCTTTGGACACGACTTTCTAAACTCATAGGACAGTTTAGTAGATGTACAGACATTGATCATGGGTTATACATGTAAACACGACTGTAATCAAGTATGAGATACTTGGAAAATGGGTAGTGATTTTCTACTAATCACTGGTAACACACACACAAACCGGCAACATCGATTTGAATCATAATCCGTGAAAGTTGGCTAAGAAATTAAACTTTTCAGAGAGTTACACTAGTAGAGTTACACCAGGAGAGTTACACTAGGAGAGTTACACTAGGAGAGATATACTAGGATGGTTACACCTGGATGGGAGTTACACTAGGAGAGATATAAGTGGAGAGATATACCATGATTATTACAATAGGAGAGTTATACTAGGAGAAATGTATCAGGAAAGTTACACTAGAATAGGAGTTACACAAGGAGAATTACACTTGGAGAGTGACACTATGAGAGTTACATTATGAGAGTTACTTTAGATGAGTTATAATAAGAGAACTATACTTAGAGAGTTAACTAGGAGAGTTGCACTAAGAAAGCTACACTTGGAGATTGAACTAGAAGAGTTACACTCGGAGAGCTACACTTGGAGATTTAACTATTAGAGTTACACTCGGAGAGCTACACTTGGAGATTTAACTATACGTGTTACAATCGGAGAGCTACACTTGGATATTTAACTAGTGGAGTTACACTCGGAGAGCTACACTTGGAGATTTAACTAGGAGAGTTACACTCGGAGAGCTACACTTGGAGATTTAACTAGGAGAGTTACACTCGGAGAGCTACACTTGGAGATTTAACTAGGAGAGTTACACTCGGAGAGCTACACTTGGAGATTTAACTAGGAGAGTTACACTCGGAGAGCTACACTTGGAGATTTAACTAGGAGAGTTACACTCGGAGAGCTACACTTGGAGATTTAACTAGGAGAATTACACTCGGAGATTTACACCTGGAGATTTAACTAGGAGAGTTACACTCGGAGAGCTACACTTGGAGATTTAGCTGGAATAGCTACACTCGGAGAGCTACACTTGGAGATTTAACTATAGGTGTTACAATCGGAGAGCTACACTTGGAGATTTAACTATACGTGTTACAATCGGAGAGCTACACTTGGAGATTTAACTAGTGGAGTTACACTCGGAGAGCTACACTTGGAGATTTAACTAGGAGAGTTACACTCGGAGAGCTACACTTGGAGATTTAACTAGGAGAGTTACACTCGGAGAGCTACACTTGGAGATTTAACTAGGAGAGTTACACTCGGAGAGCTACACTTGGAGATTTAACTAGGAGAGTTACACTCGGAGATCTACACCTGGAGATTTAACTAGGAGAGTTACACTCGGAGATCTACACCTGGAGATTTAACTATACGTGTTACAATCGGAGAGCTACACTTGGAGATTTAACTAGGAGAGTTACACTCGGAGAGCTACACTAGGAAATATATATCATGATAGCTAGACTAAGAGTGTTTTACTAGGAGAGCTACATCTCTTATTGTGTTGTTGTTGTTTTTTCTTGGATGTGGATGGTGGTATTTTGTTGAGGTGACGTTTTTTGTGTGAATTGTAAAACTAAATTACACTCTCCTTGTTTTTTATCGTCATAAAAAGCCATTATTTTGTTTGGAGCCCAGACAACAAAATCCAGGACTTTGACTACGTCTAATTCGTAATTCATAAAGATTTTTGTATCGCTATGATACTACTTTCATTTCAAGCACCATCTCGGGTTCTAGACGAGGATTATATGGTGTTTGAGATAATGTACTTTCTGAATAATTCCATTAATAAATAGTGGCAATACTGTCACATTATCAAGTGCTAGAGTTGAGCACTCACGCATTATCAGATATTCTGGTTCAGCATCCACACTTTATCAGATATTCTGGTTCAGTATCTACACATGATTAGATACTATATTTGATTACCCACACATTATCATATATTATAGTTGAGAACCTACACATTTCAGATATTCTAGTTATGTACCCACACATTATTAGATATTATAGTTGTGTACCCACACATTATAAGATATTCTAGTTGTGTACCCACACATTATCAGATACTCTCGTTGTGTACCCACATACTGCTAACTCAATCTCTTCGCAATTGTCATGCAAGCTGATCCAAGACATCGCCACTTATATTGGATGATGATACTTTATCCTTGGTTTTCATATGTTAACCACACAAAATATACTCAATATGTTAGCAACACAAAGTATATTCAATTTGTTAGCCACACAAAATATACTGAATTCATTAGCCACAAAAAATATACTCAATTTGAGTAATTTTCAATCACATCAGCCAAGAAACGTCAAGATGGTTGTGATTTGTTGTTGCTCATAAATGAAGTCAACAATTGGAGGAGGACACGGTCTGAAATGTTTGACAGCTGTTGACAATGAGGGGATGAAAGTTGACGTCAATTATATCTCTTCTTTTATATAAATTAAATTGTTTGAATTCGAAATACTAATTTTCTAAAGAGATATGGGACAAAAATCATGCAGTATTTTCGTACTTTTACCTCTAATTAGTTCCTTTTAGGAGATCAGAGTGTAAAAAAATTGCCATACGTAAGCAGGGATCGTTCCTGAATTCGCTGCCACCAAGGTTCTACCTCGTACACTGCAACCAAGGTTCTACCTCGTACACTGCCACCAAGGTTCTACCTCGGACATTTCCAGCAAGGTTCTACCTCGTACACTGACACCAAGGTTCTACCTCGTACACTGCCACCAAGGTTCTACCTCGTGCACTGACAGCAAGGTTCTACCTCGTACACTGCCACCAAGGTTCTACCTCGTACACTGCCACCAAGGTTCTACCTCGTACACTGCCACCAAGGTTCTACCTCGTACACTGCCAGCAAGGTTCTACCTCGTACACTGACAACAAGGTTCTACCTCGTACACTGCCACCAATGTTTTACCTCGTACACTGACACCAAGGTTCTACCTCGTACACTGCCACCAAGGTTCTACCTCGGACACTGCCAGCAAGGTTCTACCTCGGACACTGCCACCAAGGTTCTACCTCGGACACTGCCACCAAGGTTCTACCTCGTACACTAACACCAAGGTTCTACCTCGTACACTGCCACTAATGTTCTACCTCGTACACTGCCACCAAGGTTCTACCTCGTACACTGCCACCAAGGTTCTACCTCGTACACTGACACCAAGGTTCTACCTCGTACACTGCCACCAAGGTTCTAACTCGTACACTGACACCAAGGTTCTACCTCGTACACTGACACCAAGGTTCTACCTCGGACACTGCCAGCAAGGTTCTACCTTGGACACTGCCACCAAGGTTCTACCTCGGACACTGCCACCAGGGTTCTACCTCGGACACTGCCACCAAGGTTCTACCTCGTACACTACCACCAAGGTTCTACCTCGTACACTGACACCAAGGTTCTACCTCGTACAATGCCACCAAGGTTCTACCTCGTACACTACCACCAAGGTTCTACCTCGTACACTGCCACCAAGGTTCTACCTCGTACACTGCCAGCAAGGTTCTACCTCGTACACTTCCAGCAAGGTTCTACCTCATACACTGCCACCAAGGTTCTACCTCGGACACTGACACCAAGGTTCTACCTCGTACACTGCCACCAAGGTTCTACCTCGTACACTGCCACCAAGGTTCTACCTCGTACACTGCCAGCAAGGTTCTACCTCGTACACTGCCACCAAGGTTCTACCTCGTACACTGCCACCAAGGTTCTACCTCATACACTGCCACCAAGGTTCTACTTCGTACACTGACACCAAGGTTCTACCTCGTACACTGCCACCAAGGTTCTACCTCGTACACTGACAGCAAGGTTCTACCTCGTACACTAACACCAAGGTTCTACCTCGGACACTGCCACCAAGGTTCTACCTCGGACACTGCCACCAAGGTTCTACCTCGTACAATGACACCAAGGTTCTACCTCGTACACTGACAACAAGGTTCTACCTCGTACACTGACACCAAGGTTCTACCTCGTACACTGCCAGCAAGGTTCTACCTCGTACACTGCCAGCTAGTTTCTACCTCGTACAGTGACACCAAGGTTCTACCTCGTACACTGCCAGCAAGGTTCTACCTCGTACACTGACACCAAGGTTCTACCTCGTACACTACCACCAAGGTTCTACCTCGTACACTGACACCAAGGTTCTACCTCGTACACTACCACCAAGGTTCTACCTCGTACACTGACACCAAGGTTCTACCTCGTACACTGACACCAAGGTTCTACCTCGTACACTGACACCAAGGTTCTACCTCGTACACTGACACCAAGGTTCTACCTCGTACACTGACACCAAGGTTCTACCTCGTACACTGACAGCAAGGTTCTATCTCGTACACTGACACCAAAGTTCTACCTCGTACACTGACACCAAGGTTCACGTTGAGGACTCTGATTTCCAAGGTCATAGTGGTTGATAAAACCGTCATGGAGTAGAGCAGATACTCGATTTACCTTGCGTCAGATTGGAAAACTATCTCATGATAGCACCGCTCAACTGATTTATAGATGATGGTTTTGGTGTATGCTAGACCGACAAAGCGCAAATTTAAGCATAACGAACTAGGAATTCATGAGAACCTGTAAATCCTAGAAATGTGTGATGATTATTTGAGAGCTAACGCAACAGAAGAAGCATACTATAGACACGATGACGGAGCTACTGACGAACACATCATCACTTTCAGGGCTAATGAAATATAATGTAAATTTAAACGACGTGTTGAACAACCAGACCATGTAGTAAAATTTCGGAACATATCCCAACGGAGCTGCTTTGTAGAAGTTTCTACTAATATTCATATTTGCCTTCTGGAGGTCATAGTTAATTTGTTTTACAGTTTTCCTAATATATTTCTGAATTTTCTCCTGCCAAAATTGTTTTTTAAAATTGGTAACATTGTACCGTATTGGGGACATATCGATTAACCAAACATGATGTGGGTGTATTGATTTTCTGGAGATAATTTTTCAGTGTGATAGCAGTGCGCTTTACACATCCCGAGGACACATCTGAGATTCATGGAAGCAACTCGGAAGTCCGAGATCTCTCTGTACCTCTGAGCATAATAAAGTCACACTTAGAAAATTGGTTACAGTACACAAATGCACACATTCTGTATTATATCACAGACTTATGTATGTATGCACTCGGTGCAGACATTACAATAATATTCTTGACATAAATATTCTATAAGAGAGTCTGTTATTTGTAAATCTACAAGAACATATGACTTGTCAGACTTTCAATCTACTTCCAAATGTGATATGATTTAAGTTAACCGTATCAAATAGTTCAATAAAATTACAGGTAATTCGTGTTGATAGAATAACCCTAATATACAGGTGAAGTGATATAATAAAACAAATGTACAGGTGATGCGATATAAACAAACCACCATCTGCAGGTGATGTAATATATTCAGTAATAATTCCACAAATGGATCTCTCTTGTAGTAGAACAATGGTCCTTATAATTGACAGTAGCACGTAGTTCATAGAATATAAATGCGTTTCGTTGCCGTTTTCTTTCTACCAATGGTCGGATGCGTTGATCACCGCCGCTCGACTACATCTTCAAGTTTTGCCATCACCAAGGTGCCATTTCTTTTAATATGTTCACAATATTTGATTTCATAGGGTTTAAAAAAAATTAATTAGTTTTTTTTAATGCGCAGTTTTGTTAGAACATCTTTGTTTGTATTTTTTTTTGCTTTTTTTTCTTCTTCTTCTTTCGTTCACTTGAAACATGTCTATATTTGTAATTCTGTCTCCTTAATAAAACTCACTTAATGATTGGCACTCTGTACTGCCTGTCCACATGTACACATGGCCGTGTTGCCAATCTTGAACTTTGTATACATGTGACTGCGGAGTCGGTTGTGTCCTGTTCTGAGACGTAGAATTATAACTTGTTCTGATCTGTTCATAATATGATAATCATCTTGTGTTGGTGTTTGTGGCTTTCTTATTGACTTGATCACCTTTTTTTTATGATGTTAGGTGATTGGTATATCTGGTTGGTCTTCGGCAGCACCTTCCTTAGCCAGTTGGTCTGCTTTTTCATTTCCTGGTATTCCACCAGAACCTTGAAGTGGTGATGGGGCTTAGTTCAGCCATCAGAGGCTGGAAACTAAGACTGGTCGGGCACTCCCACTCGAGCAGGACCACAGTCCGGCCCAAGTAAGCAGAGTGCTGAAGACGGAGGCAACCAGACAAAAGGCGCACAGATAATCAGGTTGCCACGCACAAAACACAATAGAAACATTTTTTTCTAGTTCCATGAAGATCTCCCTATTCTTCCATATACTACATCCCCAACGATTCAATTGGCTTCTAGCTCTTTGTTCATTATCCATGTTTCTGAGCCATACATTAATGTAGAATAGATGTAACATTTTATAATTCTCAATTTTAGTTTCTGTGCAAATTATTTAGATGTTAATGTTATCCTCATGTCATTGAAAGTACTATAGTGATGTGTTTTGACGTTAATATTTTTCTCATGCCATTAAAAGTATTTTTAAGTGATTTGTTCACACGTTCCTTATTTTCTAATGTCATTCAAATTACTGTTAGGGATTTGTTTAGATGTTAATATTTTCCTCATGTCGTTAGAAATACTTTTACTGATTTGTTTGGATGTTAATACTTTCCTCAAGTCGTTAGAAATACTTTTACAGATGTGTTTGGATGTTAATATTATCCTCATGTCATTGAAAGTTTTAAGTGATTTTTTAGTGATTTGTTTAGACGTTAATATTTTCCTCATGTTGTTAGAAATACTTTTACAGATGCGTTTAGACGTTAATATTTTCCTCATGTCATTGAAAGTATTTTATTTGTTTAGACGTTAATATTTTCCTCATGCCATTGAAAGTATTTTATTTGTTTAGACGTTAATATTTTCCTCATGTCATTGAAAGTATTTTATTTGTTTAAACGTTAACATTTTCCTCATGTCATTGAAAGTATTTTATTTGTTTAAACGTTAACATTTTCCTCATGTTATTCAAATTACTGTTAGTGATTTTTTTTTAGACGTTAATATTTTCTTCATGGCGTTGGAAATACTTTTACTGATTTCTTTGGATGTTAATATTTTCCTCATGCCGTTGAAAGTACTTTAATACTGATACAAATCGTTCTATATTAGTTCCGTAACAATATTGACATGTTAACATCACCTTTTATCTTTCGGTCAGTTTACAAGAAAAAGATTTGTTGTTTCAGTAGCTCTCCTTTCTTATTCTTCCATTTACATTTCTTTGCACAATACATTCTAAAATTGTCTCTTTTTGTTGATAATTCTCTTCCTGAGAAACAAAAAAAAAATACTTATCCTGTCACGAAACAAGAAAATGCCTCAATTAAGAATTTTATAGTATAATCGTGATGCAACTGAACACACATAATTTTCATGTGGAAATAATTAGTCAATCGCGTGATAAACCAACATATTTTTCGGACCAATCACATCGCATTTGTCCAACAACATATGACACTTGCTATTGCTTTTGTATTGATGGCATGCCAGTGACATTTTGAGCTGATCTAAAGGTTATAATTTGATATGGGAAAAATAATGTATGAAAGGATGCAACATTAAGCATAACAAGGCAAACCCATTTAACATGGGAGATACGTTTTGTAAAATCTGTGTATACAACTATATATATATATATATATATACTATTGTGTATACTAGTATATATAATATCGTGTATTTTATCGTGTATACTACTATATATAATATTGTGTATTTTATTGTGTATAATGTGTATACAAAGGTTATTTTTTGGAACACTTTTCACTGCTGAAGGATAAATTATGTAACATTATTATATAAAGTTTCTATGAATTTTGAAAATATAATTTGCATATATACAATAAAGAAAACGTGTGGCTGGAATATATTTACTATTATATTTTTAAGAGTTCTATATAATTCAAACTCAGAATTCTACACATGTTGACTTGAAAATCACTTGAAATATACGCGTAAATTCCAATATCATTTACGCTAATCAACTTATGTTCCGGAAATATTGGAGTTGAATACTGAATTATATTTCCACTTCACATTTAATATTACATTCGTCACGACAATAACAGAATACGCATTCCTCACTTCAATCTATCGCATTACTTCTCAGGGAACTTCTTTGTAATATAAAAAGGAATTTATTTTTATAAAAGTACAGTCGCACATCTTTCACCTTCTCCGTGAACCTGACGATGTCAACACTTTTATGTCCACCAGAGAAAACAAAAAATATACTATCATTGTTCTACTTCATCTGTGAGATGTACAGTTTTACATGTAATGACAGGACCACGATATAGATAGGCTGGATAATATTTCTTCAAACATTGTCATTGATAATAATATGTTTTACTTAATTCTTATTTGGTATATAAATAGGGAATGAAGACTTTAAACAAATTAGTTATAGAAAATGAACGGTGTTGGCTGTCCTATTCGTTCAAAAACGTGATCCATTTACAAAGTTCCGTTTATTAGAACTCCACATTTTCTTGTTTTTAAGTATGCAAATTATATTTTCAAAACACGCATTACCTTTCTATAATAGTTGTACATAATCCTTGCTTAAGCAGTGATACGTCTTCCAACCATAATCCTTGCTTAAGCAGTGATACGTCTTCCAACCATAATCAATGTATACACAGTATTGTGTTGACATGAAACGTTTAGCTGTAAGAGGAAATCAGATGCGTTTGGTCATATAAAGAGACACAGCAGTGCTTAACCGTTGGGACCGTTACTGGTATCAAGGATCAAGTTGAGTATGGACATCTGACAATGTATAGTCTTTAGACATGTCCTTGGTTGCAGCAGACGACTCGCCTAGAACAGTAACGTATTTAGACAGTCCATAAAGAAGGCTACTTCATGTAGAGGAGGGGTATGTCACAAATATTTAAAAAAAACACATAATTCAGATATGAATGGGCAGTAACACATGAATGAAGTGAATGTCAAGATTCAATACAGGAGAATAAATGAATATAATGCTATGGTAATGCTGATGACATAGTTGATGATGATTACATAGTTGATGATTACATCCACAGATAGTCCAAGAACCACAGATAGACGCATCAGCACTAAAACAACCAGACATACAACACAAATACCTAGTAGATGTAAGGAATAGATATGAACATCTAATGATAGAATGCATGGAACAATACAGAAGGGAAAATCCAGAAGAGAAAATAGACAATAAATGGGACAGCCTAAGGAAAAGTTTTCAAACAGCAAATGAAAATTTACCAATAAGAAATACCAAGAACAAACAAACATGGATGACAGATAAAATATTAGAGAAAATGACAGAAAGAAAGAAAGCTAAAAATACTCCAAAATAATCAATTATAGACAAGGAGATACGTAACATGTGCAGAACAGCGAAAAAACAATGGCTAGAAACAAAATGCAGTGAAATAGAGGAGATGTCCATACAACAGAAGACAAAATTAATGCATAAGGAGATAAGGCTGATCACAAATAAGAAAAATCCTATAAATAGGGGTGGCTGCATTAAAGATAAAAATGGTAAAATAATATTTGATAAAACAGAAGCACTTACAAGATGGGCAGATTATGTAACAGAACTGTTTGACGACCTTCGGAACAAAAAACCAACAATACACAACAATGATGGACCAGCAATACTGAAATCAGAAGTAGAACATGCAATAAATTCAATAAAATGCGGAAAGGCTGCAGGCTCCGACAACATAACAGCAGACATAATAAAAACTCGAAATGAGTTTGGTGTAGATACTATCACAGAAATTTGCAATGACATATACGAAACAGGCCATATACCTAAAGACCTAACATCATCAATATTCATACCACTACCTAAGAAGCCCAGGGCTGTGGACTGTGAAGAATATAAAACAATAAGTCTAATGAGCCATCTAACTAAAAATACTTCTCAAGATAATACATGAAAGAATTAAGAACAAGATAGACATGGAGGTCGGTGTAGAACAATTCGGTTTTAGGAAAAACAAAGGAACCAGAGAAGCTATACTGATTATCCGGCTAGTGATAGATAACTATATAGAAGTCCAAAAAAGTATCTATATTTGCTTCATAGACTACAGCAAGGCCTTTGACAGAGTCCATAATGAACAATTAATCAAATGTCTTCAAGAAATAGGCATAGATGGAAAAGACATCAGGCTGATTAGAAATATACGTGAAAACAGCTACTCTCCATACATAGAAATAAGAAATGGGGTAAGACAAGAATGCATTTTATCACCAAGCCTATTTAATATCTACACAGAGGATATCTTTAAAAATATAGAAGAAATACCAGGATTCAAGATCAATGGGAAAATAATAAACATCCTTAGATGTGCAGATGACACTGTTCTTTTGGCAGAAAGTGAACATGAACTACAAAGACTAATAGATCAAGTCAATAAATCAAGTAATGAATATGGACTGGATATAAATATTCAAAAAACAAAAACCATGATAATCAGCAAAGACACAGAAGAACAGGAGGTAAACATAAACATACAGGGAGAGAAACTACAACAAGTAAAACAGTATCAATATCTTGGACACATAATCACAAATGATGGCAGATGTGAAACAGAAGTTAAAATGAGAATAGGAATGGCTAAAAGTACCTTCAATGACATGAGGAAATTATTAATATCTAAACAAATTACAAACAAGTTAAAAATGAGAATTATAAAATGCTACATCTATTCCATATTAATGTATGGCTCAGAAACATGAACACTAAATAAACAATTAAAAGACAAAATTGATGCCTTTGAGATGTGGGTATATAGAAGAATAGGGAGAACATCATGGAAAGAGAAGAAAACAAATAAAGAGGTGCTAAAGACACTTAATATGAAGAAAGAGCTACTAAGAGAAATAAAGATCAGGCAAATAAAATACTTTGGACACATTAAAAGACATGACACCTTATTGAAAACCTTACTTGAGGGTAAAGTCAAAGGGAAGAGAGCAAGAGGTATACACAGATACAAGTGGGAGAGTAACATTACACGATGGGCAGGTTACAGTCTAGCAGAGTGCACCACCAAGACAAGAGACAGGGGATGTTGGAGAAACGTTGCAGCCAACCTTCGTTGCGGAGACGGCACTTGATGATGATGATGACATAGCTGGTTAGAATAATTCTGATAGAGATAGTAAAAATAATGGCAGTCATATTTTTTTTAAATGGCGTCAATCATGTACTAATTTTGAGACCTTTTAATGATAATGATAGACAGTGATAATAGTGGAATGATACAATAATTATAACGTGATTATAACGGTAATTTATAATAGTGGAAAACGACAACGATGATAAGCGACAGTGATGGCAAGTGATAATGATAGTAAGTCATAAAGATGGTAAGTGAATATTGATTGTAAGATAATGATAGTAAGTCATAAAGATGGTAAGTGAATATTGATTGTAAGATAATGATAGTAATTGGTAATGCAGGTAAGTGATAATGCTGATCATCGTAATACTGGTAATGCTTGCTATCTTAAAACTGATAATGCTGATGTTCGTATTACTTATAATGATAATGATAATGATCGTACCATTGATAATGATCATTATCGTAACGCCGATAATAATAATAATGACACATATGATTATTCTTAACTTAGTTTTAATAACAATGGAAACGAGAAATAGAAATAACAAAAGCTAGTATATGACGATGTTGACAATGTTCAAATCATTAGTAGTTATTTTCAAAGAATGGTGATTAATTAAAGAAATGAATCTGTAATGGAAGGAACCAGTAAACAAAAGTCAATATGGAAATGGGGATTGGGGGAGTGGCAAACACGAAGCAACTAAGTGCATTTATCAATTTAGGTGATGAGAGTCCTAAAATGTAAAAGACTTTCTGTGGGTTCTGTCAATGACAGAAAAACGTGTATCAGTAACTGAAATCACCTAATGACAGTCTGACGAACTGTGGTTTCAGATAGCGAATTGATATCAAGAGATCTTAATGCATTCTTTTAATGTCTGAAATCAAAAGATACTTAAACATTACAAGCTAATCATTAGAGATTTAAAAATAAAATTTGAAATGGCTCTCGGAATGTGACGTCATACCAGGTTATATTTAGAGGTTGATCTGAGCGAATACTTTCATCGATTGCAGAAACAGACTTTTTGACGCGAAATAATATTAAAGTGGCTGATGGTTCCCGTGGCTTCACTTAGAAAAACGTGTATAAAGGATGTTATTTTAAATAGAATGATGTTAAAGTACAATATCCTATCAAGCAATTAGGCAGCTAAGTGTGTGTTGTTTTAATGGTCTCAGCGGCGACAGTACGAATTTTGAACCAAGGACACGAGCCACTCCAACTTTACATACACGTACTTAATATCGGTTGTGGTGTCCATATTCTCTTTCTTATGACGCTTGCCCGTTGAGCTGCCGCCAAAGTTTAATTTTGGGACTCAGTGGTGTGATTATGACAATCACATGTCCCATTTTCTCAGAATACTAAATTCCTGATAAGGGCCAACATCTCAAGCATTCATACAATAAGAAAGAAAACTGAATTGAGGTTGGTCGGACATGTTATGTGCAATCTTCAGATGCTGATACCAAAACGTGGGCCATATATTCCCAAGTAGGCCACATAGCCTTGAACAGAGAACACTGAGGAAAAAAAAGGTAAAAACTCGAGCCACATACAGTGGTTGCGGAGGGAAGTTGGTTTCGGTCACATGAAAGTAACGATCTGAACAATAGGTAGGAAGAAATTGTAGAAGAATACAGTGTTAAACAAGAAAAAAATGCTTCGAATAGGAAATTAATAACTAAGTTTAGGTACCTGAGGGTCAACTGGAGAAAAATTACCAAACATAGTACGACGTGCTCAAACTAAGGTTGATAACCACCGATTGAAAAGATAAAGACATATATTCTTCTACATTAGGATATCTCTATCCATGCATGTATGGGATTGCATTTTACAAATATTTATTTAGTTGTCACTAGAAGGATAATTTATCTCTAATAAGAGTGACGTATTGCGTGACGAAGGCTATCTAGGAAAACTCTGAGTACTCGATATGTGGCGTGCACAAGTACAGCAACCTTGTGACATCTATGTGTCATATGTAATTTGCTTCCAAAGGAGGATCATGTTTCAAGAAATTCTGACAATAGCTTGGTTACTGGCACGGAAGCAGAATATAAAGTTATGCGGTCAAGTGATATCTGATATACTGTGACGGTACATAGTAAAGGTTATGAGGTCAAGTGATGTCTGATATACTGTGACGGTACATAGTAAAGGTTATGAGGTCAAGTGATGTCTGATATACTGTGACGGAACATAGAAAAATAGTATGCGGTCAAGTGATGTCTGATATACTGTGACGGAACATAGAAAAATAGTATGCGGTCAAGTGATGTCTGATATACTGTGACGGTACATAGAAAAAAACTATGCGGTCAAGTTATGTCTGATATACTGTGACGGAACATAGAAAAATAGTATGCGGTCAAGTGATGTCTGATATACTTTCACGGTACATAGAAAAAACTATGTGACCAAGTGATGTCTGATATACTGTGAAGGTACATAGAAAACAATTGTGCGGTCAAGTGATTTCTTATATACTGTATCGGTACATAGTAAAGGTTATGAGGTCAAGTGATGTCTGATATACTATGAAGAAACATAATAAAAGACAAAAACTGCCTCGGTTGTCTCTTAAAGGAGTGTAGGGAATATTGTACAGGCTGAAAAATCTCTGTGTGACAATATGGGTCTGGACTTCTAGTTCAGGGTTGAAAGAATAGGATCACTTTCTTCTTTCTACATTGATTTTACGATGCGACTAAGGAAATTCACGAGATATGATGACAACATGTCACGTGTGAACATATTCATTGTTACTGTATGTCGTTGTTCTATTTCTTAAATGTGTCCTCTGTCAAATATCCCACACGAATGATATATAGATGGAGATGCAGGACAGCCGATATTGAATCGCTGTTCTTTTGTTGCAGATTCTTAGATGGAATAGAAAGCTAGATCTACCTTCATTGTTTCATTGTATATGGGTACTCAATCTGACAGACGAGTATTGAACGTGTCGGCCCAGAAGTATATGCTTCATTTCCTAGCAGAACGGGATATTCCTTGAATACTACGCAATGGAATGCTTCCTTCCGGGAGACAACATTCATCAATATACCATATAAGCACGACCAATGTTTCGATACAACAGACTTTATACGAGTTCTGATGTCGGGCCACGGTTACTCAACTGGTCAGGATGTGTGGGTTTTTATGAGAAATGCTATGGTCTGTCAAGAGCTACCTTCTCACAGATAATGGGACTACTTTTTCATCCCCATCATCATATGGTCGCATTGCAATGGCAGCCGCAACGATGTTTACATTGGGCATACTTTATGTTATCTCTAAAAGTGAAACTTTTAGTCCGAGGTGTCACGATTGTGAGAAATAACATTTGACATAATCATTGAACTGGACACAGTGAATGAAAATTATGAGAACAATATTAGTAACCTAAATAATATTATATATCATCATCGTATGATATATTCTTTCCACAACGTGGTCTTCCTTATTAATTCTCTGAAAACTCCGCGATTCTGGGTGAGTTTACCTGCAAAAACTAGAGACATGTTTAAACAATCTAATTATACTTTTATATCACCATCGCCCTCGTGGTTGCCATATTCCTCTGCTGTCTCTAACTCTGATTTCAGTTTTTAATCTTTCCATTCTGCTATGTCTCTTTATATGACCTCAAAAAACCCCAACAAATTCAACTTTCATATATATATATACAGAATCCTGCAGACATATATCGATGGACATATATAGACAGTGATAGAAAGAAGGCAATATATATATATACTTATGATTGGACAGAGGGGCTTACATTTGGACGAGAAACTTCTAATATGAGGACAAACACAGAACAATTTATGGATATATATTCACATTTTACGAACAGAGAGAAAGAATAGTTCACAGGTAACACGACAAACTGACCGAGACACTGACCAACACTTACAATCCGCTAGCAGATATACAGAAGACCAGTAATTATGACAGACCACGACGGCCACCAGCTCAGGAACAGGCACAAACACTGAACAGATGGATGAGAGATTTGCAGAAAGACATATACATAGATACAAATATAGATGGGTGATTATATATATATATATATACATAAAGAAAACCGTTTTTGCTCACAACAAATAGGCACTTCTTCGACTTTGATTTCTTTCTAATCCTGGGAATCACACACGAACAATGTGAAACCCGTTAACCATTTGTACCTCACTGACAGGCATACTAAAATATGTGACGAATCACCTATGGGTTTGTCTGAAGTACTATTATAATAATGTGACGACGAATTATATTCTCCTTTTTTTAAAATTGGTTCCCTACAAGAAGTCATTGATACTTCTTATTGAATCTGCACTGGAAAATTCAATATCGGCATTTAAAATGAAATTTTATGGAACCGTACTAACAAATGACTAACATGGACAGAAAGACAAATCAATAAAGACGTTCGAAACAGCCATATAGAAAATAGAAGAAGATTCACTGGTTTCTCACAGCTATAACAAAATAGCAGCGATCGTCGGCTAACATGTCCTAAGAGACATGTTCGCTAAAACGTAAACATGAACTAGTCTTCCATTTTCGTGAGATCTGTTGGTTGGTAGTGACTATTTATGGCATGCGATCCAAATATGTAAATATCGACCAATTAATTGTACAACAATAATAAAAATGTAAACAAACGTGGTCCAAATTAATTCAACTAGGAGGAATGCATTTTCGAGAGCCAAGAAAAAACGTAAGCTAACATATTTCGGACATTTACACACACACTTATTTAAAAAGAGTAATCATAGAGGAGCAAGTTCCAGGAAAGAGAACAAGAGGCAGACCAAGATGGACACATGGCATAGAAGAAATGTTTGAACATGTCACAAGAAGAAGATGGGCAGTTTCACAGAAACGAGAAGCTTACAAATTGGCAGTGAGGGCAACGTTCTGTAAAGGACACGGCAAATAAAGAGATAAGAAGTCACTAGTGAAAATAAAAACCGACCAATCGACTCAGCAAAGAATTATGACACAGTCAGTGATTAGCATCTTGTCTTGCTTATCTCTGTTGAAGACGGATATGTCGGACCATGGGCGCAAATAAAACGGCGATATAACGCATTTCCATTCCCTGTACGACATCCTGCTGAAAATCTAGTAGGACCATGGTCCTGCTACATGAGATATCCAGCGGAGTTTGAGAAGGAACGCTGAAGAAGAAAAAGTCTTACTTACCAAAAAGTGCACTAAAAATGTAATAAGCGATTACTACAAAGTCACTTTTGGTGCACATGGAACACAGTAATCTATATATGTTTCTTCGGCGACTAAATTGGTGTATGCATATGTCAGAAACTAGAGCTCTCCAGTCTAAGCGATGTGATGTTACTGTGTGTAATTCTTGCATGTTGTTGAAATACATTGGCATATCCACTTTGTTAGCTGTTCTGTGCGATGAGTATCTCTGGTCTTCCTCTTTTTCATTTTGTCGTTCCATTAACTGGTCACATTGTGATACTCTCAGTCAGTTACTCTTTTGCCAAGTTTGGCACATAGGGGGGATGTCATAGTTCTCCATTCATATCGGTCAGTTGCCAAGGATTGCAGATCTTGTGCATTTATGTCTGTTGATTTGTCAGTGATACTGATTTGCCTGTAAAATGAGTCCGAAACTGGCACGTACGTAGAATGAAATGACATTTTAGGTTTCAAGAAAATATGCATACTCTTAATATTGTAGCGACATTATTTTAAGCGGCACTTCTGCTACACTAGACATTATATACTTCGGGTCACAGTCATGACTGTGTAAACTGTTTACAAATCTAACGTGCGTTATTTTCTGTAATCTTCTTCTTTCTGTTCTCGCGTACCTTTCGGTGTTGAGGAGAGTGAGTGTACGGTCTTTTGCTCTTCTATTTGCCTCTTCTGTTGTTAGGCCTATATTCTGAGTTTCTCTAATACACTATCTATCCAACTTTTTACGAGGGCGTCCATTAGGTCTACTGTTTTCGTATCGTTTGTTAAGGGTTTCGCCATTTACTGTAATGGAAATTAAAATTTAATTACAGTATGCAGAAAGTAGTGTCAAACGTTAGTCAGGTTAGTCACTAATTATTCGTCCGTGCTACGGTGCCCATGCATAGATGTTACGTGGTGTTTGACGTAAATATTTCACCCGATGTTAATATTGGTAACTCGAACAGATGGCGGATCACCTTGGTAGAAAGGAAATAAATTCCCGGTGGGCCGGACATAGATCACGCAGGCAACCAAAGAATGAAGGCCTGAAATATATGAGAATACTGTTGTGGAACGAAGTGTGCGTGTAGCAAAGCGAGACCTGTTCTCAATCGCCCAAATTTTGGAGTCGATATTGTCGCCCTTCAGGAAACACGCTTGGGGGAAATGGCGTACTTCGATTAACTGATTTTCACAGTTTCTAAAGACATTAGACTGATTATAAATATATATTGGGAACAGACTGCATCAATAAGGTGTGAAAATACTACTCACGATACTTGGAAATAAGAAGAGGGATAAGACAAGAATGTGTTTTATCACTCAGCCTATTTAATGTCTACACAGAGAATATCTTTAAAAAAATATATGGAATTCCAGGAATCAAGATCAATTTGGAAATAATAAACAACCTGAGATATGCAGATGGGGCTGTTCTTTTAGCATAAAGTAAACTACAAAGACTAATAGATCAAGTCGATAAATCAAGTAAAGAATATGGAATGGATATGAATATCCAAAAAACATTGATAATCATCAGGTCACAGAAGAACATGCTAAAACATAAACACACATGAAACGAAACTACAACAAGTAGAACATTATCATATCTTGGACACATAATCACAAATGACGGCAGTTGTGAAATTGAAGTTAAAAGGAGAATAGAGATGGCTAAAAGTAACTCAATAACATCAAGAAAATAGTAACATCTAGTTACAAATGAGAATTATAAAATGATACATCTATTATATATTAATTTATGGCTCAGAAATATGGGCACTAAACAAACAGAAGACAGAATTGATGCCTTTGAGATGTCAATAGATAGGAGAATAGGTAGAAAATCATGGAAAGAGAAGAAAACAAACAAAGAAATTCTAACGACGCTTACTTAATATGCAGAAAGAATTATTAAGAGATATAAAGATCAGGCAAATAAAGTATTTTGGACACATTAAAATACTTTACACCGTGATGAAGACCTTACTGCAGGGTAAAAAACCGATGGGAAGCGAGTAAGAGGTAGGCAGAGATACAAGTGAGAGAGTAACATCACACGATGGACAGGTTAAAGTTCCGCAGAGCGCACCACCAAAACCAGAGACATGGGATGTTGTTGAAGGTCAGTTGTAGCCAACCTTCGTTGCGGAGACGACACTTGATAATAATGACAGTTTCTGTAATTGCGGACACATAGGACAGGTTATTGTTTAGCGTGACCATTTAATTCATGAGATTGACATGTCCCAATGCGATTGTCCGAAGTTGCAACTTGAAGCTGTGAGAAATCAGTATTGTTATATTTCTGTGTTGGTTGCAAACGTTTATGCATGATATGAGATGATGACAGTCCAAAAATGGAAATATTTTTTTTTCTGAGATTATGTCACATGAGTGTCACATCTTTTTTTTTGTGTGGCAATTTCAATGCAGGAGCAGGATGTAATGCAACGTTTCTGCTAACAAGCAAGAAAAGGAACTCGATGAGGCAATGATTGAGTTGGACCTTCTTTATATAAATGGACGGTACTATTGATCTTACATTGGGGCCATTTACATTGACATCTAGATGCAAAGAAGAGGTACTTGATCATTTGTTACAGTGATCATTTCCTATACGTCATCTTGTTAGAGAAAGGCACAATAAGACAATGAAAGTGTAGATTTGTTTCATTTTGCTAGAACAAGACAGGTAGATACACTGTTAGTAAAATTAGGCATGATAAACGCACTAGTATATCAGCAGTCTGCTGATACAGCCCCGGCGGAGGAATATGGAGATTCACATGGGAATGAGTAAAACGGCGGATGTGTATTGATGACAAGATTGCAAAAAAGATCAGAAACACAGCACCTGTCTCATAAGCACATCGGAGGAAAGGCACACAATCCTGAATCCTGAATTTGAGACGAGTTCATGATGAAAAACAACAGCAGTGTTAAAATATATTCCGAACGAATCAAAAGCTGCATAATGGGAGGAATTGTGGGAGCGAATTACAAGAGACAAATCATTGAAGATATTATGACATATTAATAAATATTTGAACATGTAAACAGGCTGTAGAGTCATTTCCAACTAACACAATATATATCTCAACTGACAGAGAACAGAAGCGCATAAGAGAACTTCTGTTCTCATACATTGTGTCATGTGACGTATTCCTTCCAGAACGTTGTCTTCCCAATGAACTCTCTGAATCTCTCTCTGTCTTGGGCGATGTGGCTTGCATTTTCTAGCGATGTATTCATGTTATCTTTAATGTCGTCAGTCCATCGTCTTCTTGGTCTGCCCCTTCTCCTCTTCCCAGGTACTACATAATGTATAGAAATATGGAAATATAGATACAGAAGCGGACCTAAAAATTAAACTAACGATACTTGAATTGTGTGGAGTCCAAAGCACGGAGGGTGCACTTTTATGTTAAGTGAGAAGTTCCATCTACTCCTAAAACTTTAAAAGTTATTGGTAATTTTCGTTTGTAAATTGGTTTAATTGTAAATCAGTAAAATTATAGCTTGATGAGATGGCGGAGTTAGCATATGTATTTAACAGCAGCTTAAACAGACATCGCTTGTGAAGATTGGCTGCACATCTATCTTATGCAAATACGTAAACACGGTACGAATCAAACAAAGATGCAGAAATATAGAATAATAACAATGCAGGAAACTATTGGCATTTTCAAGAAATTGAAAATTGCAAAAAAAATATGGTTTTTTGAACAGTTGCATCATCTTCTGCCTACACTTGAATGATATTGCTAAATACAGTGATGTGGTGTAATGATGTTACCTTTGATCATGAGTTTTATGAGGTTTTTCATGCACATATGGAGACGTATGCGATGGAGTTTAAGGACGCTTACAAATATGTCCCTTTGCATCTCATGCAGAATAAGTGCGTTCAATGACATAAGGAATGTATTAAAATCCACAAATAACACACCGAACATGGCATTTCTAGAATTGTACATTAACGTACCACCCCGAAACATGGGTAATAAACAGCTGGTAACATGGTTAAGAAGCAGCTCGAAACATGGGTAACAAGCAGCTACAAATATGGGTAACAGAAAGCTAGAAGCATGGGTAACAAGCAGCTACAAATATGGGTAACAGAAAGCTAGAAGCATGGGTAACAAGCCGCTACAAATATGGGTAACAGAAAGCTAGAAACATGGGTAACAAGCAGCTACAAAAATGGGTAACAGAAAGCTAGAAACATGGGTAACAAGCAGCTACAAATATGGGTAACAGAAAGCTAGAAGCATGGGTAACAAGCCGCTAGAAAACAGAGTTCATGCATGTCAGGTGTATACATATATACGAATAGAGAGAACTTCATAGAAAGATAACAAACACAGATGTTCTGACAATACTCGTATGAAAATTAAACTAGTAAAGAAATTGAAAACCAAACAGATAAAATATTTTGGACATGTTAAGCGACATGATGTCTTATTGTAGAACTTACTTGAGAGTAGATTTTAGAGTTATCGAGCAGAAGATAAGCAAAGATACAAATGGGTTGGAAACATCAAGAGATGGACGGTTTACAGTTTTTCAGAGTGAACCACTAGGGCAAGACAGAGGGTATTTGAGTTCCGATTTTGCACCCTTCGTCGAAGAGACATCCCTTAAAGTTGATGATGCTCAGAACGTATTTTGTATTGATTCTCTGTGAGCAAGATACTAACAAATCAATTGGACTAATTTCATAATTAATCTATGCCAGACGTTGGTGTGGAAATGACCTCGCATTTCTCTCGTGCGGACTGAGGGTTAGCAGATAACCACGATCCTAAAAGTACCTCCTTGTGGTCCCCTGTGAAATGGAAATAAACCTTATATTGCTGTATTTCTGGCGAACATTTTTTAGGTTCGTGCCGCGGATGTGATGAAATGTGAACTGTCTGCAAAGAGACAAGCAATATCTCCGAGACTTTTACGTCATCACATCCAGTTGTATTGTCGGCGCACAGTGACGAAAGGCATTGTGTTTCACACAGCAGAAAATACAGAAACATTGAAGGGGGGGGGGGGGTGCAAGGCTATTGCCCGACATGGGTAGATCCCGTTAAGACATGGTAACTATATCTATCTATATATCTATTCGCTAAACAAGTTGTTGCCTTTCAGCGCCATGAGTAGAAGAGTTCTCTGGAGATGGCCCTCGTGTGTGCTGAGTATATTGTGGAGTTTGTCGCCTCTTTTATTTAGTCGGTCTACCGTTTTCGTATCGGCCTCTAGGTCTGCCTTCACTGTATCTGTGTAGCATAGATTGATGTGGTATGCTGTCTGATGGTAGTCTGCTGATGTATGCAAACCATTGTATATGTTGTCTCTTAATATATTCCAAGATTGAAATGGTACCGGTTCTTTGTCTAATGCCTTCATATATCACTCTGTCTCTTAGCGATATTCCCAGGATTCTTCGCAAGCATGCCATTTCAGCAGTTACAAGTTTACGTTTATCTTGTGCTGTCGTTGTCCATGTTTGGCATTGGTAACACAGCGCTGGTATAATAAGTGTTTAGAATAGTGTCATTTTGGTGTTTTAATCTACATTTTCGTTTCTGACGATTAGTGTCATTTGTCCTAGGGCTTTGTATGCTTTACTAAATATATTGTGTACTTCCATGCTGCTCCTGCCGTCTATTTTTATACTGCTTCCTTTGTGTGTGAATTCTGTCACTTGTTTAAGTCTGTTGTTTTCAATATATATGTTGGTGTTTCTTTCTGTTATTCCTAACTTCTTTACTTCGGTCTTTTCTATATTTATACTCTATGAGTACACATTAAACCTGGAAAAACAAAACGCGCTAGATGGAAGCTCTGTGTATGTAAATCGATATAGTAGCAACGGCGCCACAAATGTTCCGGACGAGACAGGCATCTGGAAGTGGTGTTCATGCTCTGGAACATACAGAATTCACACGTCCCACCACAATAGACCCTATTCAAAGTAGGAGACATGCATCGAGTATTGACAAGGTCAACTTGAACATGCACCCATTGGTATGAAAGAAAACTTTAAATACAGCTCTCGATTGCACACCTAATACGCATTAAACACATGTTGGAGAGCACATTCTTCACAATTGTGGCCAAATCAGTGTTGAGACTCGGACTCTGGCAACGTAGCGACACTGCAAATCTAGCCAAATTCGACTGTCGGCATTTGCCCAACATGGCTCAGACAGCGAGAACTGGGTTCAGTACCCAAGAGCCTACTACAAATCTCCTTGTCTGAAATAGGCGCAACCCATCTACTCCTTCGGGTAACATATGCAATGGCGAAGAGTCAAAATACACAGGCCTCGCCTGGCGATGGATTGGAAGGCCATCACAAGTAGAAGAGACAAGCGCATGAGAAATGCACGTATCAAATCCCAGACTCCCTGCGTATTTTGCAAAGTAGCACATCGTCTAGGAAGTTATATAAACCCTGAGTCTAATTCGATTGTGGCTGTTACTGAACACTGCTCATACAGAAGAAATTAGGTCTGGGACCTAGGGACACATATGATTTTGGTAATGGAATACTTTTCCTACACGATGAACAGCTCGCTGGCTGCGAAGCGCCTTATCGTAGGAAAGACACACAAGCGTTAACCCAGGCAAACTATCAGATCGTCTCGTGATATATAACCCTAAGAGTAGAAGGCTCCTTCAATAGATACGTGAATTAATCCGAAAGGTGAAGCCTTCTGGGTATGAAAGAAAGCTCAGAGAAAGCACTCCACTGCACATATGAAGTAAGAGTTATTCGCTCGCAATTCTTGGGTTTATTGATAAACACGTGCCAGACGTTATACAAGTAAATTCAAGTAGGAAGCCAGAGGATAAATTTAAAATTCTTGAGACTAACGGGAATAAAACTCATAGTCTCGATTGGTCCGTTCTCAGTGACTTGATTGCACAATTTGAATGTCTTGACAAAATCGCATCTTATTTGGAAATGCGGTTTGGTCATGTACGGAAAAACTCGTGTACGATAGTTGCTAGGCGATTTGGTGCCGTTGAACGGACTGGTACAATTCCTGTTAGTCTCAAGAATTCCAGACGTTACTATGATTCTATAGATCAATTTTTAATATGCTGGACTAACATCTTCCACAGAGGCTGTTATAGAGTGTGCAAGTATGCGTTCAGGAAGAAGCCGTATGAAACGTTTCAATAACTACTTGAAGCCTCTCAATCTTTGCAGGATTGACTCATGCACTAGGGAAGCCACAGCTCTTGGCCATCACGTCTGTTACAGTCAGATCAGATCAGGTATTAAACGTTTTGAACAGAGAAGAACACAACAGGCGATTAAAAATTAACAAGATGTAAAGGAGATCAGACTGTGACCCTCATCTCAAGACAAACTACACACTTGCGCACATTGCAACAGACAGTCCCGGACTGGACTCATCTGAGGATTCATAATGAAACCAAACTTCACCCTTTATACCCATTTTAGCTGGTGAAGCAGGAACAGCAAATTTAGTATTTGAAGTTGTCTTCCACTCAATTTCCTAATGTATGCTGTGTCCATTTCTCTGACAGTGTTTTATATAGTCCCATTAATGCATTTTCTATCAAATTCCCTAATGTATGATATTTCCAGTTTTGTGTACTTGTTTTTATATAGTTTTTGTAATTCATCCCCTATACGTATGCATGCAGTTTATTAAATATCATCATCATCATCATCAAGTGCCGTCTCCGCAACGAAGGTTGGCTGCAACGTATCTCCAACATCTCCTGTCTCTTGTCTTGGTGGTGCACTCTGCTAGAATGTAACCTGTCCATCGTGTAACATTACTCTCCCACGTGTATCTCTGCCTACCTCTTGCTCGCTTCCCTTTGACTTTACCCTCAAGTAAGGTCTTCAATAGGGTGTCATGTCTTTTAATGTGTCCAAAGTATTTTATTTGTCTGATCTTTATTTCTCTTAGTAGTTCTTTCTTCATATTAAGTGTCTTTAGCACCTCTTTATTTGTTTTCTTCTCTTTCCATGATGTTCTCCCTATTCTTCTATATACCCACATCTCAAAGGCATCAATTTTGTCTTCTAATTGTTTATTTAGTGTCCATGTTTCTGAGCCATGCATTAATATGGAATAGATGTAGCATTTTATAAGGTGTTATTTAATATCCACATATGCTGTATTTAGTTCCCTAAACATATGTTGTATTTAGTTCCCTAAACATATGTTGTATATAGCTTCCTAAACATATGTTGTATATAGCTTCCTAAACATATGTTGTATATAGCTTCCTAAACATATGTTGTATATAGCTTCCTAAACATATGTTGTATATAGCTTCCTAAACATATGATGTAATCATTTCCCTAAACACATGTTGTGACCGGATCCTTTAAAAGGGGGTTTAATACCAATCTCTCTAGGATTCCTACAGCTTGAACGTATTATGTTTAGTTCACTGAATATATTTTAAGCAAAGTTCCTCAAATCACTTTATTCATTGCACGAGATGCTTTTTTTGTAATACCCTTTGAAAATCGTCTATCCTAAGCTCTGAACATGTTTTATCCATTGACCAGACGTTTTTCATCTTTTGCCATGCTTATATTTCTTTACTGTCGTCGTTTTATTTTTAAATCCAAAGATTCACAGTAATTCATCTCACGATCTGAAAATCGTTCATCGTATCCCACATGCAGAATAAAGCCACTAAGACGATAAAAACACATCTGATGGTGATTAGACCATGTTGAATCAATTAAACTGTGTTCAAATTTTTTTTTAAAATAGACAATAATGAATCTTTTGTCTTCTTTTCGATTTAAACTCATCTATGCCTTGCAGCATCATGGGTAGACGATTTCTGTAGAGACATCCGATTCTACATTTTGTTCTACATAATAAATACGTGTTTTTTTTCATGGCCTCTTTTATTTCTGTAATCCATCTGTTGCGTGGTCTACCCCTGGCTTTGAGTAATATTGAATACTGAATTTAAATCTTATTGTCTGCCTTTTTGTCTACCACTAATATGTATTTATTCAGACTACTAATCTATTTAATCGTGTTACCTATTTTACGACTCTGATCTGACGTGTACAATTACAAATTGTAAAAGTCCATGAAGATTTCGTCTACTGCATGTTTCCACTAATCGATGCTGTTCAACTCCAGATACTCGATGTTTCATTCATTTGGTAGAAAGTGGGTATATGACCTTTTTGTGCTAGGCTAAATTGGAATTAGTATTGGAGTATAGTCTTTGTGTGGCAGGAATAAAGTTATTGAAGTTTAGCCAAATACTCATTTGAAAAGACAATATCAACGGCATAGTACAGGCACACGTAGCACAGAGTATGGCCATATCCCCGATGTGGTTTGTATTCAGTCTTCTTGGAAGGTTTTCAAAATATTCCATTTTTAATATTTTCTCAGATGTCAATTTTAGTTTAATCTTTATCTACTACATAGCATATGTTATCTGCCATATAATATATTTTTCTGCTATATAACATATTGTATCTGCTATATAACATATGTTATCTACTACATAACATATTTTTTCTGCTGCACAACATATTGTATCTGCTATATACATATATTTTCTATTACATAACATATGTTAACTGCTACATAACATATTTTAAATACAATTTTATCTCTTATGGTTAGGGTGCACTTTTTCCAACCGTGCCCAATTTATTTATATATATATATATATATATATATATATATATATATATATATATATATATATATATATATATATATATATATCAGAGACTGTGTTCACAAAATGGTACTGCAATATCCAGATTGATATCGGGTAATGCGCGTGTTATCAGTCTTCCATAAGAACTGACGTTGACAACAACTAAATGACTTATTAGAGAGAGAGAAAACTGTAAATTCCATCCAGACATTATATATAGTCTGTTCATTCTAAGATTGAAGTGGGTCAAAGTACACCTATAAATCATTGTGTGCCAACAGGTGATATTTAAATAACTGATAACATTTACAAACAATAACATAATTAATTTTTCAGAACTTAATCATACGACCCCTGTCACCTCCCAAATGTCACTGAGAGTGTGTAACAAACGATCATATGGGGATACAGAGCCAAGGAGAGACAGAGAAAGAGATGGATCGATAAAATCACTACCACCCTCCACAAACATGGGCTCAGTACCACTCAGGCGCCACATCTGACCTTGATCAGAGACGTACAGCTTCCATCCCTACGCTTAACAGCAAGTGTGGATGAGTATTAACCAGCTTCCACCTGAGATAGATAATAGACACGGACCTATACTAGTTGTCCGTCCCCCCACCCCCACCGGCCTCTTTGCACCTGAGCAAAAATATAGCAGAAGGTATATTAATTTATTATGGAATGATAAAGATATTCATTCATTTATTGGTACCACGCATTCCGGCATAGGCAATCATGTATCTCCACAGTCCTCTGTTTTTTATACCTTTAAATATAGTTTCTGATTATTCTGCATCATGCCAGACTTTCAAGCCATCCAACACTTTCTCACGTTGTCTTCCTCTGTCTCTCTTACACTCGATCTTTCCAGTTGTTGCGATGTTCTTAAACCCACCTCTTCTCATGTCATGACCCAGAGACTGTGATTGTCGTTTTCTAATACAGTTAATAAGTTCTCTATTTGAGTTGACCAGTTGTAGAATTATAGCCTTACTCTTTTAGCTGTCCATGATTATATGAACATTTATTTTTAAACATACATTACTATTGCGATAGATATGTTTGATTTAGCAACATTTGATTGAAATTAACAACAGCATTCTGCTCTAATGATCTGTATTATTGCGCACTTAACATTTGATTTACGTGTTCTACGTCCAACAGACAATCATAAGCACTGATCCACTTCATTCTTACAATGAACAGAATATATACAACATTAACCAGTTAGCCATGTTTTGGCGTACTACATTGGAAATGTCAATGCATAGACTACTCCAGCAATTTATAACTTTAACAAAGCGTGTGGGAAAATGTTAACATATTCAGTCGTCGATATTGCCTGTCAAAGATTTTCTTTAACCTTCTCTGCTTCTTTCACCTTCAGTAATTCCTTGCAAGATTTATTGCAGGAGTAATTTCGACATCTATTTCTAAATTATACACATTTACATAGTTATACTATGGAAAGTATGCGAATCATATCAACATACTAGATTGTATACATTATTTCTGTGTGTTGCCTATAGTATTTTCATCAGTCTTCTCAGAAAAAACATTTCTGTAGCCTCTAATTCACTTTGAATTTGATTGTTTACAGTCCATGCTTCAAATCCATAAAAAAGAATTGGTTCGATATAACATCTCATCACTCACATTCAGGTCTGCATTGATAGTCTTCCATTGCACAAAATGGTTCTCATTTTTTGGAATACTAATTTGACATGCTGTTCGGCTCTTGATCTCACTTGAGCATCTACCTTCTGCCGTTAACAGGGTTCCAAGATATTTAATTTTTCCAACTGTGTTAATTTTCTACCATTAATTATTATGTTGCATCTTAATATATGGTAGATAGATATACATATATGTAGGTACGTAGGTAGGTAGGTATATAGATAAATAGAAAGATATATAGATAGAAAGACAGACAGACAGACAGATTTTCACAGATTCGTCAGAAGGTTACAAAACTTGAACACTATTTAGCAACGACAACTGGTTATGACTTTTCTTTTCTAAATAAATGACGAGGACAATTTTATTTGCAGCCTCATATTTCTTCAATAATACAATTATGTGTATTTTTATTCGAAGTCGAGTGCGCTCTTTTATTTTCATTTTCTTTTACGTTGTATCTTCCACTACATCCATCTTTCTAAATTATTTATGTTCGTCAATTTGCATTTTTATTGCACAATTGACATCGCGATTGTACTGTTCAGCTCTAAGGTGGTCGACTATTCATAAACCCTGAACACGTTGTGGTGTCGTAGGGGTACTGCGTTGAGCTCGCTAACGCGCATAGTTCTCCAGCGATCTCTGTCTTCAGAGATGTTAATGAGTATAGAAAGGTCCTGACATGTACAGTCTTTGATATTGTTTGTCCATGATTTTCTTTCAAGTATCGTCTTCTTCCATAATAAACAATTGAGGATGCACGGAAACGGTGGTGAAGTTAGGCTAATGACTGGGTACACACTCTGATAAAATACGTACATTAAGTTATGCTAATGACTGGGTACAGACGTGATAAACACGGACATCAAGTTTTTTTAATCACTGGGTACACACACGATAAAACAAGGGCATCATGTTTTGCTAATCACTGGGTACATACATGATTAAACACGGACATAAAGTTATGCTAATCACTGGGTACATACATGATTAAACACGGACATAAAGTTATGCTAATCACTGGGTACATACATGATTAAACACGGACATAAAGTTATGCTAATCACTGGGTACATACATGATTAAACACGGACATAAAGTTATGCTAATCACTAGGTACATACATGATAAAACACGGACATGTGATTATTTCCCTTGTCAATGTTTGTCAGTTTATGTTTATCATTTATTGATTTTAATATAAATTTATTTAGGATTAGGGTGTGTTAGTTATGTAAAAGAAAGCATCTCCTAACCCACAACATGAGCCTAGCATTAAAAAATAATTATTACATTCATAATTGATAAATATCAATTGGCAACATTGTCAATGGAATTAATGAAATTAATAATCATATAGGTGGGTACGCGTTCCAAACCAGAACCTTAACGTCTTTAAAAGCAGGTCTGAAATTGATTACTTGTTCCTTTTATACAATGTCTGATTGTAGTCTGGAAGCATGTGAAAACCACTTAATCTGTTGACTTCTGATGTAATACAATAAGGACACACTGTATGTTAGTCTTCTGATGTTGTCATTTCTAATTCTATCTCATATTCTTACTCCGATGAATCTACGTAGACATGCCACTTCTGTTATAACATGTTTTCTTTTTATTTCTGTTGTTAATGTTCATGTTTGACATTGGTAGCACAGCGAGTGTATGATGATGGTTTTATATAGTGCAGTTTTTGTGTTCATATTCACATATTTGTTTTTGAAAAATATAATACACCTGCCCTAAGATCTGGTATGCGATATGGCATCTATGATTTTGTTATTGTTTTTTCCCCATTTGATGATATGAGGCTTCCAAGATAAGTGATTTTTTTCACCTGTTTAAGTTGTTGCTCACCAATCAGAATAGTTGTGTTTCTTTTTTTCTTCCATTGACATTACCTGAATCCTCACTCTCACATCGCGCATTTGTGATATTAACAGATGCTCATTTATGTGAAATGCTCTGATCATGAGGACTCACGAAGAGCACTGAGTATGTATGCTCGGACTGTATGCTGGTTAGGTCATGGTGACGATACTAACTAATTTGTCAGCTCATTCGCTTCCTGTGCAGATCCGGGAAAAAAAGATAAGAGTGATTTTCTCAGTAAAGCCCACATTTTAGATCTCTCTAATAACTAAACCCACCGTCTACACACATCACATGTTTTGAATTTCTGAATTACATTAGTTAAATAACATAGCATAAATGCATTTTAACATTCTTGCGAGGTTATTCTGTTTAGTGCCTGTGTTAGTAATATATTCCATCGATTGCTGTTGCGGTAAATGTCCCACTTGGTTTGTGTACTTTTCTTGCATGCGATGTAGAAGTAAAGGTCGATGTGTACAGCCAGCTGGTGACAGATGATCGACCCATCCGTGAAATTCTTAAATATGTTATGGGTTCTTCGCAGATGACTGTCTTGATTTCAGCATCGATGCTCATGTGGCCACTCTGCATTCTCTATTAACTGTAAAGATCGTCTTGAAAAGGGATATGTATCCATTCCCCGTCAATATTTGCGCAAAGCCGACCTCCATCGACCACGATCGAATTCCACATTTTCATAGTAATTGTGTGATATTGAAATGTCTTTCGTTGAGCATACATCTTTGTATTTCCGTAGTGATCTGCCTTTAACTCAAGTTTGGAAGTTCGCTAATTAATATTTTCTGTGGGATACGGTTCTTATTCATTATTCGCATATCACACAATAATTATATTTGTCTAATCCTTATATAAACGTGTACCCATAATTATGGTAGATTTACCCACTGCAGTACGTTTGTGTTTGTGATTTGGTCCTTGCAATTCATGTTCATTAAATTGTAAAACCGCGGAGGTAGAACATACTGTGCCTTCTCTCGTGTCCGGAGTATGGTGTCCATGTTTTGGAGAAATACTATAAAGAGTGAGTACACAAACCACATAGATGTGATTTTTCGTCTACAATGATAATTTAGTAAAAATATCAACATATCAACTTCTCTTTGATAAGTCGACAAAAGTGTTCAATGAACTTATTACTCGTGCATGGATTCCATCATTTAATGATAGAGAGTGTGTTATAATGGAATCAATGTGTACTTAGCAGAGTCTGTGTACTTGGTTGAGATGTCTATAATTGAGTATGTTGTTCGTTGGTGTAGTAGTATCTTGACATAAAATAACTGTCATTGCAAACCTTACAATCAAAGAGAAAATAACATATTATTTTGCCACGCTGGTGATGAATAAATTGATGGCATCCAATTATTTATAAACGAACATATTTTACCATCAATTTCTTATCTGAAAGATGTTTCTCCTTCATGTGATCTGCACAGCCATTGCTATTTTGAAACATGAAAGAGGAATTAAATAAAAATAAACAGAAGCAAGGAATGCGAGACAAACACTAATATTCATTGATGTGCATGCATTGATTGATTTGTCTAATGAATCACAGAAAATCATATAAGGCAAACGCTTGGGTGGAGAAGTATTACATGGATCGCCGAACGCACAAGTAAATCCTTGTAAACGTGTATGTATGTATGTATGTATGTGTATATGCATGTGCATGTTTGTATGTGTATATGTGTATCTTGTTATATGTATTTCATCTTCTAGTTCATCTTCGTTGGCTTAAATGATCGCATTGATTTTTTTGACAAAGATGATGTTTATTTCAAGCTTGTCACGTCATCTCACATATTTATTTCCCGTCGGGTAGTCACATCCCTGCGCTGTTTCTTTTATAATGATCACATGAAGTGTCTAATGTGTGTAGAAAGTTATAAATCTACTAGGTATGTCACAGAACTCTAATGATTACATGAAGTGTCTAATGTGTGTAGAAAGTTACAAATCGACTAGGTATTTCACATAACTCTAATGAATACATGAAGTGTCTAATGTGTGTAGAAAGTTATAAATCTACTAGGTATGTCACAGAACTATAATGATCACATGAAGTGTCTAATGTGTGTAGGAAGCTACAAATCGACTTGGTATGTCACAGACCTCATGCCGTTCTCTAGCTTTCCCCTTACACTCATACACGTTTGCTGTACTGATAGACATGCGTCACCATTAAGGACCTATTTTGCCGAGGTATAGCTATACGTGTTGCCCCTATTTTGATTTGTATTTTAAAACAGATAACAGGACGTTATTCGTTGGTGCATGTATGATCTTCTCCAATTAAAAAATGTCAACATAATTAATCAGGCCTTCATTCGTAACATTTTCGATTGTTGCTATGTTTTTGGTTTGTAATTATTTATAAACTTGGAGTCACCTTGACTATAATTGGCATGCGATTCCAAGTACACAAATAGTGACCAACGAAAAACGAGAGAACAATATAGAAAAGGAAGTAATGACGGTCTAACTAATTCAGCGATCAGGTGGTCTATTCCGTAGACCGTATCGGTGCATGGCATGTTCAGTAATATCTACCCTATTTGTTGGGGATACCACTTTCAACAGTGGATCTTAGTTCATTTGATTATATTTGATCTTTACCACAATAAAGACTAGTGGATGTCACAATTCTGGTATACCAGCCACCAAAACATCTGTGAAACAGTGTATGTTAATAATAAAGCATTAAAAAGGTTACCAGATGGCGAAATAATAAGTAGAAGACAAAGAGAGAATCTTCGATGAACAATCGTAACAGAGGGTATGACTATGGGTCTCGACAACATACAAAAATTACACACTGTAACATTTCATAGATCGAACTGGATAGCTATTTGTTCTGCCATATGCTGCACCGTGTTCAGTGCTGAAGGGACATAGAAAGACACATAGATGGAATGTGAAAACAATCATCTATAAACTGCCATTATGACATCATATTATGCCCCTGCACAGGGTGTATACATGTGGAACAGCCTTGCCATCCTTAGCAATATTGACAGTTTACAAGACAATGAGAGATATATATAATTTCTATCATACCTTTAAGGTTTTCACTTGAAGCACTCTAGAAACTTATTTATTTTCGAAACACTACTAAAATAAAATACATAAATCCCTTAAGAGAAATACATCAAGCACTGAAAAATAATAAAATGTACTATTTTATAAGATCGCTAACATGAATTCTCTACAACAAAGAGAAATTACATTTCGTCAGATTATATCAAAATGTGAATAGTCGAATCTTGTTGGTTATGAACCGGTCGTTGTGGGGACATCAACTGATATAACTAAAATATCAACATTATCGTATCGTTTAATAAGTTATTTCATTTCGGCTATATATATATATATATATATATATATATATATATATATATATATATATATATATCATTTGGCCGGTCTTTCAAGCCGAACCTGGTCATGGCTCGAGGTGACATGTGACGACATTCACATTTTACTGACAATATCATTTTATACATACTTGGTTCATAACAATTCAATATTTGTTGAGTTTAAAAGTAACACCCAGTATTCTTGATTCTTGATTAGAAAACTGGCCTCACAGCACGTGGGTCATTCCCATAAGTGCTCCGCCCCTGTTTCATCAGCCATTCGACTCGATGGTGTTTCTAGTCCAATGTCGCCAAAACAGACGTCGACATCAGGACACACCTCTGGCCCTTGCGACAGGTTTCTTTGATGTTTCTTCTACCCACGCCGTGCTCGTACCTAGTTCAAGCACAACGTCGTCCTGTCGGAACAACATGATAATGGTAATCTGGAGATGCTGTTAGTCAAGTACGGAAGAACGCGTGTTCAAGAGTTGCTAGGCGATTTGGTGCCGTTGAACGGACTGGTTCACTTCCCGTTAGTCTCAAGAATCGGTAACTGTTATCGAAGGTTACGACTACGGGATAGTATAGATGACGTGCCATGAAGCTTCTATAAAAAGATAACCTCAATATAAAGGCATATCATCTACTACGGTTTTCTGTAGCATGGTTGGTTTGTCTAGTGAGCCATTGGTGAGACCCACATACACAACTGCATGCGCAACACCCAGCATGTGAAATACAATATATAAGTGAATTATATCAGTGAAGAACACCCAGCATATGATATGCTTCACTTATATATTGTTTTTCATATATTAATCACGCATTGGCCTCTGAGAGAGAAACATTTAATAAGTCATTTAGGTTAATACCACTACTAAACAGGTAGCGCTTATGAATTGACATGTATGGTGAATTGAACTCATATACATTGGAGACTATGGTTCGGGGAACCATCATTATTGTTTATGATTAAGTGCATCGATTTAACTAACCTGGAATAACGTCCACGGTTGAAAGCAGCGTGTATCACCACAAGAGGCACTTGATATTTAAACTTAGAGAAGCATTATTTAAAATTGTAGCAAGAAATGAAATATGAGCTAATTGCTAATTAGAATATTTAATAACAGGCCATTGCTAAGTAGAATATTTAATATCAGCTAATTTCTTGGTAGAATATTTAATATCAGCTAATTTTTTGGTAGAATATTTAATATCAGCTAATGTCTTTGTAGAATATTTAATATCAGCTAATTTCTTGATAGAATATTTAAAATCAGTTAATTGCTGGTAGAATATTTAACATCAGCTAATTTCTTGGTAGAATATTTAATAGCTAATTGCTAAGTAGAATATTTAATATCAGCTAATTGTTTGGTAGAATATTTAATATCAGCTAATTGCTTGGAAGAATATTTAATATCAGCTAATTTCTTGGTAAAATATTTTATATCAATTTATTGCGTGGTAGAATTTTTAATCTCAGTTAATTTCTTATTCTGCTATTTACTATGAAGGTAATGATAAATTAGATTATATGGAATATGTTATGTTATATGTAACCATTTCTGAAAGAGAAAAACTGTATTATTTTAGTTGATATCTACTGAAATAATATGAAAATTAATACTAAATATAGAAGTATCGATGATTCAAGACAGAAAAATATCACGGAGCAACGGGGTTTAAACCAGGTCGGCTCAGATAGGTCCCACTTGCCTTGCAACCAGAGTATACATGCTTTCCGTCAAAAAACCGCAACTCCCCCACCCCTTTCCCAGAAAAAAAACAAATTCGGTTTTAGTCAGTCAATATTTCAAACGTGTATATTCTCAAGCTATTATGTCCAGTCTTTACATTCTCAAGCCATTATGTCCAGTCTTTACATTCTCAAGCCATTATGTCCAGTCTTTACATTCTCAAGCCATTATGTCCAGTCTGTACATTCTCAAGCTATTATGTCCAGTCTGTACATTCTCAAGCTATTATGTCCAGTCTGTACATTCTCAAGCTATTATGTCCAGTCTGTACATTCTCAAGCTATTATGTCCAGTCTGTATATTCTCAAGCTATTATGTCCAGTCTGTATATTCTCAAGCTACTATGAATGTGGACCGGTCTGTCGACACACAGACAACAACACATACTGCACAAATATGTAAATTCTTCGAGAACAACACACGTTTAAGATTATTAAGTATCAGAAGGCCTTAAAACTACAATGAACAAACGTGGTCTTCTTGTAACCATGAATAACACATACACATAAAAAATGTTGCTTCAGATGTAGAAGCATCAAACATTCACTAACGAAGAAAAATTATGCAGCATACGTGATTTGAATCAAGTCTGCTCAGATGGCACTTACTCGTCTCGTAATCCGAGTCAACACTCTTTCAGCCTTCGATCATTCCGCATCATTCGACCCCCTCCTTCCCCAAGATGCTATTTTAGTCAAGACTTCCATCGTGTGTATTCTTCAGCGTCTATGTCTAGTCTGCATATTCTTAAGCTACTATGTCCAGTCTGTATATGTAAGCTACTATGTCCAGTCTGTATATGTAAGCTACTATGTCCAGTCTGTATATGTAAGCTACTATGTCCAGTCTGTATATGTAAGCTAATATGTCCAGTCTGTATATGTAAGCTACTATGTCCAGTCTGTATATTATTAAGCTACTGTAAATATTGACCACAGACACAACAACAACACGCACATTCCATTCATTTATGTATGCCAAAACTGAATTAACCTTGTGTACGTTAATGTGTTATTTCTGTTTACAATATGTCTAATTATGTCATTGTAGTATTGAAGTCATCTGGCACTTATTATTGTTAAATGTTTGTGGTTCTCGAGGAATGTACATTACCTGTCAATTGTGTGCCTTGCTGTATGTTGTCTGTGTGTCGACCGATATTCATAACAGCTTGAGAATATACACGTCGGAAGTCTGGACTCTAAACGCATATTTTTGGGGGAATGCTGTGTGGTCGAAGACGGAATGCGTGTTCACTCGGGTTGCGAGGCGATGGCTGCCATCTGAGTAGAACCTGGTTCAATTCCCGTTTCCTGCATGATGTTTTTACATGATTTGGAATAATGTTTACAGACCTGTTGGACAGTGCAGATGTTAGGCAGGACAACTTGACGACACGCGAAAACTAATAACCAGGTGCCAAGCAACCAAAATGAAGATGGTTTATCTAGCGGGGATGGAGTTTGTCCAGGGGTAACAGTTTCGGTGCTATTCTGCGGTGATTTAATGTATTTAAATATATCCGTATATGCCTTTGCAGACGTAAAAAAGTATTATTGTAGAACATTCGTG
Source organism: Meghimatium bilineatum (assembly GCA_034231615.1). Taxonomy (NCBI): domain Eukaryota; kingdom Metazoa; phylum Mollusca; class Gastropoda; order Stylommatophora; family Philomycidae; genus Meghimatium; species Meghimatium bilineatum. The sequence goes on from CM067304.1 coordinate 52,645,012, forward strand.
TAATTTCCTGCATAAACGCAAATCGTATCCATTCCTATATATATATATATATATATATATATATATATATATATATATATATATATATATATCCGGGGGACTGCACAGTTGATATAAAGAAAAGAACAGCAATGGCGCTGGAAAAATTAAAACTACTAAAAAAACTATGGCAAGATACTAATATAATAACCAAATTGTGTTTACTACGAATATGTCTACTTCCTGTGGCGACATATGAATGTGAAGTATGGATACTAAATAAAGCAGTGGCCAAGAGAATAACATCATTTGAATTAAAATGCTACAGAAGAGTTTTTAGAATACCATGGGCAGCAAAGAAAACAAACCAAGAGGTGTTATGAACAATTAACGTCCAGGAAGGCTGGCTTCTGAACACCATATTAAAGAAAAAGCTATTTTTTTCGATCAAATTAAGAGACACGACAGCAAGGAGAGAGTGTTACTGGAAGGGATGACATAAGGCAAGAGGGGCAAAGGCCGCCTAAAACGCCGTTGGAATAAAGACATTCAAGAAGCCTGCGAATGTCACTGAGAGAGGCAGGACAAATTGCTCAAGTTCACGGATAATTCAAGAGATCCATAGGAAAGACTACGTTCTGGAAAGAATATGTTACCTGATGATATATATATCCTGCAATATCTACTCAATATTTAATTATATATAGAATTCCTGTATATGACACATTCATCACCATCAAATGCCCTGCATTCAGAAGATGATCTGTGGCAGGATTGTACTGCTGATATTTCATATTAATAGCTTTAAAATCATGTGCCACAAAAATAAAGCCAGAGGGTCAGCCCTGTTTAGCCACATCATTTCTACACGGCCGTAAGGCTAATTTAAAATCTATATAATTACTGGCTAGATGCGTTTATAAAATATCAAATCACAATTAATGGGGGGGGCTATCATACTAACCACGAAGCTAATCAATAATAAGCGAGCATAGCATGTCAAACTTGTGATACTGCCAGATGTGTAGTGTGATAAACAAAATATATTTATAACAGTTTATGCAGGATCAACTGGTAGCGATAAATATCACCATGTTCATTGACAATTTCTGCAGGATGTACAGATGAACCGTTAAATATACACCTGTCGGAGGAGGCGACAAACCCGTTTTGGCTTATAAAAAAGCAATCTCATTGATCTGAAAAGTGTCTATGCCTTATCAACCGGTAGCGACAAATATTACCGTGTTCATTGCAACTTCATAATAACTATAAAAAAAACTATATGTCATATCATTCAGGTCTATCTACAGATAAACAGTTCGTCCAAGACCCCACGGGCAAGATCATTTGCTGGTTAGGTTCGGAGAAATATAATTTGACTGTTTTCAATGCATTAGTAGTAAACTGTGCGTCTTTTTATTATAGACTATGTGCACAAAATATCGTTTTCCTGAATACAAATTCAACTAGGATTTCACTGAAGAATATATTGATGTGCACCCGTAACTATAAAAATATTTAAACATTGCTGTTACATTACTATGATTTTGAAATACATAGAAAGTGTTGTGTTACGGGATGCAATTAGAACATAAAGATAAAATTAGTAATGTGTGGTTGTACGTATTTAGATGTCCATGTAATTATAATATGAATACATGATTAAAATAGATGCATTCCTTCCATGAAGCAACTGGTCACCTACAGAGTCAAGTCTAGCTTGTCAGAAATAGTTCCGTCCTTGGGGTATGATTGTCAATCAATAAGTGCCATGCCGAATGGCGTAGGCGATCATGTTTCTCTACGACTCTCTGTAGATTGTGTTGTCAATAAGCTCGGTTGGCAAACTCCTACCGTGCCACAGTACTAGTCAGTCTAGCAACATTTCACTTTGTCGTCCCCTATTTCTTCTCGCCTTGATCTTTTCAGTGTTTATTAGGTGTTCAAGCTGTGGTCATCTCATCACATGTCATAGAAATCTTGACTTTCTGTCCCTAATGTTTGATACGATTGATCTTTTTACGCCAGCATCAATGAGAACATTTACATTAGTTTTCTTAGCTGCGCATGGTATTTTCATCATTCATCAGTTTTATAATCTCTGAATGCTTCACCTTGTCAAATGCTTTGCTATAATCTGTGAAGCACAGATAAAGGTCTTGCTGTACTTCTATGGCCCTCTCCATTAATGTTCTTACTATACATAGGGCATTTTTTGTACCTTTTCCTTCTACAAATGGGCACTGTTCTTCTGCTATCTCTGATTTTATGTTTCCTCCTATACGCCTCATTACTATGAGCAGTAGAATGCGCAATTAATTGATTGATTGGTATGATTGTGCGTCGTAAAATCATTAGCCACAATTTAGTCTTTCCAGACGATAAAATTATTGTTGGGCTATAAGAAGTTAAATGTACGATCTATGGCGTTGATGGATGTGTTTCACAGCACAAATCTCAGCCACAATGAGTTGTCCACAATTTGTACAAGGAATTATAGGACCACTTGTACCATCGCTTGCTGTTGTTTTTCCTTCATAGACGTGCAGTCATTGAACTAGCTTCTGTCATTTTCTCCTTTGTCTCTGTAATATTCATGATCTTCCTCCACAAACAACACGATCTACGACATTATGTTCCCATGGTTATGTATCGATGCATGAATCACCCATGTTGCGTTTTCGTACGTTCTTGTAACACCGTATATGTCGACACTGCGAGATTTTCTGATGCTGTAAATTTTCTATAAAATAGATCATTCGGTATTCTGTAATCTTCATCTTCATCTGTCATCTTCATTTTTCATCTGTCATCTTTCTAGTCTGTCCCAGTCATCTGAGTCTGCGCAGAGCATAGAAAATAATGTGGCACTACCTGTGTTCTTTTCAATGTATCAGCGATAGTGCATTTGTCCAGCCACCTAACTTCAAGAAGTTACGTAGGTACCGCATGTGAACGCTGTTTACTCGTCTCTTCTGGTGCATACTGGATACCCAAGATTCATTTCCGTAGAAGAGGCTGCTGAGAACACAAACCAGGTAAACCAGATATTTAATGGTTTATTTTCTGTTTGCCTAGGACTTTTTTCTAGTCTGTTCATTGTTGTAGAAGTCTTGCAATGTTGATGCTTAATTGTTTTATACAGGGATAATTATTTTTGACTGAGGATCCTAGATATTGACATTGGTCAACTAACTTGAACGTATCACCATCGATGATAATTTTCGGCTGCTTGATGATAATCTGCGTGGAAAGTTTGGTCTTCTGTTGATTTTTAGTCCAAGTTTACAACATGGATCAAGGAAATAGCTAGTACATTTTGTAGTTACTCCTCTGAATATATCGTTATTGTAGCAATATATGCACATATAAGCTATTTCATCAGGAAATAGCTTTATGCTGCTTTTGGCTGTCAAACTTTGAGGATTGTAATGGCCACCATATGTGTGAGAATGGATGAATATATCATCCTGCTAGTCGAGAAAAGCATGTTTAATGAGGAGAGCGAATTATGTTCCAATAAGCGTAGATAAAAAATGCAGCTTTCTTTTCCTATATAGTAGAAACATGGTTTTATTATGATCAATTTTAGTGTATGTGAAATGTTTGGATGTTAGTAATTTAGGTTAATGCTAATAATTATAATTGTTACTAATCTGTGTATCTCAAAAATCCAATTATATCGCAGTTGATACCCCGCCCATATAACACTACTATTTGTAACTGATGAAGAATTTGGTAGTAGCACATCTCTTGGTGTATATTAGATAAAATGTTCGGGTCTTTGTTACCTCTAATAGTGTATGGTAGTGCGTTTTGATATAACCTAATTGGACTTTGCTGTCCGCTGGTTGAAAGCAGCGCCTCTCCAAAAGAGACGTAAACTCAATAACTACCCAATATCTCTTGGTGTATAAAACAAGATAGGATATTTGCGTACATGCTATTCAATATCCTAACTACATAGATTATCTTAAAGACGATAAATTCGATCCTGATTTACAATGTTGCCATTGATAAAACACGTTTTGTGAGTAAGCAGCCAGATCAAATTTAGTGAGTCAACAAAGCAATTTGTTAGTAAAGTTCTGGAAACACGATCAGTGTTGCTACTGCAAAGTTATATTGGTCTTCAAAATGAAATAGGGGACGCAACTCAATTACTGCATAGGGATGAACGATCCCTAAAATTACATTTTCAACAGACCGCCTTCGGGAAAACACAGTATGGAAACATTGACAGCAGTCGTCGGCTAAAGATGTGTTCTTTTTAGAGTAGGCCTAACGATTTTCTTTTTAGAGTAACGATTGTGTCAGGGTTCAGATGATTCTTAAACAATTGTGCAAGGAAGTGTTGTTTTAATTAATTTCTAACACTTTTGACAAGAATGGATTTTTAAAGAATCTCAAACAATTGTATAACAGGAACTGCTTTTTAAAAGGGATCTTAAACAATTGGGCCAGAAAGTGCTTTCACATCAATCGCAAACAGTTACGAAATACCTCCATTGTCCTTCCTAGCAATGGCAAGCTCAGTGAAATGTGAATACGCGCACAAATATGTGTATGTGTGTCCTGCTTTAAGTTGCTATTTGTTTAGGCAAACTTAATATGCTCAAAAAGATGTCCAGCGTTCTTTAAGAACATTTTTTTTCAAAAGGATGTGTGTTTGGTTGTTAGAAACATCTGCTAGTATCAATCACCTACCATCAGAAAAAACAGATGATCAAGTCAATAAGAAAGCCACAAACAACAACACAAGATGACTATCATATTATGAACAGACCAGAACATGTTATAATTCTACATCTCAGAACAGGACACAACCGACTCCGCAGTCACATGTATACAAAGTTCAAGATTGGCAACACAGCCATGTGTACATGTAGACAGGCAGTACAGAGTGCCAAACATATACTTCAAGAGTGTTCTGAGCATGAAACACTGAGGCAGACATATTGGCCAGAGGAAACAACACTGGAATTAAAGCTCTATGGGACACTGTATGAACTACAAAAGACAGTGAGTTTTATTAAGGAGACAGAATTGCAGATATAGACATGTTTCAAGTGAACGAAAGAAGAAGAAGAAATCTGCTAGTATCATTTATCTTAGAACATATTGTCCAAATCATTTATGTCACATTTCTATTGCCTCCACAGAGGAATCCGTAGTTCCCCAATACTCAAATTTTCTTCGCGGTTCTCCAGGAGTACAATGTGGCTTCTTGTGCACCACATAACCACTATTGAAGACCACTGCTATATATAACATTACTCATAAATTACTATTGCATAAAGTGAAACACATAACTGTCTGTACCCATGCCTGAAATGAACAAAATAACATGTCTGTTGAACCACAATTCTGCGCGAATTTGGACTATTTGACTGTCTATGTTAGCATCCCGCCACCCCCACTCACCACCATGGAATCCAGTATGCATATGTATAGAAGAAATCTTTCTTTTTTTGTTGGTATTTTATCCCAGTTTTATGAGGATGTCAGAAACATGATCAGATTATACACAAAAAATAATTCCCAGTCGTATTCCTCCTACGCATACATAATACTTTTCAAATTTTAATTTAGAATGGATATTCTTGACACCTGCATGAGTGGTTAAATTTGTCAATGTGTGTGTATCTTGATATACCGATGATATATAGAGCACTGTTTGAAGGGTAGGGGTGGATTCAAAAATAAACCTGGAATAAATGGACTTATCGTTTCTAAGTGCTGACACGTTAGATCAATACCCCCATTTAAATGGAAATTTAATTCCTCAGAGAGACACTATAATCGCGTGGTCATCGGGGCGAGGATCGATTTTAGAAATTGATTGCCGTGTTTTTTGTGATTATTTGACAAGCGCGATTGAGTTTTTGCATGGTTCATGTTGTCGTGAATTGTATGCGCGTGTTGGACTGGAAAACGGGAACTGATGCAGGAACTGTAGAACTTTAACTGTTATATTATATGTTCCTGAAGTTGGTATTTGTAGACATAATAGGACACTCATCAGTAGTGGTATTGTTTCAGAGTGTATGAAAATCGTGTGCTATTATGCTATTGATGTAATTGTATTGAGCTTCATTGTTTTTTATTCTTGAACCTAATTTTCTTGATTTTTTGTTTCTTTAATATACAAGCATACTTGGGGATCTTCCTAGAGTAGTGTTAAACTATGAACGTCGGCAGTATAGAAACATGCTCGCTAAAACGTATACATGAACTAGTCTCCGACTTGCGTGAAATCTATTGGTTTGTCTTGGCTATTTTTGGGCATGCGACTCCAAGTATGTAAATATCGACCAATTAAAGCACAACTATAATCAAATACGTATAGAACGGAGTTCCAAATTAATTCAGCTTGAATGCCAGTATTGTCGAGAGCCAAGATTAAACCGCACTTTCTATGCTCAGATGGTCACGAGATCGAAACTTGCTCTCAACGTCGTGTTTATAAAATGGATATTTTTCAGAGATACCCGGGTGGTATCGCTCAGAGCTAAGGAATTACGTGTTATGAGTGGTGCATCTTGCAAGGGATAAAAGATACACGACATATCTAAGATATCGTAAACAAATAACTATATTTTTGAATTAAGCGTGCTGGTTTCGTTCTGTTATGTTATGTTATGTTCCTCCAGGGCCATAGGCGGCGCATAGGGCAGAAACCATAGCTTTCCATTTCTGTCTTTGTGTTGCCAGGTCTTTCAATTGTTGCGTGGAGTTTAGGTTCATTGACATGCTTTCTCTATTAATGGTTCTTCGTAGAGTTTCTCTAGGTCTCCCTCTTCTTCTTACTCCAGCAGGCACCCAATATAGTGATTGCTGGGGAATTCTTAGGCTGTTCATTCTGAGAACATGGCCGATGTAAGTCCAACGCCTTTGTCTAATGAAGGAAGATATATAGGTTTGTTTGCTTTCCTCTCTTATAGTAGTGTTAGATTTAAAGTCACTCCACTTAACGTTCAGAATGGTACGTAGGCATTTGTTTTCAAAGGAGTCGAGTCTCGTTTCTTTCTACGTTCTACGTTTCGTTCAACGGTTTCGTTCTACGCTGCAATTAATGCAAATATAAATATTGCTGCATGCCACGGCACTAACAGGGTCGTAGTACTTGTTGGAAATTCGAGTACAATGACATCCTCTACACAAGAAGTTCTCAACCTTTTTAAACCGCGATCACTGACGACGAACTAAGGCGAGCGATCAATTTCTAACATTACAAGAGCACCAATGTGTTCGCGAACATCAGCGTGAATAGGACTGTTCTACACATTTTCGGCCCTTATCTATATATGGTTCAGTATTATTATAATATAATTATGACTTTATTAATCGTCGGGCTCTGTGGTGGCGTTTTACAGTGAATGTATGTGACGGCTAAAGTACTGGGTTCGAATCCAACAACAGACAATTTTGCACCCAGACCGTTCAGAAAGCATTGGCAAACTACTGACATATTTATATTGCCTAGAACATCACTACAGCCAACACATACTGTGTTGATGGCTACGTTCTGAATAGAATACATTAACAATTTAAAATTTTTTTATTAATTAATTTTTTTTAACATTGTACATACTTCTTGGCTGTGATGATTTTCTAGGCAATATATACGTTTAGTAGTTTGTCATTGCTTTCTGAACAGTCCAGATGCACAATTGCCTGTAAAAAAAGGTAACGTAACCCATCGTATTTATTAATGCCGTAGGGGTGTGAGGTGTTAGCGATCTCACATTTCAGAGGCTCTGAAAATGGGGGCAATAGCCATCTAATCTCCCTCGCAGTCTTTACTTCCCGGATTAATGCGGTACCCATTTAAGGCTGGGTCGACCGGGAGCCTTTGCGATCTGAAAAATATTTCCGCCTCAACTGTGAAATGAACCCAAGACCACTCATATGCGAAGCCAGTGCTCTAACCATTGCGCTACACGGCTTCCTAATTATCTGTGGCGGGGATCGAACTCGGTACCTTGGCCGTCACAGACGAGTTCTGTACCACTTCGCCACAGAGCCAAAAACAAATATCATCACCGTCAACAAATGCTGGTTGACAGCTACGTCCTGCAAAGAATATGCTACCAAATATTTCTTTTAGTTAGCTATTTAGAGAAACTAATTTATACGCATTTATTGCTCATGTTATTTGATATTATTCTTCATCTCACAAATTATTTGCACGTGCTATAATGACGTTTTGCAAGTATCTTTATATTTTTCATGACGTTATAGTCGTATAATACATAATTATAAATATTATGACAGTTATGTAAACTTGCAAATTTACCTTTGTGTATTGTATACAATTGATGTGTAACTATAATTTGCCGTTTATTGAAATTTCGGAAATTGTTCACTGTTTTAATGGCAGGATCATATTCAATTGTCACTTCAAGAGTTTATAAATGTGTGTACCGAATAATATCCCTTAACTAGACATCGTTTGTCAATTATAATTTCACTGTAGCATTCATAAATCTCAATGTTCCTGTAGAGTTATGTGAAGTAAGGGAATTCTCTCTTGATACCTCGAAACGAGTACTGGAACTGTTCATCTGGTTCATTAATTTTAGCAATACTTGACGTACACTGTGAATATTTATCAGAAAGAACAATCTGTTTCTTAATTATTGTTTACCAAGTGAATATCCCTAAGATATCGTCAACCAAAAACTATATCTTTGAAATAGACGTTCGGCTTATTTGCTATGCCGCAATTAAGAAAAACATAAAAACAAAAAAAAATGTATCCTTAATGTCATGGGAACTGACAGTTTTGTTCTGAACGCCTTCAATTTCTATCACGTTCACTGAGTTATAGAGTTTCGAAGAGTGTGTACATTTTTAAAGGCACTATAAAAGCGAGCTAATGATACCACAAATTAGCTAAATGGTAATGCTGACGTGAAGTGGAATCGCTACCCAATCTTAAAGGTCTATGATCTAGTACTGTGATGTCTTAAACACTTTACATGCATAATGCATTATATGCTAGAAAATGAACTTTACGAAACAATAACTAGTTAAGGAAACGATACAGCTACAATCATGAGCTACAATCATGAGCTACAATCAATCAGGGAGACGGAATGTGAGCCATGGAGCTATGCCTCTTAGATACACCATATTGATAGCACTTTATAAAACCGTATAGAAGAATGGGGAGTATACTGGTGCTAGTACAGAAAGAACACTCTAGACAACCACATCATCTTGACATACTCGCAGTTTTTTCCATAAATCGTGTCAATGGAGCACGGTTGGATAGTGCTACAGATACAATCTTAACAAATGACAACATTTTTCCCGTGTTATGCAAATTTCATCGCTAGTTGTAACTTAATTGTATTGTTCACTGTTAGTAAACGTCATTATTATCTTAATTGCTCACGTTTTAAGGTTAATTGACTACCCATCTATTACAAAGGAAGAACAACATCAGTGCAGAAATACGGATACTGATATTTTCATTATTTGTTCTTATCAACAGTCGCATGTAATAGCAGAATAGATCGCGGTTTCTCTGTATGGACGAATACGGTCCTTGGGGGTTCGTGAGAGAATTCAGACGGCGAAGATCTGGTGGGGGGAGGGGGGTGGTTGGACGAAAAATCATTAGGGAACACTGAATACATACAATTTCACATGCATGTATGTGGCTATGGCGATAGCAACGTGAGTCAGAGTGATAAAAGTCAAGCGTGTGAGACGTTGCTAACTTTGAACTTGGTGAATTTAGTGTAATCCCGAGGCCAGTTCTGTCGTACCTCTGCCTGTTATACTAGCGATATGGTAACATAGTTCACAGTTCAATGGAAGTGACAAAGAATCAGAATAGTTACCAATGCATGCGTCGTACGTGTCGGGTCATTAGGGCATATATGTATACGGGCGATACATATTTCTTTTCCCTTTATTACATCCTGCTGGAAATTAAATATAATCATTGTCTTTCTATAAGAGAATTCCGGTGGGAGTTTGAGAATGAACGCACAAAAATTACAAAATATATTGCAGATTCGTAGTTGTTTATACAAAATAAGAACAGAGGTACAATTATAATGACATGAATTGTACTATATCACCTTTTGTCAATAATCCTGGCCCAACTAGATTTCTTGAAATCAGTGACACGCTTTTTTGAAAAAGGAAAGTTATTTAATTGTATTAAAATAAAAATTAATTAAAATATTTCAATAACTGCAACCATTGATTTACATGCGCATTGAAACCTGGAAACTCACTTTGTAAATTCAGTGTAACGTCCAAAGACAGAAAGTGTTTTAGTTTGTTATTGTGGGTTGTTTTTTTTTTGTTGTTTTTTTTTGTGTGAAAAAAGGCACAGAAATCTAATAAAACAAATAAATTATGTTTTAAAGGAAAACACTACCCTTTACAGAAGAGGTATCTAGAACCCTGGATAGGATAGCTTTGATCCATTAAATTTATAGGAAGGGGACTGTGGCAGATACAGTTTTTTGCGAAGTTCAGGGGCAGACGAAGATACGGCTACACTTATTTTCATCACATGAAACGGTTGCTAGAGGGCGTTTGGAAATTCGTGTCCACGGGGAAAGAGATATAGTTCAAATAAGTTGGACATAATTTGATGAAAATCTACATATGCAATACGTATTATAAAAGGGGTACATATGAAATAAGTATTATAAAAACGTTACATATGAAATACGTATAATAAAATCGTCAAAGGAATTTGTTGACATTCATTGTAAAAAAAGTCAGTAAAAAAGTCAGTAAAAAAGTCAGTAAAAAAGTAATACATTATATACTATAATTTAAATACATGTATATGAACATGTTCAATTATAATTTTACGAAGAGGAGCACATGTTTACTGACCATATTATGTGAATATTTACAATTTGAATGCATAGTTTCACGGGAACATTGAGAAATGGTAAAACATAGACCATTTCGCATTGAGTTTTAAACTATTTCAGTAACTAGCGCCATAAGTCAAGTTGTGATCAAATTACAATGGCATGCCTATATTGAGTTTAAAAACACATTACGTGTACTTCTATTTACTCTGTGATATATGTTTTTCCGGCTCTGTGGCGAAGTGGTACAGAGCGCGTCTGTGACGGCAAAGGTACCGAGTTCGATCCTCACCACAGGAAAGTGTGCATCCGGACCGTTCAGAAAGCAATGGCAACATACTGAACGTATTTATATTGCCTAGAAAATCACCACAGACAACAAATGCTGGGTTGATAGCTACGTCCTGGATAGGATATGCTACCAATTAAAATTAAAAGTTACTATATCCTTTTGTATAATGGATAATTTCTTCAGATCTTTATTTCATGTCCAGAAGACTCTTGTTTTCTGCAGCGTACACTTGTTTGAGAAGCTGTCTCTACTCATGACTGGAAAGAGTATTTTGTTATAAGTCACACAATCAACATTGAATGATCACTATTACCTCACATATTATCAAGCAAGTGTAACACAACGATTAGTGTATCATTTTATCTTCAGAGTCCACAAGAAGCAACAACAACATCACAAATAGTTCTTACCTTTGTGCATGCCTGTAAATCTATCCTTTAGCACGGTCAACTCGTAAATATCCCCGAATTCTAAGAACACAGGGCGCAGATCTTTCTCCTCTAGATTTCTTGGAATTTGTCCAACGAAGAGTTTTATGGCGTCATGATCCTGAGAACAGATAGTATTTTCCAATGACGAGATGGTGGACATAATGTTTAGGTATGTGTGGACGATATAGATCATTCACATACTTGTTAAATCTAGCTTCTACCAGAACATTGATATTCCTCTTTAGTATGTTTGTAATAATTGTGAACATTCAGATGCCTTGCCATAGACTTCGTGATCTTTCTCTTGGTGTCGTGTCTGATATATTGCAGTTTTTTTTTTTGTTTTATGTTTTGCCCACAGATTGACTATTGTTTGCCCTGAAATAATGGATGCTGTGGTTCATGTAATCCTACCATAACGACCTCCTCATACAAACATATTTGTAATGAATGAAATCTGGGTATATGTGTCGATTGGTATATTTGAACTAGAGGGTTAAGAAATTGGGGTATTGATTAGAAAATGTTGACGATTACTGAATTAAATTATGTATGTTATATTGTTCGCATATGACTAGTGATGATGACCAGTGTTGCATCCATTTATTGAGGTAGATACGTTCATATCTACTAATAACAGATAAACCATATGATGTCCACAAAGGTCCTTGCACAGATTAGGGAATGGACCACTTACGTTAATATTTCATTATCCACACAAATAACATACACACTTAAATATAATATCTAAAGTGATGGATGTTCTCTACATTATTGCACGGTTCCGTTTTATGTGAAGGGAACTCTTCCTTTTTTTCAGATCTCGAGCCATACTACATGTTGCATATATGAATTTCCATCAAAGAATTCTAGGAGCGTGTCTTGCCTAGGTATAAGCATATCAGAGATGATAGATAATCCGTCGCCGAACTATCGTAGCCAGCACTATGCCGTTGCAGGTGGTACTATTAGTCTTCGTTGCTCCGTTTTTAGGTCCGAGAAATATACACTTAGCTGACATACAGTTTACAAACATTAAAAAAGTGTGATATATCGAGACAACCTATTGTTTATTGTTTATCACCAGGTGAATGATGGCTGATTGTATCCAAACTTGCTGTTAAGCGTAGGGGTGGGTGTTTAAGTTGTCGCTCCATGGTCAGGTGTATCGCCTTGGTTGCATTAATTCCATATTTTTAAGACTGTAGATGTTTTTTATTAACCGTTTTCTCGGTCTACATTTGGCCTCTTGCCCAGATATTCGTTTGGTATATACTCTTATAGGTATTTTGTTTGTGTTCATTCTCATAAGGTGACCGAACCATTTTACTTGCTGTCTTTCAATATGTTCAATAAATGATATTATACCACCTCGTTTCCTAATTTCTTCATTTTTTTATTTTATCAAATTTAGTAACCATTGCAGCTTTCTTCAGACACTTTATTTCACATGTAACGATTTTCCTCTGCTGCGGGGCTGTTAAAGACCATATTTGACATTTGTAGCAGTGTTGGTATAAACATTGCAGATAGTATCTGCCTTTTGATGTCCATCTGATCTTTTGGTTACAAAGTAGTAATGAAAGTTGGTAGGTTTTGGTGGAAAGTTAGTGTTTGCTTTCTAACCCCGTATTTCTATTTCTCTGTCTAAGCTTCCATTTTCGGAAAAAATACTGTCTAGATATTTAAATTCTTTTGCATTTTTCCACTTTGGTGTTATCTATTATAATATTCATTGATGTCGCAGATTTGCTAATTTTGATAACATTGTTTTATGTTAATTTTCAAAGTGTACTTCTTACATGCTAATAGTAATGCATTGATGTGGTTTTGTTATTTTCCTGATCTTTGTACATTATACTTTGATCGTCGGCTAATATTAGTTCTAGGATTTAATTATCAAGTTCCTCATCAGATATATTTGCAATGGTTTTGTCTTTGTTGTTGTTAGCTTCTATTAATATTCATTCCACATCTATGTTAAATTGTACTGATACACGCAGCCGTGTCTTACTCCAGATCTTGTTTTTAACTGTTCTGTCATTCTATATGTCGTTTTACTTAACTTTGCCATCTTTGATATTTCCCTTTTATATTATCTAACAGCTGTCCTCTAATGTTATAGATTCATAAGGTTTCCCAGATAGTTTTTCTACCTACTCTATCAAATGTTTTTCCTGGTCTACAAATACAATGTCTAAATCTTGATTGTACTCGGTTTGTTTTTCACTAAGTTGGCTCAGTGTGAATAGTACATTGAACAGCTTGCCTCGCTTCTGAGACCAAATTAAGCGTGTCTCAGCTGTTCTGCAATGTATTGTACTCTTTATTCTCTTATTTTCGCGTAGATTTTACCTGTATGACTTAATAGGAAAATGACTTACTACCTTTGTTTTTTTATACTGGTACAGTTACTGATTTTTGCCAGTCGTCTGGTACTTTTCTTTCTATCCTGACTATTGTGAATAATCTGGCTAACCACTGGACCTTTGAGCATCTACATGCTTTTATTGTGTCACTTGTTATACTGTATCGTCCTGGTGATTTATTACTTCGGCTATGTTTTAAGGATTCTTCTATGTCTTGATGTTGTATATCTGGTTCTGTGGTTTCTAGATCTTTTTATCATTGGTGGATCTATATTATGTTGTGATGCTTTGGTTGTATAATTCCTTGAAGTATTCTTTCCGTCTTACTTTCGTATTTATGCTGTTCACTAAGGGTTTTACATTTTTATCATTGATGATTGTTATGTGATTATAGCTTTTTTCTCTCACTTGTATTGATTTAATACGTTTGAAAAAATTTTGTTGAGTTTGTTTTACATATGTCAGTTACATTTTCTCCATACTTGATCCGTGAATTAACTTTTCTTCTTTGATTATATGCCTGTCATTGTTTTCTACCTAGTCGATATTCTAGATAGTCGTCATGTATTTCCACACTCCACCATCATGTTTTATTTTCTTTCTTGGAACGTCTTGTGACGCATATATTTTGTTTTTGTTTTATTATTGCTATTTTGATAAAATATCCGATTCGTTTTGAATGTTAACAATTTTTAAGTAAGGTTTTGAGTCCTTTTCGTATATATTTTATCGCTTTTTTGTGTTTTCTTCCAGAGAGTTCACGTTTAGAAGAAACTAAACGTGATGTGTTTCTTTTACCTTTGTCTAACGAGAATAACTCAATTTGGGATGATTGTATTAAGTTGTCCCATTTATACCATGTATTTATGTGGCTCCGTTTGTGTTGATAAAAAGAATGTGTTATTAGCAATCCATGTTCTAAACATATATTGTTCAATTCTTCCCCGTTACTGTTTCGTTATGTTATCACGTTCCCGAAATTGCTTAAACAGTTTTTCCCTTCTTCTTCGTCTTCTGCGTTCGTTCTCAAACTCCTGCAGATTAGCAGGATGTAGTTAGGAGAACGGAATGCGTTGTTTCATGGTTTACAGAACTCCTGCGATATCTGCGCATTTCGGTCTGACACATCCGACTTCAGCATGGCTTTGGGTCACTGACCCTATATTGGATGAGACAGCCAACTCCATCCCATAACCTCCTTAGTCGCCTTTTACGACATGCGTGGAAGGTAAACAGTTTTGCTATTCTTTGCTCCCCTTTCGGGCCCCGGCAACTTAGTTGTTCCCATATTTACAGTTTAAATCACCCATGATGTGTAACTCGTCTTTGTTGTTAATCTTGTTTAGAAAATCTGATAAGCTTTCACAAAATTCAGTAGTTTCTTTGATTTTGTTGATGTCATTGCAAGATGCGTATATTGATAAGATATAGTGTGATCAATGTATCTGATTAAACTAAATCCAGACCAAAAATTAATATTGAGAACTGCAATTTAGAAGAATTGACACATTTTGATTATTTATGAGCTAATATAAACAATGCGGGTGACGTCACAGTTGCGATTAAGAGAAAAACAGCAGTGGCGCTGTCAAAACGGCGCAGGGTACTAATATAAGAACCACGTTGTGTTTACTACTAACACGTGTGTTTCATGTGGCGATATATGGATGTAAAACATGGACACTAAATAAAATAGTTGCCAAGAGAATAACATAATTTGAATTAAAGTGATATAGAAGAGCTCTGAGAATACCATGAAAGGCAAGGAAAACAAACCCGGAGGTGATAAGAACAATTAATGTTCAAGGGAGCTGGCTTCTGAGCACCATATTAAAGAAAACCCTGTTTGTTTTTTTGTGATCACATTAAGAGACATGACGGAATGGAGAAAGTGTTACTGGAGGGGATAATAGAAAGCAACAGGGACAAAGTCCGCCCAAGACGCCCTTGGACAAAAGATGTTCAAGAATGCTTGCGCATGTCACTAAAAGAGGTGGAACAACTTGCTTAATGCCGCGAAGAATTCAAGAGATCCATAGGGGAGACTGCGTTCTGGAAAGAATATGCTACCTGATAATGATAGTGTGATAACACATTAATATTGCATGATAGATTGAGACGGTACAGTTTAATAAAACATTCTTCTTCTTCTTCTTCAGCGTTCGCTCTCAAATAACCACAACGAATATTTCCTGTGATTTTCGCCAGGGAGCGTGAAGTACGTTGGGCTGCAAGTTCCACAGTAAAACTGTGATTATTTGCACCCTGGTTGGCCACTTGTGGTCAGGACGTCCGAGGTCCAGCACATCCGTTTTCGTCATTCCTTTATTTCGGGTTTGGTACCTAGTCCGTGACAGCCTGTGTATCTGTCGCCGGGCACGCTGGTGTTAAGTGCCTCTTCGTCAAGAGGCTTGTCGAGCGCGTCTATCTGGCACGAGGTGCCCCACCGTCTATAAACCCATCTCGTGCAAGTGGACGAACTCTGCCTGTGTCCATCGGGTACTGAACCTTTTCTCATCTGCGAGCCTGGTTCCGTATGAGGAAGAACTCGACAGAAGAGTTGGACACTGGCTCGTTCGCCCTCCTACCCGAGGCGTCGTTCACAGACATCGTGAACCCCTCGTACAAGTTTGAGTCTCACACCACGCGTTTGAGAGCAAGGCGTTCTCGAGCTCAGCGGCCTTGTCCCAATAGCGCCTGAGTCCATCAGGTACTGAACCCTTTCTCTCTGCAAGTGTATTTCCGGTGTAGGAAATCTTGACATTAGAGTTGGGCCAGGACTGCCATCGTTGCCCCCTTCTTGCCTAAGCCCGTCGGGTTCGGAACCCTTTCTCTTCGCGAGCATGTTTCCGGTATAGGAAGGCTCGACATTAGAGTTGGTTTAGGTCTTTTTGCTTTTCCGAGCGCCCACAATTGTGTCTGGGTCTCTACTTATAAGGATCACAGGTAACTAGAAGCTCTACTCGAGCTAACAGAGCTTATACTCGTAGTTCCCCTTTCTTAAGAACTTTTCACTTTTCATTTGCAGTTCGCGCTGCCCTCTGGCGCTGTTCTGCCCTTTCATTGTGTCATTGTACTCATTATGACATATATTTTTTTCTCTCCATGCAACCTCCTTTACGTGTCTTTTACATTGGCCACCACTCCAATGTTGTGACTGGACTAACAGGCGTCACTGTATGTCTGTTACCAGTGTGCACCGCGAGGAGGTCCATTTGGGATCTTGATTATCTGCTAACCCTGGGTCCGCCTAGAGCATTGCGTTCCCTTTGCACCCAAATAAAACATTAATATTGCATGATAGATTGAGACGGTATAGTTTAATAAAACATTAATATTGCATGATAGATTGAGACGTTATAATTTCTTAAGCGAGCCACTAAAGTTTCAAGATAGGGCACATTCCTTCTAGATGGCACTATTTCCTTTTAGACAGCAGTGAATCCTTTCAGACCACTATTTCGTTCCAAACGAGTATTTTCTATCAAAGAGCATTATTTTATTTCAGACAGCACTGCTTCATTTCAGACACTATTTCTGCACTTATTTCTATTCGAATATATCACTGCTTCCAAATACAGATGTTTTCTGAAGCCACTATTTAAAATTTGCTTTAGCTCTTTCTGACTATATTTTCTGGTCATGTTTAAATGTATACATGCTGGTTGAGCAGCTGCATTGTCTTTGATTCAGTATCCTTATTGATTCGTCTGTTATTTGAGTCATGCTATTGTTAATGATTAGTCTTTATTACGCAGACATGACAAATACAATCAAGACTGAAGAACAGATGATAGGAACGCATGGTCTCCATCAAGATTGAACAATAAGGGAGCATGTTAGCATTTTTTTTTGTTAGGACTTAGCACATGTTCTTCTGTTATGCCATGCATGATCTGATCATATTTAAATGTGTTCAAATATTTATTATGATTGGACGTGTGTGCTTTTTTTTGTTGGGTTTTTGTTCAGTTTTTTTTTATTTAACGGAGAAAAAGGGGGGAGGAGGGTTGCATTGAATGTTTACTTGCTTTCCTAACTTGTCTCATTGTGTAGAACTCATTCAATAGCACTCAAAGCCACAAGATATACTCATTTACTCATATGGACTAGTAATGAAGGAAACAGATAGGCGAAGAAGTGGGTTCGTTAGTTACCAAAATAACAAAACAGTAGTGCAAATAAACAATAACACATAAGCATATGCTGCTTATCCCAAAACTGCATCAATTATGGAATGTATATAAAGGTGGTACAGCGGCTCTCACTTTAGTGATAATAATGAAAGTGATACTTTGATGACTGCATCATCAACACCCTCAGTGATTCTATCAGACTCTCAGATCATGTTGCATACGATATAAAAGTATATGATAATACATAAAGCGTATCAGGGTCACTCAAACACTCATAAAGTATTGTATCTACTTGTAGGTCATGTTGGAGTCTTATACAACGAAAGGGCTGATCCATTGGCGGGTAAAGCTACAGTGCATGGCACATTGATAAGAAGAGGAATTTTTGATATAATAAGAGTAGGCATGGATGCTTTACAAAATTATGAAGAGGAGGTTGAAAGACATAATGTATATGATCATAGAATTAGGGAAATGAGAATGACCAGCGGATAGTGGAGAAAGTGCGTTTTTAATGGAAAGATCAGTGGATTGCACAGTCAACCTCTAACTGGGATACTGGACTCATGTAACATTAAATGCCAGAAGAGAATGCAAGCAGAGTTTTGTATGGTAATATCCCCTAGGTTATGAGCATTGTATCTAATCAAGTGTCGTATTCCTCGCATCTGTGTTCTGATACTTCGATAATGCAAATTTCTGTTATTTCCATAACTTTCAGCACCATTTCCAGCTTAATTTGAAACACATTGTGTATGCCTAATAGTTCACTTTATAGTCGCGTTCCCTTTTCTGAATTAATATGTTTGCTGTGTTTTGTTGTATAACACATTCGCTCGTGTGACGGCAATCTTGACGGACTAACACTTCCTATCAGTGTAGATATGTATAAATATATTCAGTAGCAATCCAATGTTCCAGCTGCATAGTTTTTTTTAATTGATGTAATTGCCTATTTTTTGGCAGTTTAATTTAGGTGATCGCGTAAATGGTTAGCGCACTGGTTTCTTATATGAGTGGTCCCGGGTTTAGTACCCAGTTGAGGCGGAAATGTTTATGAGATCCGAAAAGCTCCCGGGTTGACCCGTGTGCGTTATTCTTATTGGCTGCGTTATTGTTACAGCTGTGTTATGTTACAGGCTGTGTTATTGGTACGGCCTGTATTATTGTTACCGTGTGCATTATTGTTACAGGCTATATTATTGTTACGGGCTGCATTATTGTTACAGGCTGCGTTATAGGTAGCCATGGTTGTGAACTGAGGATCATCCAGGAGTACTGTTTAAGCTCTCGTCTTGAGCAATAAGTAATGAGCTCGAATATATCGCGTCTAGTATTATTTGCAAAGTGGATATTCTCGGAGATTATCGCTTGAAACTACAGAGTTATGTACTTTTAGTAGAACTTTTGGCAGTCGTCGTGCTGTTTCGCTGAGAGGGAAAGAGCACTCATGGAGAAACCCTAGTAGAGTGGAGTCAATCATCTGTGAATTTTGAGCTCTGTGAGTCCATAGTGGTGAAACATCAAATGTCAATATATGTTCTCGCTTCAGATAAAAATTTGAAACTGTACCTATAACTTCCTTGTCATCAATTCAGGTTGATCTGTACTGATGTTTTTTATGAATTCCGTTATGTTTCCACATTTCTATAATAAATATATTTAGATCGTTTCATTCTATAAAAGTACAATTTTACTATCCATGTCATTAAGCGTATTAAAGAACATAGCGCTAAGACCAAAGCAAACATTGTTCACTAACCTCGGGAGGACGTGGTCAGTATTATACCATCCGACATCTTTACTTTCACAAGACACGTGGAGCCCATTTCCTTCGCATTAGGTGATACAGGAACCATTAGTGATTTTTAAAAAATAATAATAATTCGAGTTTAACTGATAACCCAATCAATTACTAAACAAGGATGATAGTACATTAACAACTGAACCACGGAGGTTCCTATATCATCAATAAAGGGTGTATAAATTATAAATTTATAATTATCCAATAGTCGTTGTAACTGGTCATGTGACGTATCCTTCCAGAACGTTGTCTTCCCAATAAACTCTCCGAACCTCTCTCTGTCTTGGGCGATGTGGCTTGCCTTTTTTAGCGATGTATTCATGTTATCTTTAATGTCGTTAGTCCATCGTTTTCTTGGTCTGCCCTTTCTCCTCTTTCCATGTACTCTTTCCTCCATTATTTGTCTTTCTAAACAGTTATGTCTCTTTATATGACCAAACAGGCGTAGTTTTCTTTGTGTTATTGTATTTAGTAACCAACACTGGAATATTCAGTGTGTTTATAATATCCGAGTTTCTGATTTTATACTTCCATGATATTCAATAAAGGGTGACTTATCTTATATTTCTTCCAGTATCAAGAAGAAGCATTTCCAAAACTGATCCTGATAAAATTCAAATGTATGTTTTATATTAGATAGTGACCAAGCAAAGGGAGCATTTCACATTATGAAGGACTTTTCTATGTAATATATTTGTCAATTGAGGTGAGAAAGAGAGTTCTTAACAGCTATATAGAACCAAATCTGATGTATGGAAGTGAACACAGGAGAACAGTGAAAAATTAAATTTCTTCTTCTGCGTTCGTACTCAAGCCCCTGCAGATTAGCAGAATGTAGTCCGGAGAACGGAATACCTCGTACCATGGTTTACAGTATAGCTGCGATATCTGCGCCTTTCGGCCTGCCACGTCCGACTTCAGCATAGCTTTAGGTCACTGACCATATATGGGATGGGACAGCCAATTCCATCCATAACCTCCTTAGTCGCCTTTTACGACATGCATGGAATGTAATCAGTGTTGCTATTCTTTGCTCCCCTTTCGGGAAAAATTAAATTGAGACAGCAGAGATGTGGTTTTATAGACGAATATTAAGAACATCATGGGCAATTAAAATGTGAAATGGTAATAAAAATATCTTGAAAGACGTTAATTCGAAAAGAAGGTTTCTTACCCGAATCAGAAAGAGACGGTCCACAGTTTTTTTATACATTATGAGAAGGAATATACAACACGTTGTAGCAACAGGCAAGCTGAATAGCAGGAGCGGTAAAGGAATACCAAGAGAGAAGTTGTTTGACATCCTAGCATTTTGGCATGTGAGAACATCGGTATAGGAAATGATTGTCAGAACACAAAATCGAAGGTTCTTGAAGAACATGATAATCTACGCCACACGGCTTTAACCATAAGAGGAAGAAGAACTATAGAACTATTGCCGACTCAAAGCAGAGTTAATAGTGGGTTCTCTACCAAACCTAGCGTTTAAGATCATTCGGGGTTCTACAGCTTGTCACTCACTTTGCACTGGCGATACAATTAGATGCACTAGTGTCTCCGATAAATTTGACAAGTTGAATATCAATGTACAGTACATGATACTCTACAATTTCAAATATAAGTAATTTTGACTATAATTTACTCACCTTCATGGGAAGTACGCAATTGGATGAAGACGATTGACCATGGTTCAATGGTGGAGGCTGAGCTGTGTGGGTCAAGGTGTGGCTCAATGAGTGGCCCATGGAGTGACTCAGAGAATGGCTGATAGATGACGGTGGAGGCATGATATGGTGAGTGGCGGGAGCAATAGGAACGTGAGAAAAATGATAGGGTAAATGGGCATCCGTAATCAAAGAAGCTGGAATCACCGCTTTCATCATGTCGATCATTTTGATTTGTGGGTTATGACTTTCCAAGGTGGGACTTGGGTACTGATTGACAGGTTTGTTCCTCCGCTGGTAAGGTTTACTCCTTACTGGACGGTAAAGACTATAACAATACACGTCAAAAACTTTATCACACACACGACTTCGTTAATGTGGCTATTGAACCAGTCAATATGCAATTTGAAAACTGAAATCCTATTAATCACCACACGTTGCAATAACAATGATATAGTTTTAGACGTAGTTTACCTAAGCATTGACCAATCTCTTCGTCATAGGTTGGAGTATTTCAGCCTCAACTGTCTACAATATCATCGGTAAACACGTCTTCAACGGGTGAGTTTCAAGTGCTAGTTTGAGCTATTTACACACAATACAATTATCTGCACAGTATATTCACAGATGAAGAGTTAATATGTATGAATGTAGATATTTCAATGCAAAAAAATTTTGGTTTTGAAAATTTTATTATGCTAGAGCATAAAATTATATTTATTTATATGTATAATATGTGATGCCGACAAACGTTAGCGAAGCTGCGCTGATGTAAAATGAATATTTAAGTGTAGAATTTCAAGTTCAAATCACAGCTAACATAGTGTTTCAGTTTCTAACATGTTAAATTCTGACATCAGAAATAATAAATTCCTACCACTCCAATTACACTCTGTATATATTTCAATAATATTCTTAACGCAATGCAGTCGATACAATCGTGTCTCCAGTGTAAGGTAAGATTAGATTACGCAATTTAAAACGTTGCACACTTGAAAGAATAAGTATCGTTGAATGCGGTTAAACTGGTTGTATAAAATGTTGAAGATAATGATCACTGCTTGAAGATGGCGTCAATTGTTAAGTGTGACAACAGTCTGGTATCGTCATCATGACATCATTGCACCCAAAGTGTATCTTCCAGGTCTTTAAGTACTGCTGGTTCTTCCTGCAACTACAACTTTCTGTGGAAATATATTACATTTTGTTAACAACAAATTATTTAATTACTTCCTAGAAAATGTTCTAGAAGTTTTTCATTTCATTACTGCATTTTTTCATGTAAAGGAGTGCACAAACGGGATATGGAAATACAGGCTGCTGTGGAAATGACGCCGCGGCATGTACAGGAAGGATTTTGATCGTACCTCCGAAATAAATCATGTCACTTTCTTGGATTGAACTAGGGACCTCTAGAGTCAGAGAACGACGTTCTAACCACACTACCATGCGCACCACGTACAAAATATGCATGTATATGTTAGATATTTTATCATGCTTATGAAATAATATATATTTAACTATAGGCAGGCAGCTCTTGACAACTCATGGTCATTCAGACAAACACACTGTTTTTTCTCAGTTGTGTAAACGAGGTAAAAACTGGACATCTGTAAGATTGCCCCACAGACATGGTTATCTAATAAAGGTTTATAGATGCTATTTATTTCCGAAAAAAGGGCATTCCAGTGCGCCAGTATCCCAAATTACCCTCGTCCTGCCACGAACACGGAACATATTTTTGTGCCAACTATCACATTAATCTGTCATATTTGTTGATCCATCTGCAGTACTGGCACACACAGCATTCCACGTCACCTAGGAATGGGTTATGCAAGACGGAAACGGTACAATGTCCGCTAGTCTGCGTCTTCTCGCCATCCACGGGAATTATTTTATAGAAGAAAAAAGTAAGAAATTGAGACGAAATGTGACGACGATTATTATATTTCTCACAGGTGACATGTTTTTATTCTATTCTCCAACTTTCCTTAGTCGCCTTCTATAACATGTCTGGAAAACTGGAAAGATGACAGTGGACCTATTCTTTGCACGCTGAAATGAAATTCCCGATGCTGTTGCTACACTGGATATATATATAAATGTATACACGCATATACATATATATATATATATATATATATATATATATATATATATATATATACACACTTGAGAGAGTATATGTATCTCTCTGTGTGTGTGTGTGTGTGTGTAATAGCTGTGTTTTTAATTCTCCTTGGCACTGTCTCTAAATAGCGCATTTACGTCTTCAACTTGGAGAAGACATTATCTTGTTTCTAATGCATACCATTAAGTACCCGACAACGTACAGTTGGTCATACAGACATATGTAGACAGATATGTCTGTCATCACTTCATTTAAACAATAAATTAAACAATTATTTAACGTTTATTATATGTCCAAAATGCTGATAAAATAATCAGTTAAACATGCGCATTATGACATAAATTTTACGTTTTACATATTAAAATACACCTACATTAAATACTCCAAGAGTGTTCTGAGCATGAAACGCTGAGGCAGACATATTGACCACAGGAAACAACACTGGAATCAAAGATCTATGGGCCACTGTATGAACTACAAAAGACAGTGAGTTTTATTCAGAGACAGAATACAGATATAGACATGTTTCAAGTGAAACGAAAGAAGAAGAACTACATTAAAACAGTGAAGGGAAAATATTAGTAGAGACTGATTTAAATATATTGCACACAATTGAAATGTGGGTACAACCGCCGATGACATGATATATACACAAATACTAAGGCAGCTGACCATATGAAGACGAGTAGGGTTAAATTACAAAATAGTTTTGTCTTTCTATTGTTCTATATTATATGTTTCTATTGTTCTATTATTTATATGTTTCTATTGTTCTATTATTTATATGTTTCTATTGTTCTATTATTTATATGTTTCTATTGTTCTATTATTTATATGTTTCTATTGTTCTATTATTATATGTTTCTATTCTATTATTGCTGTTAGGCGTCGCTATATTTTAATGACAATCGGCTTTAGCGTTATAATACGCTTAGTCACTTGATAAGCAGTAATATTGGGACATGTCAGGAATTTGGTAACTTCTTCAATCCATCTTATTCTTGTTCTTCCTCTAACTCTTGGTGTTTCCAGTTTTCATTGTGTATGCTTTTGCAGCTAGTCAATATGGGTTGATATTCATTAAATAGTCGAAACCTATTAGTCTTCTTGCTCTGCTGCTCTTCTTAGACATCGCATTTCACACGTAGTAGGCTGTTACCTCTTGTTGTTTTTTTTTAATTTTAGTTTCCAAATATGGCATTGGAAACACAGCAATAGTAGGAAGAATTTAATTTATGATTTATCATTTGGTTTCAATTGGAATAGATTTTTATGATTTATCATTTGGTTTCAATTGGAATAGATTATTATGAAAAATAACGCTGATCATGGTATGAATTTAAAGCGTGCTCGTGAATATTTGTAAGCAACCGCGCATTTTTTAAAATTACATCACGTGCAAAATCGTGCCAAATTACATCACCTGTATAAGGGAAAACAATTTGACATCATTTTAACACCAGATTGTTGGTGCTCCAGTCAAATAAAGAACAGTATAACACATCCCAAATCATCATTTCTACACGCATGTATATAAATAGTTATTGGCTGTAAAAATGACACATATTAGTAGAATAAATAAATAATGGTGTCATATGTCATAATAAAAAGTTGTATGTTGACTATAATTCACATTGAAAGGGTTGACATCGTCACGATCTTAGAGTGGATAAAAATGCACCGTTCTACAATTCATATCAGAAACAATCGTCGTATCTTTCAAAAAAGTGCTCGATCAATACTTAAACAGACAGAAGTTAGGTTGTTATAATCTCTGAGAAACGTGGCGACGACGATGTTCCCTCTGAAGTGAAGTATGACGATTGTTTAATCTTTGTTATTATCGCTACAGAGAATAAATTCAATAGGATGTATTAAATTTCAGACACTTTTTTTAGTTTCGAAGGATATTCAAAAATTTTATGTAGAATTTTGATTTTCTTCTTCTGCGTTCGCTCTCATACAATCAACACGATTATTCGTATGATTTGAGCCTGAGAGCGTGAAATATATTTTTCTGCTAGATGTGCGATATTTGCACATCTAATTACGACATGTTTTTATTTTAAGAGAACTCTCTAGTCTAGGGCATCCTTCCTATACGTTGCCAGGCAACGAATGTGTATCCTCTCTAAGACGTGACTATTTATCAACCACTGTGCCCTTTCTTCTTCTTCTTCTGCGTTTGTTCTCAAACTCCTGCAGATAGTAGGATAGCAGGATGTAGTCCGGAGAACGGAATGCGTTGTGTCATGATTTACAGCATTGCTGCGATATCTGCGTCTTTCGTCCTGACGCATCCGACTTCAGTATAACTTTGGGTCACTGACCCTATATGGGATGTATGGGATGGGACAGCCAACTCAATCCCATAACCTCCTTAGTCGCCTTTTACGACATTTGTGGAAGGTAAACAGTGTTGCTATTCTTTGCTGCCCTTTCGGGCCCCAGCAACACACGAGCGACTGTGCCCTTTGACATAACAGGTAACAACGTGTTTCTGTGTGTCAATTTCCAAGGAGAGAGGAGGCAAGGATTTTGCCAAGGATATATTACGTCTAAAAATTCTTGAGACTAACGGGAATTGAACCAGTCCGTTCTACGGCACCAAATCGCCTAGCAACAATTGCACACGCGTTTTTCAGTACTTTACTAACCGCATCTCCAAAAAAAAGATATTACGTCTATCTCGTTCAATGTGTTGCGCTGTTCGTGAACTTCTCTCGTGTTATTACACTCTTCAATATACCATGTGTCCTACGGTACTGACCCTTATATCGACTATGAGCGTGGTTCTGGTATAGGAAGTTTTCACCAGTAATATTGGACTAGGACTGGTTTCCACTCTCAGCCGAGGTTTCGTTAAACTCCTAGTATAAACTGCTACTCACATTTTCTTCGTACAAAGACGGTATAGAATCCTGTCATTATCTTTCCATATCCTGCCCTCGAAGACAGCTGGCAGCTTGTTATCGATCATGAATATTGTTTTCGTTATGTTATAGACGTGGTTACGTATTTTCTCATATACATACCATATACATACCATATATATATATATATGGTGTGTATGTATGTATGTATATATATGGTATATATACATATATATGGTGTATTTGTATATATATATATATATATATATATATATGATGTGTATGTATATATATGCATGAATGTATATATATATGGTGTATATGTATATATATATATATATATGCACATACACACCACATACACAAAAACACACACATATATACACACACACATATATATATATATATATATATATATATATATATATATACTTTTTTAAACATGAATAGACCCATGTCCACAATCCCTCCCATAATAAAGTTCTAGCTCGTAAGAAATGATCTATCCCGAACACTGGAAGGATTCTCTAAAATTGTAACTTTATAAAAGTTACGTACTCGCATTTGTGTCATGTGACTTTTCTTTAAGCTTAAGCTCCCACCCCTACGCTTAACAGCAAGTGCGAATGCGATTAACAATCATTCACCTGGGGATAGACAATAGACATTTCTTTCTAGAACATAATTACAACGAAGATTACAGGAGAATAATTCAATGCCCTATCGATTAGTATGTAAGAATAGAACATGAACACACACACACACACTTTTATATATATATATATATACATATATATATATATATATATATATATATATATATATATATACGTGTGTAAATGTATATAAATTCATTTAAGCCTAGTGCAGAAAACAGCAACATTAACTATTTATTTCAAAGAAGCTGAATGCCTGTATGATGCCGGTACTACAGGTCTAAGCACGTCCATAGAATATCAATGTTATTTAGGATACGTAGGAGTAGAAGAATGTGTTCACAAATGTGATAGACATTTTGTAACTTTTTGAATGTGGTTTTGTTGTGATAATGAGGTATTAAGTTTTATTATATTCATCTTCTTCGGAATCTACTTTCGTTTTTAATCTCGTACTGGGTAGGAGAATCGAGTCTGGTAATGAAATTATTCTATCGTTACGTAAAACGCGGCAGCATGATCACAATAGCTAGCCCAAAGTTCAGCATTACTTAGTTGTCTCTTACGACATAAATGCAGGACACAGTATCACTATTCTTTGCTCTGCATTTGTTTAAAAAAAACTGGCACATGAGAATAATGTGTCTATCTATCTTTCTATCTATACGCTGATCTCTTTGTGCCTTGCGGTGTCATGGGTAGAAGAGTTCTCTGGGGATGGCTTTCGCATACATATATGAAGGTATGTGTTGCATCCCTTATTTTGGAGGTCCAACGCTTTCGTCGTCTACCACTAGGTTTAGGGATAATATTATAATATTGTTGTCTCAAGATTAATTAACTAACATAACATGCTGTTTAACTTATTGATAATGAAGCAAAGTTACAGCACTCCATCAAACAATTCCGGGTCGCCGAAGACGGATATGTTGGACCATTGGTACAATAAAACGGTGATACAAACTAATTTTCATTTTCTGGTCTACATCCTACTATAAATCTGGTAGGATCAATGTACTGCTATAAGAGAGACATGCGGCGGGAGTTTGAGAATGAACGCTAAAAGAAGAAGATTACACGAAGCGCTGTTCTAGAATAGTCCTACACTATTACCCCATAAAGCGTGAATAAAATTGGCTAATGCGACTTTTACCGAGTTTTCATTGGCTAGCGACACGATGTATTTGCCTTTTACAGAGTGTTCATTGGGCGATACAATTTATGTGACGTTTACCATGTTTTCATTTGCTGGCGACACAATATATATGATTTTACGGTGCTTTCATTGGACAAATGTATAACGAAATTGACAAATTATTAGTCGCACCAGCTAAGATATGTGACACTGCTACGTATTAGTTTGTAGAACGTTTCTCGAAAATTGTTTGTTAAAACTTATAGGTGTTCAGTAGGCCACAACCCACGCAAGCAGCTATTGCGTTATGCATGATGATAGTTACTGTGAATCCGGCTATCAAAATCCATAGTCTGCCTTGAACGAGATGATTTTGTTAATGAACACGTTTTTTCAAATTCCATTAAGAAACCGAGTACCTAAAGAAAGATGCTATTTAGTCAATACTTCCTACGCGTACATTCTCAAGTTGCTATGAATATAGGTCGGTAGATCGAGATATTGATGGTGCCTTCTGATTTTTCTAAAATTTCACCACACTTCCGAATTATGTTATTCACGTCAAAATCTGATGTTTTCGGCCGAAGGCGCAAATAGCGCAGTTCCACTGTAAATCAGCAAAACAGTGTACTTTACGATCGCACGAAGAAATCACACGAAATTTTCTGTTGTTTTATGGCATTTCAAACAAACAAATACAACGAAGAAAAAGAAATACACGTAGAACATAGAAAAAGAACGTTCAAATGAAATAATGAGAAGGAATGCATTAATGTTTACTTGATAAGCAAGAAGAAAATATAACATGAAAAACAAAGTATTGTTGCGACAAAGATCATGCTTTCTTTGTTTTGTTTTCTTTTAATTATCCGTCCCAATAGCTAATCCATATAGAGACTTTGACATATTTCTCTTACTACTTGACCTAAGAGACTTGTCTCCACATTATGTAAACGGTAACTTAGTCTGATACCCCACATATCCATGTCTTTCCATAGAAGCGCTATTCTCTAGGGAAAACAGGCTTTCAAGAGCTTCTTGTGCTTATTATATCCGCGTCCAAAGCCAATTTCTTCACCGGCTTATAGACCTTCATTGTTCTCACTCTGTCTGTCGTGACAGTTCATAAACTCCTTGGACATGATCCGATTATAGTCTGTTGAAAATGTGGTCTCTGTCGTTGAAAACAATATGTGACTGCTAGAACGAGCAGTTTTGATAAATTACATACAGTTGCAAGAAAAGTATACATAAAATTGCACCTAAACTAGGCTTAATCTTATTTCGTTTTTCTAAATAAACAACGAACAGACAGTCCCATAGTACAACATGTAAAGTTAGCTGATTTATCAACTAGCGAAATGGCATACGGTTTGCTTGTAAGTGCTAACTGCCAACAAGTGGTTGATTCGAAATAACCAGACTGGTGTTGATTTTGCACTTATACAGTATCGATAGCACAATTCTTCGACCTTCCCAGAGCATTAGCTATGGTACTCAACTTTCGTATAGCTGAGTAAAAATCATAGGACGCATTTTATTTCATACCAAAATGTCGACTAAACTCGCAACCTTCTTCTGCTTGTCCGCGGGCAAGTGAATTAACACTACACTACTTGCACTCTTATATTAGTTCATTGTGATGTAAAGAACTGAGATATATTCGGTCGTATATTTCGTTTAACAGCATTGAAGCCATGCAGTCATATGTGTCGTGTGATTCGATATCGGCATACAGCACAGTCTAATACACTTTGGTGGTCCAAAAAGTTATCTGTACCTACCAGCCATAGCCGTGGAAATAGGCAAACAAGTTGCTAAATAATAGGGAAAACCAAGGGGTGGTGACATCTTAAGTTCCAAATTTCAATGTATATATTTTCTATTTCAAAAAGAAAGAAATATTTACTGTTCTAATTCTTATAAACAAACTTGATTAGTGGTGCAGATTCTATACGCACCTTTCTATACACACCTAGACCACTAACGTATGAGTCTTCTCCAAATACTAAATGCCACTGAGAGTTTAAGTTTTCTTGTTATGATAGACGTTGAAGGTTCACCTCCATCCCAAACTGAAAATTGGAAAAATTAACCCCATCATTCATATTCTTGACTATGAAAACAATCAACAATTCATTCTCAAATTTCTCTAAGCCGAGGAAACGAACGGTCGTTGATGTGTTTGTTTTCCGTATCTGTGCAAGTAGGAAACGCATGTGTACAGATGGATCGACTGGAGAGTGTTAGTCCAGAGATTTTAACTTCAAGCTTTAAACAAAACGTCAGTGCGCTAACAAATATCTTGCCAAACGTGTACGGTTTTCACTGAATTTCTGGACTAATTTTTACTAGAATTTATCTGTGAAGTCCAGGATCTTTCAGAACATTGTAAATTAGTTTTATTAACATGTATGTATTTTTATCATTCTACTCAAAACTAAACCTTATCTGGGTGCTTTCCAGTTCGATTTGAGTTTGTGAACATTTCTTTAACACGTACATAAATTAGGTTATACAACTATTTATCCCATTATACATGGGCTGGCCAGTTCTTCGGTTTACTAGAAACTGGTTCCGGTCTCGAGAGTTCTTCGGATCACCTGGAAGTGCTTCTATTTTAGACAGGTAGTTGATTCATCAGAAAGTCGTGCTGATCTAGACTGTTTTGTTTTAATTAAAAGGTAGTGGTTCTGTTCTACACAGCTATTCGACTCATCAAACAGGCGTGCTGATCTAGACTGTTTTTTGAATTAACTAGTAGTGGTAATGGTCTACACAGCTATTCGACTCATCAGGCAGGCGTGCTGATCTAGACTGTTTTTTTTTTGAATTAACAGGTAGTGGTTCTTGTCTCCACAGTTCTTTGATTCATCAGAAAGGTGTGCTGATCTAGACTGTTTTTTTGAATTAACAGGTAGTGGTTCTGGTCTCCACAATTCTTCGATTCATCAGAACGAGATTCTGGTTTCTTCAGTATTCTTCTTATTTGTTCTGTCAACAGCTCATTTGAACAGATTGTAGTCTTGGAAACGGAACAAGTTATTTTGTACTTTACATTTTGACTGCGACATACACGTTTCTTTACGTGACACATCCGACTTCAATATGGTATTTTTGGGACTTTAATCGATAGCCTTCCACCGAATAAGTAGTCAGCCTCACGCAAGCTCATGAGGAGCCGTCTCCGCAACGAAGGTTGGCTGCAACAGATCTCCAACATCCCCTGTCTCTTGTTTCGGTGGTGCACTTTGCTAGAATGTAGCCTGTCCATTTTGTGATCTTATTGTCATACTTGTATCTCTATCTACTTCTTGCTCGCTTCCATTTGACTTTACCATCAAGCAAGGTCTTCATTAAGGTGTCATTCCTTTTAATGCGTCCAAAATATTGTAATTGTCCGATCTTTATTTCTCTTAGTAAGTCGTCATATTAAGTGTTTTGGAACCTCTTTGTTTGCTCTTTTCTCTTTCCATGATGTTCTTCCTATTCTTCTATATACCCACATCTCAAAGGCATCAATTATGTCTTCTAGTTTGTTATTTAGTGTCCATTTTGTTGAGCCATACATTAGTATAGAATAGTTGTAGCATTATATAATTTTGATTTTTAAAGTGTGTAATTTGTTTATATGTTACTATTTTCCTCATGTCCTTGAAGGTACTTTTAACTATTCCTATTCTCTTTGTAACTGCTGGTTCACAACTGCCGTCATTTGTGACTATGTGTCATACTATGTATATATATATATATATATATATATATATATATATATATATATATATATATACTAGAGGCAACACTCGGCGTTTCGTCTGTGATAATATAACAATGAGTGATATCGCGTAGATAGTCTGATTTTTTCTAAGCATACTCATAGATTCACTTAGGTTCAAACAGAATAGAATAGAATTATAATTATAGTATTCAAATATATGTAGGCATATGTGATTTGAAGGAAATGCGTTTAAAATAATGCCCCTTCTTGATTCTTGATTAGAAAACTGGTCTCACAGCACGTGGGGCATTCCCATAAGTGTTCCGCTCTCTGTTTTAGCAGCCATTCGACTCGATGGTGTTTCGAGTCCAATGCCGCCGAAACAGAGGTCGAGATCAGGGCACAACTCTGGCCCTTGCAACATGTTTCTTTGTTGTTCCACCCACCCACGCCATGCCCGTAACTAGTTCAAGAACAATGTCGGCCTGTAGGAACAACATGGTAACTGTTATCGAAGGTTATGACTACGACTATAATAACACCCCAGATGCAATTACTAGAGAGCGAATTATTCGTCTAATGAACCAACGACATTGATATGTTTTTATAGTTTCTATAAATGAATAACGAAAAAAAGTATATCTCTGGGATTGAACACCGAACGAGATCACTCTTCCATATAAAAATAAACAAAAGCAAACGCTCTAACCGGTCTGCTACAAATACAACATACGTCAGATTTTAAATAGTACGTTTATATTTGTTGTCGTAGTGTTATTACACAGTTGTCACTGTCAGATTTTTCAGCTCTGATATATATATATATATATAATTGTACAAACATAACTGTAAGAAGATAGGACAAGATTTCTGTGATAATATATATGCACATTAGCAAATGACAAGGAGAAATAATAGTGAACCTTTTAAATGGAGTACATATTGATTGAATTGCAACACTATTATTTCTACCGTTATACGTATTATTTGTTTATTTGACCTTTGTACACTGGTTAGAGGTCAAATGTTAACCATTATATTAATGGTCACCTTTTTCGCACTAACAGTGATAACCAGCTACTAAGAATTTTCATATTGACGGCGTGGAATCACATGATCTCATGAGTAACCGTGACAAATTTCATACAAATCAGTCAAGTCGTTAATATTTCTATTCTTAACAACACAAACATCCATGTTCACTTTATATATATATATATATATATATATACATATATATACAGATACACTTGGCTTAGCTTTAGACCATGACACAATGCATTCAATGATGCCACAATGGCATCTGTATATATTCCTGCTAATCTGCAGTAGTTCGAATGCGGAATAATGTTGACATATTTCAATGTCCCTACTCCCAATTGTCAGGAATACTAACTATCTTTTTCTCTCTATCTCTCTCTCACTCTCTCTCTCTCTCTCTCTTCTCTCTCTCTCATCTTTGTTTCTCTTGACATCCCTAACAAATGGTGATTGCTACTAATTTCTAGAATATCTCTAGCAATCATGTCTGGAGACCTTCCAGCAACTTTGAACCATGATGTTCCTCACATATTTTCTATATCTGTTGTTTGTTTCTGCATGTTCTACGCTACGGTTCACCTCCATACTTCACTGTGTAACGTCGTATAAGCTGCATGTAACATTGAGAACATTTCAGTGACATTTAGATTAGTTCATCATAATAATAATAAACACACCACATAGGTCCGTAAATAGGTTTTCTGTAGTCGGAGGTGGGATGGGGAGTTTATAAAAGAAAAATTGCAAACTTTCCTGTGGAATTCTAGGATTTTCATGAGGTTTTGATGACTTATAATCGATGATGGTAGAGGTTTGGTGGGGGGGGGGGGTTACTGACTCTCTTTTGACTAAATTCACTACACTGAAAGTCATGTTTTCTTTTTTTCTAAAGGTTACAAACCCCCAAACCCCTCCTTTTGTCCAACAATAGTAACAATAACAAAATAGTATTACCCCGTTAGGAACGTAGTTGTACCAAATTATTAGTCAAAAGAAGGCAGTTAAATATCCATATCATCAGTAATACAGGTATATTTTAAACAGTACACACTGGTCATCCTTTGTCATATGTTATCAGATCTAGATTTTCTGTATCACTTAATCCTCAACTGTCATCTGTAGAAAAATCATTGGAAGTGATCGGCGTTACATGTCCAGACCACGAAATTGTACTCGTATTTGGTCAATGCATGTCATGTATTATGGGAATCTGTTTGCACGTGGTGTATTGTCTGTAGGTATCAATCATTCTTGATTAATGTTCCTACTGTGGTGTGAGACACATGCGTGTGGAAGACTTCGATTGGTCTTTGACAGTGTTCTTCTTCTTCATTTTTTGTTCTGTTTAAAATACCTGTTGACAGGATGTAGTTTTGATGCACTTGTTATAGTGCTGTCGTAGAACCAGTCAGCAAAACTGATTCGTACCACACTGCTGATTGATGGTATATAATAGTGGTATCTGATTTGAGTCATGTGTGAAACAATCTCATTAAGTATGGTCAAGTACAATGCTAAATTTATATCTGCTTATACCTCATGATTTATTTATAATTATGCGTTGTCTATTCCGCTGTTGAAATTAGTTCACCGCTTTTATCTCCCATTCTGTTGAAATTCATCCAGTCTTGTGTCTCCCATTCTGTTGAAATTCATCCAGTCTTGTGTCGCCCATTATGTTGAGAAACTTTCACACTTGTGTCGCCCTTTCTGTTGAAGTTCGTTCCGCGCTTTTATCATCACTTCTGTTGAAATTTGTCCACTCTTGTGCCGCCCCTTCTGTTGCGGTTTATTTCCTGCTTTTGTCTCCCTTTTTCAAAGACAGCAGAAACAGCTGAACTAATATGTTATTGAATATACACGTCTAAAGGGAGACACAGCGACATCGTTTTACAGCAGCGTCACACAAGTGTACACGGAGATGCCGTGGCGTAGTTCTGACAGCAGATTCACACAAGTGTACACAGAGACAACACGACGTCGTTCTACATCAGCTTCAATCAAGTAATCATATATTTCTGTAATGCTATAATAGTATATGTGAGCAACCACTGGAGATGTTAAATTATGCAAGCAAAGTACATAATATTGTGTCAGGATTTGCGGTTATTTTTGGTCCATTCTGGTGACTGAGTGCACGCTTTGAATGGCTTGACAAAATCGCTTTTTTTTTAGAGATCTGGTTAGTCAAGTACGGAAGAACGCGTGTGCAATAGTTGCTTTGAGATTTGGTGCCGTTGAACAGACTGCTTCAATTCCCGTTTGTCTGAAGAATTTTTAAATTGTCCTCTGGCTTCCTACTTAAATTTACTTGCGGTTATTTTGATGCAGAAAGTACATAATTATATGCATAAACATTGATTGAGGAATACAAGAAATGATATTTTTAAGAAATATATTTCAACACGGCGAAATGTAAAGTGTACTTACATCCCCAACATCCCCCCTCCCTCAACTTCAGTTTGTGATAGAGCAGTTAGCATATTCGTTATATTTGTTCTACAACAATTAAATAAGTGATATAAAATGTTAGATTTTTATAAATAATATGCAACAGCAGAGCAAACAACTCATATCCGGTCTTCTTCTTCTTCTTCTGCGTTCGCTCTCAAATAACCATAACGAATATTTTGTGTGATTTCCGCCGGGGAGCGTGAAGTACGTTGTGCTGCAAGTTCCACAGTAGAACTGTGATTATTTGCACCGCAGTTGGTCACTTGTGGTCAGGACGTCCGAGGTCCAGCACATCGTTTTCGTCATTCCTTTATTTCGGGTTTGGTCCATAATATCCGGTTAATACAGCTGACTAAGACCTTTCTCTCAACGTCGTTGAGTTGGTCACATCGCCCGTATGACAGACGAAAGTCTTCCAAAGAGATTGTTCGACGATGGACATGTGCAGGTAAGCGTTCAAACGAAAGTCGGAGAATCTCTTCCAGGACTAATTGAAGACATCTCTCAAGTACTGCAGTTATTGGGAAACCACAGCTCTTGACAGTTAAGCATAGAACAGTCAGTTCAGAACAATTATTACACGTTTGGAACACGGAAGATCTAGAACATTTGCAGGCAATTCAAATGAGACAAAAACGATCAGACAGTTCTCTCTCACCTCAAATCCTACTACATTTCTGCTTACACTGCAACATGTCTTTCAGACTAATCACTCATCGTGTCAGACTAGATAACAATCAAATCAAACGTTACTCTTCTTAATACCATGCTCATCTACGCTTGTGAAGGAGGAACACTTTCAGCACATATGTTACTTCCGTTATTAATTAACAACCCAGTATTTACTAACTTGGAAAATAACACTTTCACGCCCGTTTGTTGCCGGGCAAAGAATAGCAACACTGTTTACCTTCCATGCATGTCGTAAGAGGCGACTAATGAGGTTATGGGATGGAGTTATCTGTCCCATCCCATATAGGGTCAGTAACCTAAAGATATGCTGAAGTCGGATGCGTCAGGTCGAAAGACATAAATATCGTAGAAATCATGTAAACCATGACAGAACGCATTCCGCTCTCCAGACTACATCCTGCTAATCTGCAATAGTTTGAGAATGAACGCAGAAGAAGAAGAAGAACACTTTCAAAAATAAATGTTCGTAAACCAAGTCGTTGTAACAACTTGTTCTTAACATTAATTTAAAATCCGTCACGACACGTATGCGTATCTATTACATGAACTACACAAGTATGTTAGCCCTTTAGTAGATAACAGGCTCACCAAATAGAAATAGCCCCGAGCTCACCAACAACAAACAGCATACTCAGAAATAAAGTAAGCTGATATATTTTCTGTTGACTATAAATGTCCAGCATCAAACGTGCCTAAACAATTCAGACAGATCTATCTGTTATTGAACCAGTCGTAATCATAATTGTTATATTATGTTATGTTACTCCAGTTCCATAGGCGACGCATAGGGCAGAAATCATAGCTTTCCATTTCTGTCTTTGTATTGCCAGATTTTTCAGTTCTTGTGTGTTGTTTAGGTTCATTGACATGCCGCTCTATTAATGGTTCTTGGTAGAGTTTCTCGATGTCTCCTTCTTCTTATTCCGGGTGGCACCCAATATAGTGACTGCTGGGGAATTCTTAGGTTATTCATTCTGAGAACATGGCCGATGTAAATCCAACGTCTTTGAATCATAATTGTACTGCCATTGTATATCCCTGAACCACAGCCTGATAATCTCTGAATAAGATGGACATCTTGTGCTTCACTGTATCTAGAAGCAGTTGGAGCTACTATCTTGTATCGCACTGTATATACAAACAGCGGCAGCTAATATTTTTTCTTAGAAAGAAACGGCACAAGTTAGATTGAAAACAACTTCCTGTTTAATGCACAAGCACGCATTGAATTAGAAAATACACGTATTCTCACATGTTTCTCACATTCTCGCAGCAAAAAAAAATTGGATTAATTTAAAATGCACATTATAACAATATAACACTAAAACCCATAACATGTCATGGGCCGTAGAATGTCACATTGAAACATAACATGTTAGGGTCGTAGAATGTCACATTGAAACATAAAATGTTAGGGTCATAGAATGTCACATTGAAACATAACATGTTAGTGTCGTAGAATGTCACATTGAAACATAACATGTTAGATTCGTAGAATTTCACATTGAAACATAACATGTTAGATTCGTAGAATTTCACATTGAAACATAACATGTTAGGGTCGTAGAATGTCCTCAGTGAAACATAACATGTTAGTTTGTAGAATGTCCCATTGAAACATAACACGATAACGTCATAGAATGTCACATTGAGACATAACATGTTATGGTCGTAGAATGTCACATTGAGACATAACTTGTTTGG
Organism: Meghimatium bilineatum; assembly: GCA_034231615.1. NCBI lineage: Eukaryota > Metazoa > Mollusca > Gastropoda > Stylommatophora > Philomycidae > Meghimatium > Meghimatium bilineatum. Next base: position 52,682,948 of record CM067304.1, read on the forward strand.
GTCGTAGAATGTCACATTGATAGATTTATTTCAGAAGTATATTCACGCATCTCTGTACTCTAGCAACCTGATGAATTTGAAAACTTCGCACCGTGATAAATCTTCGATAGTATTCATGCATGTATTATTGTTCCCCCTCGTCTGTTTTCTCTCCGCCGTACACTTAAGAACATTTGTTGTCATCGATGAATGTCTCCCATGTGTCCGTACGTACCACCGTAGTTTACGAAGTTTCATTATTGTTAACAGTTAATCGTTGGATCATCGTCACTGCACCACGAACAAGTCCATAGAGTGTCAGATATCTTGTTGATTGTATCCGTCATTGCACGTTGACTGATGGTCCCAGTACGCCGTTGATTGACCATCACTTTTCTCGCCCAAGAAACCGCCAAGAAACTACTTTTCAAATCAAGCTCCATTATTCTAGCCATTGAACAAGAGTCATCGTTACTTATACAGTCATTTGTTCTTTCGTTTTCCCGTAGGGCGTTCAAAATGTCTGCCCTATCCATGGCTCCAACAACAGCTGTAGTAGCCGCGTGTGCAGGCAATCTATCTGCTCTCTCATTACCCCGGATTAACGCATGTACCGGCACAACAATAAGTCACTTTGTGCACAAATGATTGCTAACAATGGTTCTTGTTGCCCCGATAACACATTAACACATTAATTATATCATACAAAAATATAATGTTTTTATGTTCGTTAGTTAAATTAAAACTCCTACTTAATGTCTGAAAATGACAGTTCAGTCGGGCTTGTTTTAATAAGGTGGTTCTCACCTCTTCGTAACATCCACAATGAAATCCCACATAAAAACACATATGTTATCACGGGCCATTTAATCCACATTATCGAACCACCTAATAAACTGATCGAAGTATGATTAATGAAAATCAAATTGACAGAGTATTGATTGGTTCGTACAACTTCTTTATATTGCATATGTATCAGTGATTTGACCAAAAAAAGTTAAAGAGAAACACTAGAACTATGTCGCAAACTTTGATGGCTTGTTCAATTTTTTTTTAAAGCTGTAGAATAAGGTGCAAATGGAGGGAGGGGGAGTTTCCAACTAGGAACAGATAGTTAAATACTATGAATTTAGCCCAAAAGGCTATGGGCAAATACATGGTGCTTCAGCATTAACACAGATAAGTGCAGCACTACACTCTTTACCCTCTCACCAGAACACAAAGCTGGTCATATAAAGATAGATGGAGAGCTCTTGAAAGAAGACACACAACCCACATACCTCGGAGTTTCTTTTGATTATAAGCTGACATGGAAGCAGCACATAAACAAAGCAACAACAAAAGCCAGGAGGAAGTTAGCTATCCTGAGAAAACTAAGTGGAACCACATGGGGGTCCAGTGGAAATATACTCAGTAATGTTTACCAGCAAGGCATAAGACCACACCTGGAATATGGTTCAGCTGTGTGGTGTCCTGCATCAAACACCACATTACAAGATTTAGATAAGTGCAAAACCAGGCACTTAGAATAATGTTGGGAGCAATGAAAAGTAACCCATAGCAGAAATGCAGAAAATGGGAAGAATGCAAACACTTGGCGAACGCAGAGACACGAAAGTACTAATTCAAGCAGAAAAGTTTCAGTGTATGCCACGTCATCCAATGAAGGAAAGATTCCAAAATCTAGCAATGGGGCGACTGAAAAGAAGCAGCTTTATCCACCAAGCTAAACGACTCCGTAGACAACTTACAGACCTACCTGAAGTTGACAGCACCTTAAGGTCTGTACCAGAACAAACTCCGTGGAGTGAAAGGCATGGAATGTCAATATACATTCAGACCCATGTGAAAGGAATACTAAACGAGGACGAACAGAACAGTGTGCAGCGAAGGACAATCACCCTCAGTTTCCTGGATGAGGAATATCCACAAGATATATGGGTCAGAGTATACACAGATGGGTCAGCACAGAATGCTGTGAGGAATGGAGGTGCAGGTGTATATATATAGAATATCTACACAAGCCTAGAGATAAAAATCAGAACACCGACAGGAAAATTCTGCAATAATTATGATGCAGAAATCCAGGCAATTAGTGTGGCAGCTAAAAAAAAACTGCTGAACTCCAACTCTGGCCTACAGCCTGTGGTATTCCTGACAGATGCAAGGTCAGTGCTTCAAGATCTCCAGTCTGGAAAACTAACAGACTTGAAAAAACTACTTTGCGAATTGTCGTACCAGTATAGGGTAACCATGCAGTGGATACCCTCTCACTGTGGAATACCAGGAAATGAAAAAGCAGACCAACTGGCTAAGGAAGGTGCTGCCGAAGACCAACCAGATATACCAATCACCTACCATCAAACAAACAGATGATCAAGTCAATAAGAAAGCCACAAACACCAACACAAGATGACTATCACATTATGAACAGATCAGAAGTTATAATTCTACGTCTCAGAACAGGACACAACCGACTCCGCAGTCACATGTATACAAAGTTCAAGATTGGCAACACGGCCATGTGTACATGTGGACAGGCAGTACAGAGTGCCAAACATATACTTCAAGAGTGTTCTGAGCATGAAACGCTGAGGCAGACATATTGGCCAGAGGAAACAACACTGGAATCAAAGCTCTATGGGACACTGTATGAACTACAAAAGACAGTGAGTTTTACTCAGGAGACAGAATTACAGATATAGACATGTTTCAAGTGAACGAAAGAAGAAGAAGAAAAAGCCAAAAAGGCGAGTAACTCCACACTTCACCGTCACCCGTTATCAAGTTTTCTAAAACATGGTCAACAGTCACCAAAAATCATATGAAAATGCAGAAATTTCACATGAACATAAGTGAATTACCTTCTTTCAAGTAAAACTCTATCACTCAAGTATCTACCTCCCTGTCATTGTACATTGCGTATGCCCATGTTTCACTACTTGGACAGTGTCATTCATAATTCAAATTATTTATGTTGTGTCCACCTGCTATTTGTTCCATTGATTTATTGCTATTAAAATGTTTACTTTGTTAAGTACAAAGAAGCCATAAGATAATTCACATTTTTTATTCACATTATGTTTTTACTCTGGAAAGTCCCATCGCTGTGCCCACTCTTGGATTAGCTGGCTATTGACATAGATATGTTAACAGTATACATCATCCATGTATGTATATGTATGTGTATATATATATATATATATATATATATATATATATATATATATATATATATATATATATATATATATATATATATATATATATATATATATATATATATATATATATTTATGTATGTGTGTATGTGAGTGTGTGTGTCTATATCGGTTAAATAGCAGCAGAGATGATAGTGAGCTCTCTGATATAATCAGACTCATCGAATTAGCTCATGGTTCAAGAAACGGTTATACAAACGTACAAGTGAATGCGTTAGTGCACGACCGGACTCCAAGTAGAAGACATTTTCAATAAATTAATATAATTATTAAAAAAAAACCATAAACTATCAGGGTCATAGGGGTGTCACAATGAGACCTTTGTTGCTGACAGATCTTCACGCACTTCTATCCTATAAGCTACCATCCTGATGAGAATGGAAACTTCACACCTTGTCAATTCTTTAATATCATTCAGCCATGTCTTCTTATTTCCACCTCGTCTTCTTACTCCCTCCACTGTACCTTCAAAAACATCTTGTATGTCTCATTACGTGCACCATCGGAGTTTACGATGTCTCACGATTGTCAACAGTTGTTCTTGTTGTCCAGCTAATGAATTAATTTTATCATGTGCAAAAACATTGGTCTTATGTTATTGATAATAGATACACAACACACGTCTATAAAAATTGACTTTAAACGTCTGGATGTTCTCTATAAATTTGCTGTTTTAGTCCAGATCTCACAATCATAGAGAAATATTGACTAAATCAACGATTTATTTAAGTTTATCTTAACACGGGTTGTGATCATGTTTTTTACAAATGGTGGTTAACCTTGTCATGGTGTTCATGGCCATTCCCAGTCATTTCTTAACTTCAGCTGTTGATTCAGCATCGCCACTTATCTGGAGTCTCAGATAGGTAAACATAGAAATCTCCTCCAACCTTCAATTGTTAAGCTTTATATTGGTTAACACTGAGTACTTCTATTCACTAATAGTTCACTCTGATCTGCATTGATCACCATACCAAGTCTCTTGGCAGATAACTGCAATCTTGTTAAATCTTGTAGTTCTGCTTCTGCTGTGTCCATCATATCGATATTATCAGCGAAACGGAGATTAGAAATGTGTCGATCTTTCAGTCGCTAAATTAAGTTAGACCCAATTCGTAACGTGATTTGATTATTGTTTGCCTTTTAGTTGGTTACTATTTATGTACTTGGAATCGCCTTGGCTATATTTGGCATGCGATTCCAAGTATATAAATAGTAAAAACTAAAAGGTAAACTAGACAAAGCACGTAGCGCATTGAGTCCAACTTAATTTAGTGAACAAGTCCACCGACGGTCTCGGCTAGTGGCGCCTAAATTATCAGCAATAGGTAAAAAAGAGTTCTTTGTCATCATCATCAAGTGTCGTTTCCGCAACGAAGGTTGACTGCAACAGACCTCCAACAATACCTGTCTCTTGTTTTTGTGGTGTACTCTGCTAGGCGAAAAACTTGTCCATCTCGTGATGTTACTCTTCCTCTTTTATCTCTGCCTACCTCTTACTCTCTTCCCTTTGACTTTACCCTCAAGTAAGGTCTTCAATAAGGTGTCATGCCTTTTAATGTATCCAAAATATGTTATTTGCCTGATCTTTATTTCCGTTAATAATTCTTTCTGCATATTAAATGTTATTAGAACCTCTTGGTTTGTTTTCTTCTCTTTTCATGATGATCTCCCTATTCTTCTATATATCCACATCTCGAAGACATCGATTCTATCTTCTAATTATCTGCTTAGTGTCATGCGTCTAAGTCATAAATTAATATAGAATATATGTAATATTTTAGAATTCTTATTTTCAACTTGTGTTTAGATGTTAATATTTCCCCCATGTCATTGAAATTACCTTTAGCCATTCCTATACTTATTTTAACTTCTGTTTCACATCTTCCGTCATTTGTGATTATATGTCCAAGATTTTAATAGTGTTCTACTTGTTGTAGATTCTCTCCATATATGTTTATCTTTAACACCTGTTCTTCTGTGACTGATTATTATCTTGGTGTTTGTTATTTGGATGTTTATATTCCATATTCTTTACTTGATTTATCAACTTGATCTTTTAGTCTTTGTATTTCATGTTCACTTTCTGCTAATAGAACAGTGTCATCTGCATATCTCAAGTTGTTTATTTTCTCAATGATCTTAAGTCCTGGCATTCCTTCTATTTGTTTAAAACTATCCTCTGTGTAGATATTAAATGGACTTGGTGATAAAATGCATCCTTGTCTTACCCCTCTTTTTATTTTTCACATCTTATTTATGCAGTCTATTTCCAGTATATATTTCTAACCAGTCGGATGTCTTTCCATCTATATCTATTTCTTGAAGAATGACGTGTACAGGATATAATTCATATGATAATTACTGACCGAAAACGTTCTGTCAAAAACAAAATGGATAAGTATTTATTCTGAATTCGATTCCATTATCGATTTCAGAGCAGATATCTTTAATTTTAATTTTTTTGAGGGTACAAATACGTTCTACGAGCTGAAGAACTAACCAATTTTGAATTTCATACATATGTTATATGGTTATAGTGCAGTTTAGAGAATCTATTTATCTATATATTCTTATACTCAGGCGACTGCGTTTGTATGCCTCACCAATGGTCCACTAAACAAACCACCCATGGAAACAGAAATCCTTAGTAGATGACTTGTCATTATATTTAGGCTCTCTTATGAACGCTTTGTAGCATGCCATCTATGCAAATATAGACCCCCTCTGAGTAGAAGACTTAGTTTTGGTTAGCAGATATCTAGGATGAGACACACTCTAGGCGGACAAATAAATGCCAGGTTCATCTGATCCTGAGAAGGTGGTTGCCTAGCTGATAGTGAGCTTGCTTACTATCACAGGCTTACAATGTGCCGGGTTTGAAACTCCGTTCGAACAGGAATATTGTCCGGATCCTGATTTCTTTTCCTTAGTCGACCCAGCTGTAAATGGGTACCTGACACATGAGTCCCCTACTACAGGTTTCTGTCAACCTTTACCTTCTGATCCTATAACACACGTATCTTGCATTATTCCAAATGTATTGGTGTTACTTCTCTTGTGGAACTAATAGGTAGATAGAGCGATCATGTTACATGTATATAGGTGATACATTGTCCTTTTATTTCAGCTCGTATTTTGTGCTACGAAAATGGAAAATTTCCATGACCTTAAATGGTCTTACAATGACAGAGATGACAGTTACGGATGGTGAGTCCTTGTCTATTCCTGTGATTTATTAAATATTATGAAACGGCTTCTTTGTCTCTCAGATTGATCTTATTCACATCCGTATGATCTCACAGACTGCAGCTTATTTTCTTACGTATAACACACCAATAATACTATCGGAGCTTGGAAATACGGACAAGTGACACAAGGAAATCACAATATTAGCACCTTTTATCTAAACCAAATTCCCACGCTCTGTTGTAGTAAGTTTGTTTATAAACATGTATTCTACAAATATGCATTAACAGTCAAGCCCCAGCTGGGGTTTTTCCAGAAACTCAGGGGTTATTTCTAAATCTGCAGTGGTAAATGTGTACATTATACTTTTGATACGCATGCGTTCAATTCCGTCAGATTTTAATATTAACAGTTGAACAATCATTATGTAAATAAGGTAATGTGTTCTTTCTGTGGTCAATAGGGGCCACAAGATTGGGGGAAGGGTTAGAATTATGCGGACAATATTAAATAAAGATAATTATAAGCCTTGAAGAAAGTTGAACATCCTTTGTTTAAAGTCCCTCAGGTCCGAGGAAACTAATTTGATTTGAACTGAATCACGGGCAAAAATATTGAGACTCACTGAATTAGGCAACATTTCAGAGCTGTGTTCCCTTGTGATAACGTCAGCATAGCCATTTTTAACTGTGGGACTAGTCACACCCATCTACAGAAGAGTCTTGAGCGATGATCCCAAACAGCGTCATTTATATGGGATATCAGACTTTGTCGCAATGGTTTTCATTGGCTGCAACACAAGACATTCGAAAAGTGACAAATGGGCAGTCGCGTTAGCTAATATAAGTAGCGTTGTTTTGTATCAACGCGCACGAGTATTCGGAAGAAAGGCTTGGACTAAGTATTGATTGCAACAATAATTTGAGCACATTCGAAATGTCAACTATTCTATTAAGATATGCAAATTTCGTAAGGAACAAATAATTATGGACCAGAACAATTAAAGAACTGCAGATACTAGTATAGGAGAAGCAGTGTAAGAACAGAGGAATCACTATGATAATTATTATAGTGGATAAAAATTAATCAGTGATGAGTCTTGAGATCGACCAGTTTATTGTCTGGGCCTGAAGAAGAGCTAATAATAACGACAATGTGATCTCATACGTATGATGTAAAATATGTGATTGCTGACGTTTTGGGGCAGGTATTTGGTTAATCCAATTCAATGTCAAATACCATGAAGCTATTTTGAAGTTGGATGCGTTTGATCAAAAGGAACATACATCGCAGTCTTGCTGTAAATTTTAACACAATGTATTCTATTCTCCGGACTATATCTTGTTCATCTGCTGGAATTTGATTAGAAACACAGAAGAAGACAGAACATTGAAATAAGCATGAACAGATGATATACATGAATGGCATTTGTCATTAGGAACAATATAGGCCCAAACTTCTCAAGAGAGCCACCACAGGATGTACAATTTCAACGATGAATCAATCTGTGAGGGTCATTAAATTCTTGAATGTGATAGGAAATTGAGTACACATGCCCTTGAATATGTCATATTCTCAATCTCTTTTCAACAGTTTACTTGTTCTTTTTAAAATATTTCTCTTTGTATCGTGTGCTGTTTGCATTATTGATTTCTCAACTTACAATTCAAAAATGGTTCGGTATCATAAATTGACATCTCTACAGCAGATTTGCTGTAGACGGAGTGTGTTGGATGTGGTGCATCTGCGTGGAGAATACATAAATAAAATACACATTCCACAGTGTAAACTTTTATTTGTATATTTTGTCATGTAAGTCTGGTACAGCGTCGATCGAGTCAGATAAATGTCATTACACATCATTTATGTCTCAAATCTATGAGATCCCATACTCTTTATGTTTCAGCTCTATGAGATCTCACGTTGTTGTTGTTTACCCATCACAGGTGGTGATGACCATTTGTTAAATCTGCGATACATAATTCACTAAGAATTATGTCCTTGACTATGAGCCGAAAATGTCTTTGGACAGTTCAGACTAGCAATGGCCACTGGAGATTGTTTTGATCTACTATTTAACTTTCTAGCTACTCTCCCAGGTTGAGGTGTTGCATTTCTCATCATTTAGCTAGAGGTTGTGCGTTTTTAAAAATGTGTTTCGTCATGTAACTATATTTCATGCAGTTTTTCCATGAATCTTGATTTATTTAAAAGGCTGTCAGTAGGTCTTTAAGGAGTCCATATAGCTCTTCTTTTGATAACATTGATTAGATCACATCATTACCTTTTATGTATCAACCCTATATGATCAAAGATAGGGCTTCTTCCCCCACACCGAGTTTCAGCTCTATCACATAACAGACGTCGATACCGCCGTTCTTACTAGTCGCATTTTGTAAATATATTCATGATAAAGGTCTTTTGATCGAATCTTGTTTTGTGTGTGTGTGTGTTACTATGTGTGTTTCTAACGATTAGGAAAACGTATTTACTCTGTTTCAAGGCGCACCTCACTGTAAGAGTTATTTTTCAACTGAAAATTGAGTATTAAGCATTTAATTACTTCGGCATTAGAAATGCTTTTCACAAAAAAGCATACAGTAAGAAGAAATGCGATGTCACAAAAAATATATGTTAAAATTGTCTATTTTTCAGTTTTCTATGTGTGCTCTTATGAAAACATTTTGGTTCTATTCTTGTTTTACTTTAATTTTATTTACACAATGAATTAATACTTCTATGTTCGTTTTTTATCACTCGGTATATATGTATTCGAAGTCTTTGAATATTTAGAGTTTTATTAGCGATTTAGACCTATTACTAAGGATATATAGCACATAGTGCTGTTGAAGAAATGAAGGAATAGAACAAAGAACTAAGTGTGCATTAGATATAGAAACAAAGAGACATATTAAATGCATACACATGATAGATATACGCACACACAGAGAAAAATAATAAATGTTTGAAGGAGGTGGGTTTTTTGGGGTGGGGGGGGGTCCAAAAATAACGACGAGGTACTGCCAGAGAGAAAGAGATTGAGAAAAGATAATTGAGTGGAAATACAATGATGACAGTTAAAATAATTAAATGTAAACTATTTAAAAAAAAGAAACTTCTTGGAAAAACCTTATCCAATTCTTAAATCGTACGGGTGCCTAAGATCAGGAGGCTGTACTGGAAATATGAAGCATGAATTCTAAATAAATAACAGGTGCATCAACTTACAAATTTAGAAACCATCTACCTGAGGATATATAGCGTTAGTGTGTGATGAGATTAACTTCTGTATCATCTCTGCTAGGAAAAACCATAAGGCTGATAACATACTGTGCTATCTACCGTATAATTATATTAGTTATAATGTACCCATTTCGCCCAGTGCAGACTTATATGTGGTATCTGTCATCAGAGATGGACAACCGATTAATGTCGGGGAACGTAGTTAGCTTCGTAAGTGTGGGATGGGACAACAATAGTTTTTCTTTTGAGTATCTTGGAGTCAGAAATAATGTTTTCTGAGTTTAGGCGACAGTGCATAAATCACTTTTAAATAAGCTTGGTGGGCTAGTAAAAATAAAATGACTGGTCCGATATTTAGTGGGCCGTTTTTGTTTATTTGAACATTCTTGCCTTACATATATTCAAGGGATATAATTGTATCAATCATATAAGGATATCAATTGTACTGATATTTATTCTTCTATGAATGACATGGAAACGAAAGGAGGAGTAAACAATAGTACGTCAGTCGCAATGCATGTCATAAGAGGCATGTAATGTTTTGCATGCGCTTGATTACATGACCCAGCCGTTTCTGTTGATTATCTCACCCCATGATCTTCACTATGTTGAAGCCTGGTAAAAGCCATTCCTGTGCTACAGGAAGAGAATCAACCAGGTACAGTACAAGTAGACGCCACCACATGTTTAATTATTTCCGTTTTCTATGCTTGCAAATTTTATGTTCATCATTTAATAATTGAAATATCTATTTATTTAGGGTTGTGGTTAGGGTCAGTGATGTAAAACACAACTTTCCTAACCATAACTCAAACCCTAAAATATATTAATGTTTAAAATATTAAATGATGAACATGAAATTGAGAAACATACGCAAGGGAAATAACTCAGATGTGGTGACGGCTACTTGTACAGTACCATCAATCCTTTATATGCAGTACGTCTCGAGATAGTAATACATTTATGGCAAATTTTGTTCAGAGTAGACTACCCAACTCACGATAATGAGTTCCATAGCCATATTGTACTAAAAAGAAAGGTATAGTGGGAGTTCTTTGAGAGTGACTTTTCATTTCACTTGAGATAATTCAGTATGGTGTTAGTTACCTTACTGACATTTATTTCATAATTCACTGAGTTCAAACTGTATTTGCAATGTCTTGAAATGAATTAATCGGATCATGAGAAAGTCAAACTTTAAAATAACTATTTCACAGCTTTCACTATTTCGTCGGACTGTAATAATTCTAAGTAATAGCCAACATGAGAAATATTTGTTAATGACGAGCTGTATATCTTCTCTGAACACATGGTCAATGTGGAGCGAGTTCAGAAAAATACAGGAATCTATGGGTTCCTTGGCAGACTCTGTGGCAGGGTGGTGCATTGCGCGCATTTGACGGTCAAAGTACCAGATCTTCTTCAGCGTTCATTCTCAATCTCCCGCTGGATATCTCTTGTAACAGGACAATGGTCCTACTATATTTCCAGTAGGATGTAGTCCAGAGAATGGAAATGCGTTGTGTCGCCGTTTTATTTGCGCCAATGGCCCGACACATCCGTCTTCGGCGGAAAAGTACCAGATCAAAAACATACTACAGACAATTGTATATCTAGACCGCCCAGAAAGCAATGATACCCAGATATCACTATACATATACCAGACAGCACTATACATATACCAGACAGCACTATGCATATACCAGACAGCACTATATATATTCCAAGCATTCGAAAAAAAAATTAAAGTAATGGCAACATACGGATGTATGTGTAATGTGTAAAACATAATACAGCAAAAAAAATGTATATTGAAGCGCAAAGTCGTGAATATGATATGATATCATTAATAAATGCTGCTAATATAGACTCGTGATTGTGTTATGTTCTTAGATTTCTTTCATACCCAGGTGGTTTCGGCTTGGTGCAATGCCTATTGGAGGAGCCTTCCACTCGGGCGGGGGGTCAAGGCGAGCTGATAGTTTGCTAGGGTCACCCATTGTTTGTCCATCTTTTGACGAGGCGCTTCGCAGCCAGCGAGTTGTTACTCGTGTAAGAAGACCATTTCATTACCACTCTGTACGTCTCTATGTCCCAGACCTAATTTTCTTCATATAAGCTTCGTTGGGTAATTGTGACAGTCGAATTAGATTCAGGGTTGATTCACCTTCCTAAACAAGGTGGCGCTTTGCCACACGCGTCGGTGGTTTGAAATTTGACCTGTGCATTTCTCACGCACTCGCCACATCCGCTTGAGATTGCCTTCTAATCCATCGCTAGGCGCGGTCTGTGTATTATGACTCTTCGCCACTGCCTACCCAAATGGGTAGGCACAATGCGAATCTCGACGAAGACATTCGCAGTGGGCCTTTGAGTACTGAACCCAATTCTCTATGTAGGTCTATGTTTGGCAACGGACGACAGTCGAGTTGGGGTAGGTTTGTGGTGTCATTAGAAACATGCGCCACCTTCCTCTATGTTGCCTGCAGTGTCTAGATTCCGAGTCACAATAATGTTTCGGTCAGACATTTGAACAATGCGCTTCCCGACATTTGTTCAAAGCTTGTTATGTATGCAATTGGGGGGGGGGGTGTTCAAAGCTTTTTTCCATACCCATGAGTGTATGTTCAAGCTGACGTATCCAATACCTGAGCCATGACTCATATTTTGAATGGGATTATTTTTGATGGGACATGTGGGCTTCTGTGTGTTCTCGAGCATGAACTGCCAGTCGGTCTCCTGTTTGGAAAATTGTAGCAGCGTTTTCAATGCTTCGACTCACACACACTACGCTGCCCTCTGGTGTGTGTTATCCTTTTCAGATTCGGTGTGTACTCAAAAGGTTATCCTTTTCAGATTCGGTGTGTACTCAAAAGGTTATCCTTTTCAGATTCGGTGTGTACTCAAAAGGTTATCCTTTTCAGATTCGGTGTGTTCTCAAAAGATCACCGTATATTCTGGACATTTACATTTGTTGCCCCTCCAATGTTTCTGCTTTTTAGACCAGACAAGACGGAATGCACAGATACCTTGCACATGTTGGATATATGAGCCTAAAAGTGTTAGCGAGGAATACAGCAAGAGCAGTTATATTTCTGTTTCCACGGTGCACCTCGAGGAGGTACCTTTAGAATCTTGGTTATGTGCTTACTCTGAGTCCGCACGAGAGCAATGCGAGACCATTTGCACCACACAGAAGACAATATAGACCCGTCGTCAATATGATATGCTACCAACAACAGATGGGGATATAGACCCGCTTCAAGATGCGAATTCTTTGGGAGCAAGTTGTGAGGAAAAGAGTCTCATGTAGAAAAGTAAATCCTAAATATAGCCCATCCCAAGAAGATATACTTATCAAGAATCGTGGTAACAGGCAAACAAATGTCCAATGCTGTGAAAGATAGCAAAGCAATCTGTGACAACCAAAATAATATCATACTTAGTATGACAGATTCTCACGACCACAATTTATTGTTAAAACATTGTCGATCGGTTAACACCATGAACCCAACAATAAGACACTCATCTCCGAACATCTGTTTCATTTTACATGTCTCAGAAGCACGGCTCTGAAATATCACGCTGCACGGCTCTGAAATATATGCATATTTCAATTAACTATTTACATTTCCTGACAGATGTTTAGAAAATAAAAGTATTATTTCTAAAGTTGCTCGAAATGTATACCTTCACTTTTGGCCCCGATTTTATTCTAGTAAAGGTTAGGTATGTGTATAACAAAGTGTAACAAATATATAAAATACATGAAATTGTAGCGAATCGTGGAGTTGAATGTGTTGGGTAGGGTCTATAAAATCTACGCGAAAAGGACGGGTGCATAGCAGGAATAAAGTCTGAAAAGCACTGTTAAAACTCATAATACGAACAGACTACCTGTACCTTATAAAGGAAGATCTTAACACCGCATTATGATGAAGATTTTAACACCGTAGTACAAACATTGCAGCTATGATGAGTTTAACAAGTGACAATTATTTTATTTTCTTGTGATGACATCTTATAGGAAGCAAGAAATATAAATATTAGTTTATATGATTAATAATAATAATAAAAGCAATAACCCGCCAGGGTCGTCGGTGTGGCACATTGAGATAATTAGTGCGGAAAGACTTCACCCACGTCTATCCTCTACGAACCATCATTGATATTATTCAAGCATGACCAAATCATTGAAATAATATAAATAAACTCACGCTGGAAGAGAAAAAAATATATATATAATAGTAGATACTTTGGTGTTGGGATGAGGAACAGATAAAAAGCACAACGACATTAAATTAGGGTGAAGGGTTCTTCACCACCACCCCACTCATTTTAGGAAATGAGAACATGTCTTTTACTAATATTAATCACGGTAAAAGGCGGGTAAGATCATCAACCCCCCCCCCCCCCCCATATTTGTAATGTTTTAAAAAATATTTAATATGAGAATAAGATAATTCTGCACGAACATATGCATCGCGTTTACCCCCCACACACACCCAAACCACTTAGTGAAGACATATAACTGACCCTGACGCGCACAGATAAACATTGCACGGATCTGAAATATCAACTCTGCACGGATCTAAATATTAGCGTTGCACGGATCTGAAATATCAACGCTGCACGGCTCTGAAATATCAACGCTGGACGGATCTGAAATATCAACGCTGCACGGCTCTGAAATATCAACGCTGCACGGCTTTGAAATATCAACGCTGCACGGCTCTGAAATATCAACGCTGCACGGCTCTGAAACATTAACGTTGTATATGTACGAGAGAATTGTCTGGATGGTCTATAAATTTAATGATATTGAAAGATCAAAGTGAACTAATATAAGCCTATGTGCATTGAAGTCACACAGATCAGCATTTAAATACTGGCAATTTATCCAATTTATATGTAAGTTTAAATAGCAGTACTACTAGTTCATATCACATAGAAGTAATTAGTTAGTTCAAAGACATAAATGTATATAGAAAAGAAATTGGTAGCACATCCTATTCAGGACTTGGCTATCAACCCAGCATTTTTTGGCTGTTGTGATTATTTAGGCAATATACATATACATAAATATATATAAAGGTTATATATGATATTCCTCCATCACAAGCAGATATGGGCATGCTATACAGAAGGGTCAAGGTGTTTTGATTGTATTCATATGACTGACGAGTCCAATCCGAGCTCGGAAAGACATGTTGAAATGTGATAAAGAATTGAGTAGGCCTTGGTATGAGGAAAAACGTCTGATGCCGAATGTTTGTTGGATATAAGTCAGTGGCAAGGATGGAGAAACACTAAGCCGTGTTTAACGGTCACATTTATTACTTGAATGGGGAATGAGCGCATTCAAGTGTAAAAAGAGGTAAATTATTATAATCCTACTCTTCCATGTACATCTCATTTGTGAATCATAACAGTTCTCAGCTTGCGACAGCAGCCACACTCCGTTATAGCGGTTACAATCTGTGCAGGCAGCTAGTTGTCTCTACGCCCATAGTCATCGTATTAATGGCCCATGTTCTGTCTATGCATGAAAAGTCTGGATATGATGGACTACGCAAATGAACATATTCTCTTATTTGATCAATGGGCAGAACGGCGTCATCCAGAATGCGTCGTAGAGCGCTGCGAGAAATGTGAGACAGAAAGGAACACTGGTCATCTACTGCACCCTGACTACTAACAGTCAATCGTATTCAACTTGTCTTGCCACTGAGACTGTGCGTGGGGGCGAGAGAGTAGGCTGTGTTTTACAATTTCATCGTGCAAGTCATGGCATCATTGTAAATATATTCACTCGAATACAGTTTATTGGGCAGAAACAGGAATATTGTTCTCCAGTTTCAGCGTTATTATGTCGATGTGTGTAGTTCTTGTAAGTTGTTAAAACCCAGGGCGACACATTATTTGATTGTTCTGTGAATATTTTATCATGGTTTTTCTTTTGTCCTCTGGTACCACTTTAATTTTTATAATTGCAGTCTATTTTTATTATGCTAAGCATATTCGATATAAGGCCACCGTTTTTTTATTACTTTGTTGTAGAAACATGGCGGTTTGATGTCTCCCATATTTGCTTGTCTGCCTTGAATTTTTCTCAACCAACATTTCTGTTTTCTATTTATTTTATAAGTGTATTTGCTAGTTTTCAGCTATCGCAACCATATTTGTATAAATATATTACAGTGGATTTAAATAATCGTTGTTTGGTATATTTACTTATGATGGTTTTTATTTTTATTTTGCAGTTGCCAGGTAGATAAGTGGTTTTAAAGTGTCATGTACCACCCCTCCCCTCCCGAGGAACCATTGTGACTTGTAAAGGCCGTGGAACATCCAGGGGCGCGAAATAGAAAGGTTACAACTTGAGCGATAAACAACAAATATCATAGCGTTAAAACGTAATGAACCTTGGTGACTTATAAAGAAAACCAATAACCTTTTAAGTCACTATTGGGATCCATGGCAAAAAAAAGTTTAAGAATAACTCTGTTAGATAGTTAAATGCACAGGTTGCAAAAATAGTTCTAGTAAAAATATGTTTTGATATATCCCTACATTGTGTCATTTGCTGCCCAAGTAGGACAAGTTATCATCATTCTTAATTGTTTCTCTATAGCTATAGCTTAGGGCCCCATATCTCAAATAGCTTAGGGCCCCATATCTCAACTGGCTTAGGGCCCCCATATCTCAAATAGCTTAGGGCCCTATAATGTCTAACTATTGCCCTGAGCGAACACACATTCATCTGTTTTGTAAGTCTGAGAATTGTCGCCAGCACCTGTGATTAATGTCTAGTGTTATTGTCATGTAAGTGTGTCGGTAGAT
This sequence comes from Meghimatium bilineatum, assembly GCA_034231615.1. Classification (NCBI taxonomy): domain Eukaryota; kingdom Metazoa; phylum Mollusca; class Gastropoda; order Stylommatophora; family Philomycidae; genus Meghimatium; species Meghimatium bilineatum. The sequence goes on from CM067304.1 coordinate 52,699,423, forward strand.
GCTGAACCTTAATACAAGATAAATAGATTGTTCGATCTCACAGAATAAGCCCACAAAAAGGTATATCTTTAAAAACTTTTAAACATATCATATATTAAATACATTGAGGTAGCTAGTTGATCTTGCTTACTTGAGCGGGTTACATCATGATAGGTTCGAAACCAGGCCCGACACATAAAAAAATCAGGTTCGTGATTCCTCACTTGAGACGATCACCGCTCAGTCCACAGCTGTAAATGAATACTTTTCGCATGAGTTAGGGGAGAATGACATCAAACCGCCATGTTTCTACAACAAAGTAATAAGAAAACGGTGACCTTTCACAGCAAGGAAAGGAACTGGTCACCCCGCCTAATAGCTGCTTCGGCTTAGTACATGAATATTTATCTTCATCGCAGACTGCCAGATTGCCTCCATGGGACCTACCTTGCTATATTAAATATGAATATATACTGTGAATATATATTGAATGTAGACTGTTAATATAGACTGTTAATATATATTGAATATAGACTGTGAATATAAACTGTGAATATAGACTGCTAATATAGACTGTGAATATAGACTGTGAATATAGACTGTGAATATAGATTGTGAATATAGACTGTGAATATAGACTGTTAATATAGACTGTTAATATATATTGAATATAGACTGTGAATATAAACTGTGAATATAGATTGTGAATATAGACTGTGAATATAGACTGTGAATATAGACTGTGAATATAGATTGTGAATATAGACTGTGAATATATGTACAATAACACTTGTAATATAAATTATGTAGCACTCCAAGAACTCACAAGCCAGTGCACAGTGTGTATAAATATCTCAGTCCTTGTGTTTATATTCCATAGCTTTAGGAAAGATAGTTCAAACGACAATGTCTAAATATCATGATGGAAGGATAATTATCATTACCTCTTTCTAGTTAACATGCTTCTTGTCTTGTAACAAGTACCAGCGTGAAATGGAGATACCATGCGAAACATTTGAAATGAAACCCGTCCAAGTGGTTTACTCAGAGATATGAGGCGTACATCATCAGTTGTTATAATTAAGTAAGGGTTCTTCTTCTTCCGTGGTCGTTTTCAAACTCCTGCAGATTAGCAGGAGATCGCAGTATGGTGTGTCATGGATTACAGCCTAGCTGCTACATATACGTATTGCATTCTGACACATCCGACTTCAGCATGGCTTATGACTCTATTTGACCCTAACTAGGATGAGATAGTCAGATCCACTCCAAAACCTCCTTCGTCAATTATTACGACATGAATAAACGGCGATATGTAGCTACTCCCCTATCCAGCCCGGCAACACACAGGGCGAAGTAAAGCCATTATTAGGAAACACGTATGCACCTGGAGTGCTAAGAATTAGTCAGCATATGCATTCAAACATGCAAACCACTGTTTGAGTAGAAGATGAATTACATCTGAGAAAAGGGACTTTGTTTGCTCATTGAATTGAACGATTTTATCACCACTGTCATGACGTTTTCACGGGAATGGAATCATTGTTCGTCAGATCTTTCTTTAAAATCCAAAACAATTTAAAATCATTCAGTGTATCAATTCGTAATGTGAAATTAGGAGATTAAAAGTCCCCTTTCGGTGAGTATCGTTCAACAGTGGTCATGCGTCTACTTTAGTTATATTAGAGTGTTTGTCCATACGCAATGTATTCCTTCAATGCAGACACAGGAAGACGGATTCAGGCTTTTCAAAACAAGCGATGCTGACGTTTGTTCAAAATTATTTATATAGAACACACAACAAATGTATGTGTCCGGTAGCAAATAAATACACTTAGGCAGTGATGAAACAGCGTAAACTTGTTTAGTTTGGGCATGAAACGAGACGCGACTCCCTTTTTAAAATTATTTATCAAGGAACTATCAAGGAGGAGGAAGAGAGAAGAGCCCACAAAATCCTGGAAAGATAACACCAGGGAATAATCTGGGAGCGACTTTTCTACAGTCCTATCGCCGAAAACCGAGATGTGAATCGTTTTTTTTGTTTGTGGTGCTGATGTATCCAGTGTGGTAACACAACGATCCTGACGGGTTATGAGTCTTTTTATTATTATTATTATTATTATTATTATTAATGTATTCTTGTTTACTACATTCATAATTTTAGATCTTTGCTCTGGATGAGGAAGGTATAAATCTATCACCGTTGTCCTATCATACCAACAATTATACACCAGTAAATTGTCAATAGATAGCATGCCAATATACTGATGTGTTATTATTTTGGGAGTCACACATCATTTCATCTCTACAATCACTTTTAATTATTTGGTGCAACATTCAGAAAACACAACATTGCTCATAGGGCTGTAAAAACGAGATGAACTTAAGCTCTGGCCATGGTTCTATGCGCTTGCTACCATCGTGTACGTGAAGCTCTAGCTTGGAGCAGGTGGCCCATGGAGCAGGACATACATGGAACCTGATAAAAAGCAGCTCTGTGCAGCATGTGAAAACGACACCGACAGCCAAATATCCGCCAAATATTTTTGCTCTGCATAATTGGAGAGTCTGCCTGGATGGTTGAGAATGCATAGATAGTTGTCCACTCATCCAAGTGATCGTGGTCTAGGGCTGACTGTAAATGATGCATTGCAGGAGAACTATTTTTCATGAATTCTGCGTGTCGCAACAAGGCAAACCAGAAAAATATATCCTCACTGAGTAGACTTCTTCTCCAAGCATCGCACACAGATTAATGTTTAAGTTCTCTGGGTATGAAATCACACTGTCGCACACTGAGGAAAGTTGAAGTCTTCTCGGTATGAAATCACACTAGGAATAGCACACTGCTAAAAGTTGAAGATTTCTGGGTATGAAATCACACTGTCGCACACTGAGGAAAGTTGAAGTCTTCTCGGTATGAAATCACACTAGGAATAGCACACTGCTAAAAGTTGAAGATTTCTGGGTATGAAATCACACTGTCGCACACTGAGGAAAGTTGAAGTCTTCTCGGTATGAAATCACACTAGGAATAGCACACTGCTAAAAGTTGAAGATTTCTGGGTATGAAATCACACTGTCGCACACTGAGGAAAGTTGAAGTCTTCTCGGTATGAAATCACACTAGGAATAGCACACTGCTAAAAGTTGAAGATTTCTGGGTATGAAATCACACTGTCGCACACTGAGGAAAGTTGAAGTCTTCTCGGTATGAAATCACACTAGGAATAGCACACTGCTAAAAGTTGAAGATTTCTGGGTATGAAATCACACTGTCGCACACTGAGGAAAGTTGAAGTCTTCTCGGTATGAAATCACACTAGGAATAGCACACTGCTAAAAGTTGAAGATTTCTGGGTATGAAATCACACTGTCGCACACTGATGAAAGTTGAAGTCTTCTCTGTATGAAATCACAATGAGAATAGCACACTGCTAAAAGTTGAAAACTTCTGGGTATGAAATCAAGCTCTCTAGAAGTTTTCCCGCTGGAAAAAAAATACATGAGTTTCACTGCTCGCAGAAACGTCTCCAGTTCACACAAGGATAAAGGATCTTTGTTTCTTGCGAGAGTCCACGACAATGAAAGAGCAGACACATTAGAGCCGAAAGAACCAATATTTGTTTGAACCAATATTAGGTTCATATTAGGAGAATTTGTTATGAACAAGAATGACACATTAAGATCTTCTTTACATGAATATGTTCTAAATGAGGACAACAGACTAGAAAAGAAGTGTAAATTACTCACGGAACAAGAAAAACAGAGCGACTGAGAGGGATTATCTAAGGTATGTTGTGTGTGAGCGTGTGGATGTGTGTGTGTGTGGATGTTTGTGTTTAATCAGCGAGCTACGAGAACAACCAGCATGCATACTCTTCATCGTGTTCTTGCAATGACCGAGCACCTATGGGTTTTCCCCGATTGCATAAACGTCAACTAAGAAAACTAAACTACTAAACTAAACTAAACTACTGAATTAAACTATTAAACTAACCAGAACTACTAAACTAAAATATAACACTAAATCAAACTACTAAAATAAACCTACTAAATTCAACTATTCAACTAAACTATACCACTAAATTATACTACTAAACTAAACTACTAAACAAAACCGAGCTGTTGCTCAAAATATCCTGGATTCAAATAAACAAAACATAACACAGACCTGATCATTTTAATAAACACACCTCACAAAGTGATGTTAATTGTGTCTACTGTTTATTATTTATTGCACTTGGACCGACCATATGATACTGGGACATGAGAATGATGCATATATTAGCGGCACTGAACCTGTAATGGAAGTGTAAGAAGCGGCTAAACATGATTGACAAAGGCTAGACTTCCTATCCATAGAAGGTAAAAGTGAATAACATGCTGAAGTTGGATGTGTCTTAATGGTTGCTATAAAACACTACATAAAACATTTTAGGATCCAGGTTATGTGCCATTAATCCCCAAGAGTTTTAGAATGATCAACAAAGAAACGAATATCTTCACTTAGTCAAAACAAAACCACAAAGATTAGGAACCTCTCTTAGAGAACACATTACGGGATAGAAAATAACTCACTTCCACAGTAAATAATTGCATCAATGATTCATATCGATCTCTTTGTGCTGAATATGCTTTCATTAACGAAGCTATAATAGGATATATGTAATTATGATTATCTTTATATGAACATTCCTATAATCTGATGAAGGAAGGATCAATCACACATTATGCCAAGCTGATGTATTAAGGATCAATCAAATATTCTGCTAAACTGATGTATGAAGGATCAATGGCACATTCTGCTAAGCTGTTGTATGAAATATCACTGAAACATTGGGTTTGAACATCGTATCACAGTTCTATACTGTCATTCCGTGGATGATATGTAAAGACCGTCAGAAAATATATACACATTTCAAGAAAATAAACACAGTTTCAGGTAGTATGTTTATTCAGCCATCACGGTATAAATGGTTACCTTCAGCCATCTTGATAGAACTGTTTACCTACAGTTATTGTGAGAGAACTTTCTCCCTCAGCCATCGTGACTTAACTGTTTGCCTTCAGCCATTGTGAGAGAACTGTTTACCCTTAGCCATCGTGAGAGAGCTGTTTTAACTTCAGCCATTGTGAGAGAACTGTTTACCTTCAACCATCTTGAGAGAATTGTTTACCCTTAGCCATCGTGATAGAGCTGTTTTAACTTCAGCCATTGTAAGAGAACTGTTTACCATGTTCCACAACAAAGACACTAGATTCTTTTAAGCACGTAATTCCGTAGCTTCAAACAATACTCCCAAGATACTGCCTATAAAATCCACTTTAAAACCAAGATTTTGAGCGGAATTCGAACTAGCGACCTCTCTAGCACAAAGCCCACGGCTTAATCACTATACCTGGAAGATCCCCTAATAATAGAAGTGTGTCACTGGTCTGAAACCAGCCCATATTGGAGCAGAGAATAGCGACACTATTACCTGCCATGCACGTAGTAAGAGTCGACAAAGAAATAAATGGGTTTACATCTGGCTGTCCTATCCCATAGAGGAGTACAGTGTCCCAGACAACATTCTGAAGTCGGATGTGCCAGGCTGAAAGTCGCAATCGCAGCATCGTTGTAATACATAATGCATGACGTTTATTTCTCGGGTCTACGTCCTGCTAATATGTAAAGGTTTGAAAAGGAAAGCAGATGAAGAAGAATAAGCGGAAGACATATGTATCACATAACTTCTATAGTACTCGATGAATTAACAAGCCGATATATACTAGTAACTATTAAAAGATACCGAAAATGCTATTTGTTTTCAAGCTTTAAATGATTATGTACCCGAGCTTTTCTTCAATCCAGAACGGGTGTACAAGTTCGCGAGGTCCCATTGTTTTGATGATGTGATGTTCATTGCGCAGTTTTCGTGCATCGCGTGCAAAATAGCAAATAAATACATTCTGATTGTTAAATGTCAAAATAGGTTAACATTCATCATCATCATCAAGTGCCGTCTCCGCAACGAAGGTTGGCTGCAACGTATCTCCAACATCTCCTGTCTCTTGTCTTAGTGGTGCACTCTGCTAGACTGTAACCTGTCCATCGTGTAATGTTACTCTCCCACTTGTATCTCTGCCTACCTCTTGCTCGCTTCCCTTTGACTTTACCCTCAAGTAAGGTCTTCAATAGGGTGTCATGTCTTTTAATGTGTCCAAAGTATTTTATTTGCCTGATCTTTATTTCTCTTAATAGTTCTTTCTTCATATTAAGTGTTTTTAGCACCTCTTTATTTGTTTTCTTCTCTTTCCATGATGTTCTCCCTATTCTTAACATTAGGTTAACATTAGGTTAACATTAGAAATACATTAACAAAGTTTAGGTGAGTAAAAGGCATTCTCTGGTTTTTAGCGAAATGTCTGCTACTTTATTTGTCATGCCTCGCTGACGTTAGGAAATAGGACAAAATGACATAAACATCCAATAATACTAACATATGACATCTGTGACAAAAACATGCAATGATATCCACATATGGCATATATGACATAAACATCCAATGATACTAACATATGACATATATGTCAAAAACATACAATGATACTAACATATGAGATATGTAACATAAACATCCAAAAATACTAACACTTAATGACAAAAACATTCAATAACACTAGCATCTGACATATATGAAATAGACATCCAATAATACTAATACTGAATGACAAAAACATCCCCATACTAACACTGAATGACAAAAACATTCAGTGATACTAAGTGAATGACAAACACATCCACATACTAACACTAAATGACAAAAACATACAATGATACTAACACTGAATGAAAAAACATCCTATGATACTAAACCTGAATGACAAAACATGCAATGATACACAAAACTACAAAAATAATGTGACATGGGAAATTAAACAGAGAAGTCTTCAATGTTTCAAAATGTAACTGCGAAGTTTGTGGTAGCTGGACTACCAGATCCGCTACCTCCACTATTGTGTATGGTTAAAATCAATTATTTAATAAATTTGCCCGAACCTCCACGGTTGAAATGAACGCACCTAAACATAAGAGGTAGATTTCATTTAGCCAAAGGAGACAACAGTACGTTTTTGCGTTTTTATCGATTATAATTGCCTCGGAAACGATTGGTACATTAACTATTATCGCAAATGACAATTATCAGTGGTTCTTTCAAGGGACTCATTATTTCCCCACAAACCTCATCAATCTGTAAAACTTATTACATCTGTATATAGAAGTCTTGCCAGGGTGTAATTAACGTGAACTAGAAGACAACAATAGAAAGTATCATCTATCATTCCTGTAAGAGAGAGTTTGTGATTTCCGTCGTGAGACGAGGATATGTTTATTTATGAAGTTGTGTTGTGAATTTTCACTTTTAGATCAGGTCCATCATGTCAAATTTGAAGAGCTGTGGTTGCAAATTCAAAAAAGTCATCTACAGTTGTTTGAACTAATAGAAGGATCCAGTCTTTGAACTAATAGAAGGATCCAGTCTTTGAACTAATATAAGGATCCAGTCTTCATCTGTATCAGTGTTGTAGAAATAAGAGAATGGATCACAACCTTGCTTGGTGAATGTATCACTTGAGATCTGTAGTTGTAATCTTCTAGTTACAAGACTGGTCTGAGATCTGTAGTTGTAATCTTCTAGTTACAAGACTGGTCTGAGATCTGTAGTTGCAATCTTCTAGTTACAAGACTGGTCTGAGATCTGTAGTTGTAATCTTCTAGTTACAAGACTGGTCTGAGATCTGTAGTTGCAATCATCTAGTTACAAGACTGGTCTGAGATCTGTAGTTGCAATCATCTAGTTACAAGACTGGTCTGAGATCTGTAGTTGCAATCATCTAGTTACAAGACTGGTCTGAGATCTGTATTTTGCAATCATCTAGTTACAAGACTGGTCTGAGATCTGTGTTTTGCAGTCATCTAGTTACAAGACTGGTCTGAGATCTGTAGTTGCAATCATCTAGTTACAAGACTGGTCTGAGATCTGTGTTTTGCAATCATCTAGTTACAAGACTGGTCTGAGATCTGTAGTTGCAATCATCTAGTTACAAGACTGGTCCTGAGATCTGTAGTTGCAATCATCTAGTTACAAGACTGGTCTGAGATCTGTAGTTGCAATCATCTAGTTACAAGACTGGTCTGAGATCTGTAGTTGCAATCATCTAGTTACAAGACTGGTCTGAGATCTGTAGTTGCAATCATCTAGTTACAAGACTGGTCTGAGATCTGTAGTTGCAATCATCTAGTTACAAGACTGGTCTGAGATCTGTATTTTGCAATCATCTAGTTACAAGACTGGTCTGAGATCTGTGTTTTGCAGTCATCTAGTTACAAGACTGGTCTGAGATCTGTAGTTGCAATCATCTAGTTACAAGACTGGTCTGAGATCTGTGTTTTGCAATCATCTAGTTACAAGACTGGTCTGAGATCTGTAGTTGCAATCATCTAGTTACAAGACTGGTCCTGAGATCTGTAGTTGCAATCATCTAGTTACAAGACTGGTCTGAGATCTGTAGTTGCAATCATCTAGTTACAAGACTGGTCCTGAGATCTGTAGTTGCAATCATCTAGTTACAAGACTGGTCTGAGATCTGTAGTTGCAATCATCTAGTTACAAGACTGGTCTGAGATCTGTGTTTTGCAATCATCTAGTTACAAGACTGGTCTGAGATCTGTGTTTTGCAATCATCTAGTTACAAGACTGGTCTGAGATCTGTAGTTGCAATCATCTAGTTACAAGACTGGTCTGAGATCTGTAGTTGCAATCATCTAGTTACAAGACTGGTCTGAGATCTGTAGTTGCAATCATCTAGTTACAAGACTGGTCTGAGATCTGTGTTTTGCAATCATCTAGTTACAAGACTGGTCTGAGATCTGTAGTTGCAATCATCTAGTTACAAGACTGGTCCTGAGATCTGTAGTTGCAATCATCTAGTTACAAGACTGGTCTGAGATCTGTAGTTGCAATCATCTAGTTACAAGACTGGTCCTGAGATCTGTAGTTGCAATCATCTAGTTACAAGACTGGTCCTGAGATCTGTAGTTGCAATCATCTAGTTACAAGACTGGTCTGAGATCTGTAGTTGCAATCATCTAGTTACAAGACTGGTCTGAGATCTGTGTTTTGCAATCATCTAGTTACAAGACTGGTCTGAGATCTGTAGTTGCAATCATCTAGTTACAAGACTGGTCCTGAGATCTGTAGTTGCAATCATCTAGTTACAAGACTGGTCTGAGATCTGTAGTTGCAATCATCTAGTTACAAGACTGGTCCTGAGATCTGTAGTTGCAATCATCTAGTTACAAGACTGGTCTGAGATCTGTAGTTGCAATCATCTAGTTACAAGACTGGTCTGAGATCTGTGTTTTGCAATCATCTAGTTACAAGACTGGTCTGAGATCTGTGTTTTGCAATCATCTAGTTACAAGACTGGTCTGAGATCTGTAGTTGCAATCATCTAGTTACAAGACTGGTCTGAGATCTGTAGTTGCAATCATCTAGTTACAAGACTGGTCTGAGATCTGTAGTTGCAATCATCTAGTTACAAGACTGGTCTGAGATCTGTGTTTTGCAATCATCTAGTTACAAGACTGGTCTGAGATCTGTAGTTGCAATCATCTAGTTACAAGACTGGTCCTGAGATCTGTAGTTGCAATCATCTAGTTACAAGACTGGTCCTGAGATCTGTAGGTGCAATCATCTAGTTACAAAACAGTTATAACTGTTCTTATTTGTGGTTTCTGGACCCGCCGACCAACTGCGATTTCTGAGTACCCCTAGCAAGATGTCAAGACCGTTCATTGTATGTACCCAACAAGTCCTACATATAGCTGTTTGCACCGACGATATCTACGCAGCAGACGTAAGTCGTGGGACTGACTAATCCGATCAGACAATGTAGTGGTCTTTTTCTTTACTATGAAATATCTAATGATGAAGCTAGTTCTATCTAATGTTTTAAATGCTGTCCTGTTCAGATGGAGAACATGTGAACTATCTCTCCCTCTTTCTGTCTCTCTTTCTCTCTCTCTCTCTCTCTCTCTCTCCCTCTCATGTGACATTATTTCCAGAACATAGTCTTATTGATTATCTAAATACTCCGAGATTCTGGGCGAGTTGTCCTGCTGCAGCTTAAGTACATGTTTGTGCAATCTGATATATCACTGCATGATTGTCGTCTGTGGCGCTCTCTTCCCCTGTTGCCATTAACTCTGCCAGCAGCTATTAATCTTTCCATACTTTATCTATCTCTTTATATGATCAAAAAAGATACTTTCTAGTAAGGATAGTGTTAAGGGGCCTGCTCTCTTCGACGTTTATTGATCTTAACACTTCTTGATTTGTCTTTTTAGCTCTTCAGTATACCTACAATTCTTCTGTAGTATCTCATTTCGAAAGCAGCTATTCTCTTTGCTATTGTTTTATTTAGTGTCCATGTCTCGCAACTGTATATTGCCACTGGAAATACGCATGTTCTGAGCATATATAGTGTAGCCTTGCTACTGTTACCTTGCCATAGATTTTTCATTTGCGCAAATTTCAGTGTCGCCATTGCAATTCTTCTCTTGATTTCCACAGCAGTCTCCTGAGCTATTTATTTTTATGCAAATACTGAAAATTTGTTACGTCCCCGAGTTCCAAATTGTCAATTAATATCTTTGGTTGTACTTTCACTTTATCTATTGTCCTACTTTTTGTTTTATTCATATTTAAGAACATATTTTGGACTAAACTGTGTTATTTTGTTGATAGTAACATTTGCGTTTGACCATCTCCGTTTGTTGTTGAGCGAACTGTGTCGTAAGGATGTCTGATTAACTATTGTGAACTATTTAACCCTATTAACTGTTTAACCCCAAGTAGCATACCGGACAGTTACAAGTGAGAACATTTAATTTGTCAAACCTGCTGAAGTAGACGTAACAAATGATAATATTATATTAATCTTATCGTGTAGGCAAAATATATTTATATGTGTTTACAAAAATATTAGTCATGGATGCAGAAACATAACATTTTATTTATAAACCAAACATCATTGTGTTGTTTGTGAAATATGTAGTTTCTATCTATAATAAACTGTATTGTGTGACGTTCTTGTGTTGATTATTGGAGTGTTTTTTTGTGGAACTTGTATGATAGAAATACGATAATGTACTATTGCTCTGTGTCTCTAAAGTTAAGTACTACTTCACAACACCTTTATGGATTGAGGATCACGAGATTATCCTTGGAATCTCAACTGTCTTTCATCCTTAACGCCGGACTTTCGTCATTTCATTATCAGTCTGGACTTACTGGAGTGGGGTGTAAGATGTAGTAGGAAGGACGCGTAAGATGTAGTTGGAGGGACGGGTAAGATTTAGTAGGTGTGACGTATAAGATGTAGTAGGAGTGACGTGTAAGATGTAGTAGGAGGGACATGTTACATCTAAAGAGTGTCATGTAAGATGTAGTATATGGGACGCTTAAGATGTACGACAAACGGGTAAGATGTAGTAGGTGGTCGGGTAAAATTAACTAGGAGTGACAGGTAAGATTTAGTAGAAGGGACTGTACGATTTAGTATGAGTGACGTGTGCGAGTATGCAGGACGGACGAGTAAGATATAGGAGGAGGGTCGAGTAAGATGCATTAGGAGGGAAGAATACGATGCAGTTAGAAGATGGGAAAGATGTGGTAGGAGGGACGGGTAAGTTGTATTAGGAGCAACAGGTAAGTTGTAGTAGGTGTGACGGGTAAGATGTTGTAGAAAGAACAAGTAAGACGCAGTTGAAGGTACGGGTAAGATGTTGTAGTATGAGCAGGGAAACATATAGTACGAGGAACGAGTGAGACGCGATAGAATGTGGGTAAAACGAAAAGAATCGAGAATTTAAAAAAAATGATTGTAAAAACGATTAAAACTATGTAGATAGCTCGTACAAGACTTCGTAGAAGGCATTTATAATATTATGGAAGTCACAGATACGACTTTGTAGAAGGCACGATACAACTTTGCAAAAGTCACGAATAAGACTTTTGAAGAAAACACGATAAGAGTTTGTAGAGGACACTGATAAGACTTTGTAGACGGTACGGATACCTCTTTGGGGTTCGCGCCGATAAGACTTTGTAGATGGTGCGGATAAGACTGTGTAGATGGCGCGGATAAGACTGTGTAGACAACGATAAGACTGTGTAGATGGTGCGGATAAGACTGTGTAGACAACGATAAGACTGTGTAGATGGTGCGGATAAGACTGTGTAGACAACGATAAGACTGTGTAGACGACATAAGACTGTGTAGATGGTGCGGATAAGACTGTGTAGATGGTGCGGATAAGACTGTGTAGATGTTGCGGATAAGAATATGTAGAAGTCTCGGATAAGACTTTGTAGACGACACGGATACGACTTTTGTTGGAGACACGGATAAAATTTGTAGAAGGCGCGGTTAAGACTTTGTAGAAGAAACAGATAAGACTGTAGAAGTCATGATTAGAATTTGTTGAAGGCAGAGATATGACTATGAAAAAATCACAAATTATACTTTGTAGATGGCACGGATAAAACTTTACAGAGGGCACGGATAAGATCTTGTAGAAGGCACAGATAAGACGTTATTATTTTTAAAAAACAACTAAAATTTCCAGTTGAAATCAGATTTAAAAACATAATATAAGATTTTTACTCAAGATGTACGTCTCACGGGAAATTGAGACAAAAATATGAGAAGTAGTAGTACGTTTATGTTGTGGATGTGTGAATTATTAGTTTCAGTTAACAAGTAAACTTGAGAATCATTTTCTTATATTTCTCGTTGCTGCACGTACCAACATATGCAACAAAACAGGGGAAAACAGATTTCAGAATTAGTTCTGCAAATGTTAAAGAACGGAAGTGTGTTAAGTTAAAAATATAAAATAAAGTTTAAATGAGAAAACAAAATTGTTAAGAAGCAGCTTGCTAATTTAAGCTTACCTGTAATATTTTAGTGGTGAGAAAAATCGCAGTGAGGTGCATTGGTGAACATTCCAGACAATGGTACTAATACATTTTGCTGGAAAATGTAAGCACGTAGTATCGGGATGAACACACTTACACACGTACGAACACGCACGCAAGCACACACGTACACACACGCGCGCGGTCACACACTATCTAGTTGCTTACACTAACGCTAACCTACTTCGTGCAACTGTGCATTGCATGGTTACATGTACAAATGTAATTATGTGTGGGTGCATGTGTGAGTGTGTGCGTATCTGTGTATAAATATTAGGGTAAGTAAACATAATCTCGTGTGACCCATTTCACTAGTTACAACAAGGTATCAATTATGTATACTTTCATATTTTATCGCTATATACAGCCTAAAGGTATTACGAAAAGTGTATAAAATTCCAGGGGTTTGAGGTATCCAGATGACACAGTTCTGATTGCCAAAAAGTGATAAAAATCAACAAGAACTAATCAACATAGTACATATAGAAAGAAAGACCTTTTCTTCAATACTTCAGTCATAAGTTATGGTATTTTGTAAGAAGCAAAATCATACACTGTGCAAGATCACAGCGAATGACTGGATACTCAAACAGGACCAGCAATCCACAATTTTAGCAGCAACAACGACATCAGATGGAGGAAGTTCAGCAGAGATAAAAAAAAACAACTGAATACGTCAGTATTCCTAAAAATGATTCTTCTTGATTCTTGATTAGAAACTGTCTTCACAGCGCCCGGGTCATTCCCATAAGTGTTCCGCCCTCCGTTCCAGCAGCTATCTCAGTGTATGTGGATTCAGAGTCCCGGGCAGGCTTGATTGTGTGATCTTCGGGACTTTCCAAAAAAATTGCTTTTCCTTCCGTCACTTCTAATATACTCCCATTCCTAACATTGTCTGTATGTGTACATTATCAACCTCATTGACATCATCTTCATCTTGAAATGAATTTATTACTGCCTTCACTAAGTCTGCTGTATCCTAACAATGAAGAATATTATATGTAGTATGTCTCTGTCAGTTGAGGAAGACAGTTCTTCACAGCTACATAGCACATATCTTAACATATAAATGCGAGCTTTGAACTTTACATAAAGAGGATAGTGGAAAATAAGAGGCTCGTCATATGAGGGTATATAGAATAATGATGAGAGTATATACAATAATGATGAGAGTATATACAATAATGAAGAAGGTATATAGAATAATAGAGTATATAGAATAATGATGAGAGTATATAAAATAATAATCCCCTATGAAATTCGTAGTATGTAACAGTGTTGTTTTTCTCTTGGGCGCCAGCAACAAACAAGCAATGCAGATATCCATCTTAATTGATATCGTGTATGTTAACTCAATACATAGTTCTATGCTAAAGATAACTGAAAGATAATGGATTGCTTTCTCCAGCAGAGTTTATTTATGTTGTTTATGTTGTCCCTTAGTTATGTTATTTCATCGCTAATGACGAAAGTAAATCACGTGTTAGTCCAATGCATCTCGAGAAATGCTCTATCCCAGGGGTCAGCAACCTATGGCACGCGTGCCACACTTGGCACGCCAAGCGATTTCAAATGGCACACAGACTCTTCTCGTTTACTGTATAAAGTTGATTATAAATCGATTAGCGGGGCTTCCTCTCTCATTTCGGTACTTGAGCGTAGCAGGATCTCAGCCACAGGCGTATCTAGACTTGTTATATATTATACATATTTACATATTATTGAATATCACTATATATTAATTAATTAAAATATAAAAATTTAATATATGGTAAAATAAGAATATTGGCCTCGAGTTGTATAAAATGTGATATAGGATATGTGATGTTGGCACTCGGAATAGTTTGAAACCTTAAGTTGGCACACAGTTAGCAAAAGGTTGCCGACCCCTGCTCTATCCGACCCACCAATCTAAAACGATTACTCACCTCTTGTCTAAATTTATAAAGAGTATGTGATTAATGGAGGTTTATCATTTACTGAACATCGGTTATAATAAATGAGGTAGAAGCATGACGGAGAGAGATGATAGAAAAAAAAACAGCTTTCGGGTTTTCGTCATTGAATATTAGAAGAAAATCATATCTAACGGTCACACAACACAATATGCAGGTAGCTATAAAAAGATATGGTTGTCTTTCGATAGTGATTCTGAACGTAGGCCATATGGCTACCAGTAGACAACTGAAATGTACAAGGGGACAATGAAAAACAATTTTAAAAGTGAAAAATCATGACACGACACATTTCTTTGAACGGATTGTATCTTACTAATCTGCATCAGCTGTGAGATAGAACGAAGCAGAAGTATAGATGAGGAATAAAAAACATTAGAAAAGTGTTAAGAAATATTTAGATTAAAAAGTGTGGCAACACTGTAGTCACACATGAGATGCACAATTAACACAACAATACAGTAGACTTAAAATGGCAACATTTCAAAACTATTACAAATAAGATGATGCGTTGTTATATTTTTGAATAATACATGTAATTTTTAATGTATTGCTTAAATACAATGTAATACCTCTAGATTATGTATAACTGACACTAAAACAGATAATTTCAATGTCTAGTTTAGTTTTCTGAATTTATGTTGACGTACTCTGGTCAACCCCATAGATACTCAATCTCACTAGCACATGACGAAGTGTATGCATGCTGTTGGTTCCTATAGCTCGCTGGTTACACACACATTTTATATGCCCACTCATTCTCTTAATTCTGCTTCCCCATGGGTAAATATAAATACTTTGAGTAGTATTATCATGTCTCCGTTCAGTCTAATGTCATGATTTAGAAAATATTCATGTGAAGATCTTAATATCGTTGTTATCCGTAACGTAATGTTGGTACTTTCGAAGCCAGTATGTCGTGTCTTTCATTGCTGCGAACTCCTGAATGTGAAGGGCAGTAAATCGACAGTATTCCCAGAATATCAACACATGCAATGTACTCCACCCACTCATTTCGGAACCATCAATTCTAAACTTCTAATCATAGATTGAGATTCTATTACTAATAAAAAAAACCCAATGTTTGTGTGCAGAAATCCATTTGAGTGCCGCTATGACTATCTTGATTTCTACTCTCATGCCGTAAGTTACTGCCTGTTAAGCTCTATCCTGCCCCTTCACTGTTCTACCCCATGATTTGGCTGTAATGCCCCACCCTCATTTTTTACCAGGAATCACCAAACTGTAAGTGTATACAACAACACCACCATATGTGGTATTATCACAGAGCAATTGTTGCATTGATAGTTCCACTTTCCCATTGTACCACGTTCTGCACTGCCTGCCCAGAGTAATAGTGACATGCATATAGTTTTCCATTACCTCACCAGTGTTTATCCACTCATCTTGTCAAAGATTCAGTTGTGGTAATCAGTGTTTATCCACCATCTAGCTAACGCATTAGTTGTGGCAACCATTAATTAATCACTCCTCTAACCAATGTATCAGTTGTGGTAACCATTGTTTATCCACTCCTCTAACCAATGTATCAGTTGTGGTAACCATTGTTTATCCACTCCTCTAACCAATGTATCAGTTGTGGTAACCATTGTTTATCCACTCCTCTAACCAATGTATCAGTTGTGGTAACCATTGTTTATCCACTCCTCTAACCAATGCATCAGTTTTGGTAACCAGTGTTACCAAAGGAAAAGGAATTGAAAGTACAGCTCATTTGTTCTCTATGGTAGATTATGATATAGCAACACCGAACAATAGTCTGTGTGTGATAGGTATGTGCCTCACCATAAGAAATCCTTTTTTTAATTTTAATTAAAATTAAATTATATCTTTTTTAAACATTTAATAATAAAAACAATAAATTGGAATCTATATAGTAGAAGGGCATAAACAAGGTCATACATTATACAAGTAAATTTAGAAAATATTCACACTCATCGATACTTGCAAGTTCAGAGATAATTAACGCCCTAACATGTTCATATGTAGAAAAAAATATGATGAAATCTGTTTTTAAAAAAAATTACAACATGTATATGAAGTCCGTAGAAGATATATTTATAGGTTATCCGGGGCAATAAACAGGTTAAGAAATCGCCAATGCACTGTGGTATCATTTATCGCAAATACGACAATATTACCTGGAACACATATCTTTACGTCATTGATAATATCAAACAAGAAACGTCAAGACGTGATAGGAATACTACGCGTTGAAGGGGGTTGGTACTGAAAGGACATTCTAATAAGAAAATGGACCGCCGAAGACGGATGTGTTGTGTCATTGGCGCAAATATAACGGCAACACAACGCATTTCCATTCTCTGGACTACATTCAACTGGAAATCTTGTAGGATCATTGTCCTGTTACAAGAGAAATCCAGTGGGAGTTTGAGAATGAACGCTGAAGACGAAGAAGAACAAGAAAATGGAAATTTTGGCCACATACAGTTCATGAAAAAATTATTAATGAATAGTATGGGTTACTGATAGCAGGGATAAGGGCCGCCCACGACGACGATGGATACACGATATCCTAGATTATTTTAAAATGCTCCTCGATTCGGAAAGATAACTCGTCCAGAATCGTAAAGAGTTCTAAATTTGCATAAAGAACAACACGTTGTATCACGATTATGTTACTTGAAGACGATTTGCGAATATAACAGTGTTTAACAGTTAATATTGCACTGTAGTATAACGTACCACAAATTCAACGGTATTACTTGGAATAAATATCGTAGTTTAGTTTAGTTTTCTGAATAGACTTTGATGCAATCAGGGGTGTCGATACGGCGTCATTGGTGTGCTTTATATAAAATAAAGGTCGCCCGTTCGTTATCGTTAGACTGTCTTCCGAAGAAAAAATTAATGTGAAAACTTTTTGTGAAAAAGCACCACTGGAGGGATTTTGTAGTTGTTTGCTTTCTTGCCCGTCTTTTGGACAACTTTCTAATACTAAATTTCATTCTCCGATATGCAAAGACCCCTTATCTATATGTTTAGCACCCCCTATCTACGAACCTGGGTGCAATCTAGGCAAACCCATGTTCATTTCACGCGTTAGACGCTTCCTCCGCCATCCTGTTCTGCGCACTCGGAGTTAATTCCATATTCTTTAAGTATGTTTATCATATTTCGTTCTAGTCTAGTGGCCGAATATATTAAATGCTATTGTTTTGATTTTAATACGTTCTTCTTGTCTATAATTCATTTTCCTAGTATTTGTGATTTCGTTTCCTCTGATTCCTGCATGTCCAGGACAATGACATGATAATGTTAATATAATAGTGATAACATTATAATAATACTGATTTTTTAATAATAAATATCATAGCATATTTAAAATGTAGCGATAAGTTAAACATTTAATAGAACACTGTAGCAATCCCACAAGACAGTTATTACGCGAAACACGTATCATTCCATAAGTTAGAATATAACAGTAGTATAACATGTACAAATAATAGGATAGTAGTATACCGTGTACAAAGATACTACATTATTTCCTTGGCCACTGTTGTTCAGTGATGAGTTGTGGAATAAAGACACAAATATCTTTGGAGATAGAGAACAAATGGTAGAAAATGATGGTGAATAGGATACACACGGAAAGAAGACAACAGAAATGGACAACTGATGGGATGGACACCGTAAAGAAAGAGGAATTACAAAACAAAATTAGACAATAATCGGATAGAAACCTAGAAGAAAGAGGAACTTTAGAAGAAGTAGAAAGACGGAACAAAAACTGTGAAAAAGAGACTACATCAGATTTGAGATCGTGGGCACAACTGAAAAGGACGATTCTGCACAGAAATCGTTGAATGGCAATAGTTGCGGGCATTCTACACTCCAGAGGGAAATGGATGGAAAGAAAACAAGAAAACGTGTTAGTTCTTTTTATTATTATGGATTTAAACTTTGTGTGCATCTTTTATAAACAAATACAGATTTTTCTGGAACATAACATCACACGTTCGCTTAATACACGATAGTACAACATATTTGTAACAAAATTCGATAGTATAACACAATAAAACAATATAACATAACTAAATAGTACAGTATAACGTATAACAAATTCGTACGGTATTACTAGAACAAATAGTATAACATAATTCAGAAAAAAATAGTTTCATAAAAAATAGTACAAACTAGTACAGTATACCTTAGAACAAACTAGTACAGTATAACTTAGAACAAAATAGTACAATATAACTTAGAACAAACTAGTACAGTATAACATAGAAGAAACTAGAACAGTATAAATTAGAAAAATATAGTATATAGTATACTATGACATTAAATTAGTATATTACAGCTTAGAACAATACACAATTGAATCATACACAAAAACAGTACAGTGTGTATTACTTAGAATACTAAAAACAAAACTGCACTCTCTTCAACAAAGCAATTCATTTAACTAATAATAATGTTTACAAGAAACATACAATCACGTATTACCTTATCACAATTCAGAAAAATATATCCCACAGTATTAATTACAATTCCATTGAATCGATAACACAGCAAATTGAGTGTTACAATATAAGGTCGATAAGTTTTCTTTGCCAATAAAAAAAACAAGTGTTACTATAAAGAAGAATAAAACTTCGGAATATAATTGGAAGAAAGTGCTATTAATATAAACCAATTAAAATTCGAATTATAGAATTAGAAAGTGGTAGAATAAAATTGATTATAGATGTAGAATCAGCAATATGTTCCGTGTGAAAGTGCGTTGCACAAAACTGAAGTATATAAACTTAAGTTGTTCCTTTAGTAATGAATTACAATAAAACTCATCCAGATGAATAGATTTAAAGCAGAGAAAGTTGAGGCTTTTTTAATGAAGTATAAAAACAATGACAATCACACCTAACTACTTCTACGAGGATAATGATGCGGTCAGGACATGAGCCCAGCTGGCATACATTTCATGTTGTTTACTCCTGCTTCTTTTTATTCGTCAGACCGCGCGCGTGCGGTGGAGGAGGTGGGCGGTATCGGAACTAGCTTCGAATCGATATATGATCAGGTGTGTGAATGATTGTCTGCATATGGGGAAGTAAATGAGGGAATGTGTGCGCGTGTGAATGTATGTGTGTGTGAAATAGAGAGAGAGAGAGAGAGAGATATTAATAAGGTAGGACGATAACAGATTATTGAATAAAGGTATATATTCTTGTGTGATGACAAGTAGATGTTAAGTCGTGTTTTGTACGCCGTCACTGACCGCTTTTGATGACACAGTCTATGGTACAGAGTTACCGTCATTTATGCGCTTGATCACACGGGTGTTAAAGGAAACGGAGGGGCAGACAGACTTGAAAGCATAGCTGCAGTGACAAGTGTCAGTTCGATGTACCTTTCTGGTGTTAATTAAATCACTGAGTTAGTCCAATTGGAGGATGCTGGGTGTGCTTAGTCTGTGACAAGAGTACACGATCTGGGAGTGACGCGTGTTTCTGTAAGAAACGAGAGACATATAGGAATTTAAAAAAAAGAGTTACTAATCAACAAAACAAATAGTTAAGGGGTTTGATCAATTATGATTCATGGAGAAGGGTTGGTGAGACATTTCTGATGCACAGAGATGGGATGGTGGGACATCGCGCAAGGAAATGGGTTGGTGAGACATTTCTGATGTATGGAGGTGAGTTTGTGAGACATCTCGTATGCACTAAGATGGGTTGGTGAGACAATTTTGATACACGGATATAGGTTGGTGAAGCATTTCTGTGCAGTCTAATAATTTTGTAATGTTGTGTTTTTATGCCCTGTTTGTATTTGTTTCTTGATATAGGTCCCTTTCGGACCGCAAACTAGAAAAAGTCCTCGTTCCTGTTCTTATTGTTATTTTTTGATTATATTGATTTTACAATTTGGTAACCGGATTATATAGTAACATTATTATATTAGCACAATGTTTATCATGTTATGTCTGGGACATTTCTAATGAATGATTGAATTTTCTTGGAAAGCTGTTATATTATATTGCAGTGTCAGTACAGTATGAATCATACACTTTGTTGTGTTGGTAACACAACATACTAACTACTCTACCACCAACTAGACATATATTTATAAAATCCCTTTGTTCCTTGTCTGTAATAATTACATTTCGTACACAGGACTCAGTAGCAGAAACGGTGATTTCTTCCTGCAGTAGTGAAAGAACAACTTTTTGTAGCAGTGTAATCATAGGAGTTTTAACATACACACAGTTAATGTGTTTGTAAACATGTACTAAAATTATGTTTGACTGTAATTTTATTTCGGATAGTTGGATAAACTACATACTAAAATATCTTAATCTACACAATTATGTATGTGGTAACTGTTGATTCATTGAGTAATACTCGTATATGTTACAAGATATTACATATTTAGTATACCCCTATAGTATGCCCATAATCAAAGGTCACCTCGGAATAGAATCGTGTTTGCAACATACCTCCAACACTCTCTGTATTTTGCATTAGTGGTACATTATTATCGATGTATCTTCTCTATCTCATGTTGTTTCCTCCCATCTGTATCTCTTCCTAGATCTTGCCATCTCATGATGTTTCCATCCCATTTAAATCTATTCCTACCTCTTGACATGTGATGTTGTTTCCTCCCATTTCTATATCTTCCTAGATCTTGCCATCTCATGATGTTTCCCTCCCATCTATATCTCTTCCTAGCTCTCATTATCTCATTATGTTTCCCTCCCATTTCTAGCTCTTGCCATCTCATGATGTTTCCCTCCTATTTGTATCTCTTCCTAGCTCTTGTTTTCTCATGTTTCCCTCCCATTTCTATCTCTTCCTAGCTCTTGCCATCTCATGATGTTTCCCTCCCATTTGTATCTCTTCCTAGCTCTTGTTGTCTCATGATGTTTCCCTCCCATTTCTTTCTCTTCCAAGATAGAAAATATGTTCAAAATATGTTCAAATTATAGAACAACCGCTTTGATCAGCCAAGCCAGTAAAATACTATTCCACATTAAAATGAAAAACAAAATACATAACAAAATGAAAGATGAGATCCACTAAGCACATGCAGGGTTCAGAACTGGTAAATGCATGAGAGATCATATATTTAACATGAGGATGATCATAGAGAAATGTAGAGAGTATATCATCGAATTACACGCATACTTCATAAACTACACCAATACATTCGACCAATCACCATCAACTATGGGAAATAACGACCTATATAGATTTCCCAAAACACATCACACGACTAATAGTAGAGATGTAGACAGACCAAGAAGCAGCGGTAAAAGTTGAAGATGCAAGATCGGAGTGGTTCAATGTACAGAAAGGAGTAAGACAAGGCTGCACATTGCCACCATACGTGTTCTCATCTATGCAGAAAATATAATGAGAAACGTGAGACAAGAAACAATGAAGCCTCATTTTTGAGACCCGTAAATATAAGACGGCTGCATATACCAGAAATTAGATATGGAGACAACACAGTGTTATTAAAAGCAAAGAAACACGACCTACTGAACATAATTATGTTAACCCAAAAGTTCAGCGAACAGCAAAACATGTTTTAAATATGGAACAAAATAATGGCAACTGACAAAATTAAATCACATCCCAAAAAAATATTTTGAACTGCAATTTAGAAGAAGTCACACATTTTGATTAAATAGGAACTAATATAAACAATGCGGGTGGTTGCGCAGTTGAGATTAAGAGAAGAACAGCAATGGCGCTGTCACAATTAAAACAGCTGAAGAAATTAGGGAAGGGTACTAACATAAGATCCAAGTTGTATTTACTACGAACTTTCCTGTTGCAACATATGGATATGAAACATGGACACTAAATAAAATAGTGTCCAAGAGAATCATTTGAATTAAAGTGCTATAGAAGAGTTTTGAGAATAACATGGACAGCAACGGCAATACACTAGGAGGTGTTACGAACAATTAACATCCAGGAAAGCTGGCTTCTGAACACCATATTAAAGAAAAAGCTAGTTATATTTGGTGACATTAACATACACGACGGCATGGTGAGAGTGTTACTGGAGGGGATGCAAGAAGGCAACAAGGGCAAAGGCCGCCCAAGACGCCGTTAGGCAAAAGACATTCTAGAATGCATACATATGTCAGTGGTAGAGACAGAAAAACTTACTAAAAACCGCCGAGAATTCAAGATTTCACTAGGGAAGACTATGTTCTGTAAAGAATATGTCACCTGATGATTATTAGTTCATTTTCCAGCAGCTTGTTATTAAAACATCATTGTTTTCTTTTCACTCCATGAAGTTCTTCCTATTCTTGTATATATTCACATCTCAAAGGTATTATTTTTTTTTCTTTTTGTACTTTGCCGAATATCCATATTTTACAACCATTCAATATAGCGTGGATGTAGCATTTTACAGTTATAAATGTGTTTTATTTTTTTATGTGTTTTATTTGCATGTTAACTAATAATATTCTTATTGTAAATGAACACGTTTATAGCCATTACTATTCTTCTTTTAATCATCTATATCTCCGTGCAACATCTACCAGCATTTGTAAGTATTAGTCCAAGCTATATGAATATGACCTGTTGCATAATCTCTCCATGAATTTGTATGTTTAGCATTGCGTATATTTTCTGTCCAGCTATCAAATTGTTTGAATAATTAATTATTATTACTTAAAATTGATTTTATTCTGGTATCTTCAGCTAAATTGTATTATGTTGTTATTGATACCTGCATGTGTGGTGCATGGCCGAGAGGTTAGAATGTTGTTCCATCCCCGGTAAGGACTGTGTTTTTTTCTGTTCGATGGTAAATTTAAAAACTCACCCTGTGCATGACGTGGCAACAGCAAGTGCATATGGCCTTTATCGCACAGCTACAAAATCCCTCCCTGAAACTCCCTAACGGGAAACATGCAGTAATTTGGCAGATGACAGATACCCTAATATGTAGCAGATATAGAATATAATTTATAGAAAATGTATATGACAATATTGCAAAGAATCGATATTCGTAAATTGAAGTATTATATATATATATATATATATATATGTAACAGATACATACACCCGCATTCAAACCTTGTTTTTTAGAGTAACTTGGTTTGCGAGTGTTTTGAGAAATAAATTAAAACTTGGTAATACCTTTTACCCGAAAGAAACAAGCGATGTCTTGCTAAACTGGTTTTTGTGTGTGCCGAGCGTCGGTTACTTACAAACGAGGTATGCCAGTGTCCTACGTCTCATGATTTTATACCAAGTGTACATAAAGAATATGTACAGTATGAAAGAAGAAATAAATGTGATAAATGCAGAAAAATTAGTCACGAGCGCATCAAAGAACAACTACATGTTCTCGAATATATGGAGGCTATCATTAATAGGAATCACTACACACCACATTAGCTAATAGAAGATTGTACTGTAACAGAGAACTTTCTCTGTCAGAAGACAAATACGATACAGACCGAACTTGTAAGTAACCGACAAATATACCTCGACAGAAAACACAGAAGATGTCCAGGAATACCGTCTCAAATATAAGAATTTCAAGTATGAGAAATACAACTTTATAAGAAATGATTGATTTGGCTATTCCATCGATTTATATTGGCTGCCACACAAAGTATAATCAGAGTGACCAATGGAACGCAAGGGAATAGTTAAATAAGTAATTAAGAAGGCTAAATCGTATGTAACTTAGTGTAGGTCTTATATTATCAAGCATCAAGCCTCAATGCGAACAATGTATGTCGTGATATGATTGAGCGTATACGTGGCATCCACAGTGTTTTGAAGCACGTGGGAGGCTGTGAGACTGAAAGCAGTGTCCATGAGCTTAATTTCCATGAGCTCCGTATGCATGAGCTCAGTGTCCATGAGCTCAGTGTCCATGAGCTCAGTGTCCATGAGCTCCGTATCCATGAGCTCAGTGTCCATGAGCTCAGTGTCCATGAGCTCAGTGTCCATGAGTTCAGTGTCCATGAGCTCCGTATCCATGAGCTCAGTGTCCATGAGCTCAGTGTCCATGAGCTCAGTGTCCATGAGCTCCGTATCCATGAGCTCAGTGTCCATGAGCTCAGTGTCCATGAGCTCAGTGTCCATGAGTTCAGTGTCCATGAGCTCAGTGTCCATGAGCTCAGTGTCCATGAGCTCAGTGTCCATGAGCTCAGTGTCCATGAGCTCAGTGTCCATGAGCTCCGTATCCATGAGCTCAGTGTCCATGAGCTCAGTGTCCATGAGTTCAGTGTCCATGAGTTCAATGTCCATGAGCTCAGTGTCCATGAGTTCAGTGTCCATGAGCTCAGTGTCCATGAGCTCAGTGTCCATGAGCTCAGTGTCCATGAGCTCAGTGTCCATGAGCTCCGTATCCATGAGCTCAGTGTCCATGAGTTCAGTGTCCATGAGTTCAGTGTCCATGAGTTCAGTGTCCATGAGTTCAGTGTCCATGAGCTCAGTGTCCATGAGCTCAGTGTCCATGAGCTCCGTATCCATGAGCTCAGTGTCCATGAGCTCAGTGTCCATGAGATCAGTGTCCATGAGCTCAGTGTCCCAGTCAGTTGTTTGTTTTAGGTTCATCTGATCTTTCACTGAGACCGTGTGTTCTCCCATCTCCATGAGCTCAGTGTCCATGAGCTCAGTGTCCATGAGCTTAGTGTCCATGAGATCAGTGTCCATGAGCTCAGTGTCCCAGTCAGTTGTTGGTTTTAGTTTCATCTGATCTTTCACTGAGACCGTGTGTTCTCCCATCTCCATGCGCTCAGTGTCCCAGTCAGTTGTTGGTTTTAGTTTCATCTGATCTTTCACTGAGACCGTGTGTTCTCCCATCTCCATGAGCTCAGTGTCCCAGTCAGTTGTTGGTTTTAGTTTCATCTGATCTTTCACTGAGACCGTGTGTTCTCCCATCTCCATGAGCTCAGTGTCCATGAGCTCAGTGTCCCAGTCAGTTGTTGGTTTTAGTTTCATCTGATCTTTCACTGAGACCGTGTGTTCTCCCATCTCCATGAGCTCAGTGTCCCAGTCAGTTGTTGGTTTTAGTTTCATCTGATCTTTCACTGAGACCGTGTGTTCTCCCATCTCCATGAGATCAGTGTCCCAGTCAGTTGTTGGTTTTAGGTTCATCTGATCTTTCACTGAGACCGTGTGTTCTCCCATCTCCATGATCAAGCTCATCGCTATCGATCTCTGTATATGTGCATTTCTATTTGTTCACCATCTCCACCATTTTGTAGTGTATTCATGACTACGTCTTCTTCTTCTTCAGCGTTCATTCTCAAACTCCTTCTGGATCTCCTTTGTAGCAGGACCTTGGTCCTACTAGATTTCCAGCAGGATATAGTCATGTGAATGTAAATGCGTTTTGTCGCCGTTTTATTTTCGCCAATGGCCTGACACATCCGTCTTCGGCTGCATTCATGACTACATTAATTAACCTTTCCTCGTCGATTTACTATTAACTATAGCTTTACCCACCAATGAATCAGCAGTTGTGTTGCTTTTGACTACCGCATGACATAAGCAGATGGCACATGTAATGATTTGGCGTCACCCATTCATTTCTTATCATCCACTTTACTATCTTACGCAGCATGCTCAGAGAGCTCAGAGATTGTGTTATTGGGAGTTGGTTTTGTTTGCAGCCAAGTGAGAGCATATATTTCTATTGCACAACGATTTCCAATTTAAGCTTACAATATAACAAGTCGTTTTCTCATATTCTGAGATTTTGTGGAATTGTGATTCCAATTTACGTGTATTAGGCATGTGATAGATGCACTCGTTAACGTTACCATGTTCAGCTGTGATAATATTGTGTTAAAATTAAAATGTGTAATTAGATATGCTTTCAGAATATGCTTGCATTATATAGTCGGTAGAATCTGCTTTTGCTAAATCAAGATGGCACATTTTATATTGCGAAGAAGTGATTGAACTTGAAAATTTGGGCTGTTCTGTCAGTCTTTACTCTGATAATGAGGGACGGAATCGCAAGTCAACCAACTATAAAACTGGACAATAGTACCACCTTGATTTTTTTATGCATACTAGAGAATCATTAGCAAGTTTCCAACTATCAAGTTTCCACCCTTCAAGTTTCCAACCATTAAACACATAGAAACTAGACTCTCGTCGAGCAGTACGACACGCCAAACGAACTACGACAGCATACTTTAAATTACATCTTAGTTATTATCAAGTCCATGTTCAAATAGAACAACCCATTTTTAGTGGATGGCAACATTATTGGTACTAGGATCACAAGAAGCTATCGGTGAAGACACAGAGTTCGATATCAGTTCATTCATAAGCTAGACATGTGTTGTATGTAAGAGTGTCTCTATTCTTTGCTACCCTTTTGGCTACGGCAATAATTAGGCGGATACCTTATTATATATATAATTTTATCTTATATACATATCGGTATAAATTAGGTGTACGACAGGAGTCTATCAAGGAGCGCTATTACAGCTGGAGGGGGAGGGGCTAAATCTGGGGACACAATTAGCAGTAACAATGCTCCAAAGGAAATGTTTTTATGAGAAGGTCAAGTATTGTCTTCATGTCGAAGGTTAGATGCAGGTCTCAATATCGAAGGTTAAATGCAGGTCTTCGTGTCGATAGTAGGATGTAGGTCTCCACGTCGAACGTTAGATGCAATTAACTTTCATACAGTTATGTCCTCAGTTTTGTGGTATACTTAATGTGTAGCTATTCTATTAATGTTTTCTGCTGATAACGTCCAGGTAGTGTAGTGGATAAGTCACTAGGGTTAGATTTCCTTCCGCAAAGTGTAGCATCACGTTTGATTTTCACATGCATCTCATATATCTTTCCCGTTTATATATTTTAGACGTTTAGCAGATAGATTCGCCGAACATTTGAGAGATATCACGAATCATTGTGACTCCCCAGTGCCTAATCCTTTTGACAGCCCGTCACATCATGGTAGCTCTGATGTCTCTGTAACTGGTTTGTTACGTTGTTATACCAGTGACCGGCAACGTCAGTCCTTGGAATATCGTCTCATTTGTCATATGGTAGTCTTGCAACCACATGGAATGAACATTAATCACCGTTTTGTTTGAGTTACCCACCATTTCTTTATACCCTCTACTCCCGTATTGCAATGATTTATGTAATTATTTGTCTTTGTACACTTTCGTGAGTAATTATTTTTGTGTTTGCCGTACTTCTATATATTTCCTTTATGTCTTCTTTCGTTTGTGTATGTTAATATGTGATTATTTTATACTCTGCCATTTTGTTATTGTTAAATCATTTACATATTTAGATTTTGATTTCCTCGTTGTTATTGCAGTTGTCTCTTCGATGGGTTCCCACACATGTATATTTATTTGTATATGCATTTTGTTTTACATGGTTCTATGTATCCACACAATTACTTTGGGCCACACATTGGTATGTATACATATGCAGTTGTTATAGCATTATCTTTATGTGAACGAACGTTTATATTTACATTAATATATGTATATGTTTCTATGTGTACGAATGTTCATGTTATTGTTTTATATTTATGTGAGAAAGAGTTTATGTGGATGCATGTTCATATTTATGTATATATATATATATATATATATATATATATATATATATATATATATATATATATATATATATATATATATATATATATATATATATATTTATGTGAGCGGTTGTTTATGGTAATGTACGTATCTCCATTCTGTGTCAATATGTATGCCTATTCTGGTGTGAGCCCTTTCCTATGAGTGGATACATTTACATGCCTGTAAATGCCTGTGGGTATCCTTCACACATCTGTGTCCATTTTGTTATATATTTATTTCTTAACTCTTGGTGTGTGTATATATTTCTATGTATGTTTAGGTTTGGTTTTATATATATGTTTATGTCTATATTTGGTTTCACATTCATTCCATGCGTTTTCAAATGATGATTCTTC
This sequence comes from Meghimatium bilineatum, assembly GCA_034231615.1. Classification (NCBI taxonomy): domain Eukaryota; kingdom Metazoa; phylum Mollusca; class Gastropoda; order Stylommatophora; family Philomycidae; genus Meghimatium; species Meghimatium bilineatum. Next base: position 52,728,353 of record CM067304.1, read on the forward strand.
TTGTATCCTTCCTTCCCCAAACCCAAACATCCCACCACGACACAACCTCATCATTACTCATCTATCATTATCATATGCCATTCTGGTTGGCGTAGGTGACCATGGTTCTCTGTTCACAGTATTGTTATCAGGATCGTTGTTTCCAAGCCTTGCTAGGTTGTCACACGAATATTCTCTCACGTCCCCATCTGTCTCTGTTCCCTTCAGTCTTGCCTGTTGTGACTATGTTCTTAAAACCTGCCTGTCTGATAAAGTGACAAAAGGGGTATTTTTCTTATCTTTTTCTTTTATTATTCTTGCACTCATCTATAGTGTCTCTAATTTCCCACTTTCGGTTTGTTTATAATGAATGCACGCATTTTCTCTTTTACTTGATGCGTTGCCATCCCTGCGCTATGGAGACGGGGCTTGATGAAATCTAGTCATCTATTTTGTTTTTATTTTGTTGTTTTCTGTTGTTTTTCTCTTGAAAAAGGTTCAATTTGAGCCGATACGTGGAGAATTGTCCTGTTTAGTTTTATTGTATGTTTTTTATATATACTTTTTTAAATATATTTTTATTAATAGGCAAGGTAAGTGTTTTAGTAACCTGTTTAATTCATTTTGCTTGACTATCTTTCCCGTGGTAGAGTATGGACTCAGGCACAGGAATTTGCTATCGTGGCTAACCATCTGAGAAATGCCTAGTAATGTCACCATATCTAGTGAATATTTATGGAAAAACGTTCACGAAATGACGTTGATTAATATTAAACTTACAATGACTACACCTATTATTGTTTTTCTCGTTGTACTTCAACTTTCAGCATAGTTTCAAGAAATTGCTACTCAACACATAATTAATATCCCTTTACAAACATAAATAAAATTATTAAACATACTTACCATAATTAATTATATTTTCAAGCAAGTATAGGGTGATAATCTTTCAATCTTCTTTTGTATTTGTTTTAAAACTCCAGCAGATTAGTAGAATGTAATGTGGAGAATTGAATTCGTTGTTCCGTGGTTTACAGCGTGGATACAATATTTAAGTCTTTCGTTCGACACATTCGAATTTATCCTGTTTTCTTTGTCACTTTGGCACTCTGTGTGGAGGGACATTTGGGGGAGGGGGGCTACCTCCAAAAACATATTTGTCGTCTCTTTCAACATTCATGTCAAGTCTCAGTTTTGATATTCTTTAGTATCTTTTCCTAGCCCCCAATAACACAGGAGCAATTCTCGTAATGAAAGTTAACTGAAATATTTCTCCGACATAAAATGGTAAAGAACTCTGCAACCTATTCTTACTTTCAACATAAGCAAGAGTTGCCGTTCTTTGACTAATAAACTAAATTCTAACCTGCTGTACCCACAATGTCTACATGTTTTACAGGTCATGTTATAGCAGATAAGATCAGATAAGAAAAACAGGTAAACTATTGTGACATGCCAAAAGATAAGAATGAAGATAAGGAACAGTTAAAACATGCAGGTTGACTCAATTTGATTAACAGAGATTTTAATTTGTAATTCGTGAACTTGTCTTGAAGATAATGTATTTCGATCAAGTAGAATTTTTGGCATTCTATAGTTTATCTAGCTGACGTGGGTTTTAAAGGTTGAAAAAGGTTGACAATATGTAGAGGATTGATTTCATTGTATTCGGGATACCCAATATGTACTTCGTCCCTCTTTACAAAGAATTACGTCCCCTACTGAGAGCATAATCTGCAGGGATCAGACAAAATTCACAAATTGCTACAAATTGTCCTGCAAATTATTGTCCTACAAATTGTTGTCCTACAAATTGTTGTCCTACAAATTGCTGTCCTACAAATTGTTGTCCTACAAATTTCTCGACATTACAGTAGAGTCAAACTGAAGAAAGGTATCCCCGGTACATGTATTGAACTCACAAGTAGAGCAGCTACATTTATATCACTGGTGGTTTTTCAGAACTTTCTTTCATACCCAGGAGTCTTCAGCTTTCGGCTTAGTGTAAAACTTATTGAAGAAGCCTTCTACTAGAAGGTTGAAACATTTAACAAGCTTCATAAACTGTTTAGAATTAATTAGCTTATGAAAACCTTACTCTTCACGTCCCCTTTTATCAAATATCCCCTTCTCCTTTCATTGTCAACAGTCGTCAATCGTTTTCAGACCCCCCCCCCCCCGCTTTCCCAGACCATTTGCAGTGGTGAAAGGTGTACACTTGTTTGGGTTGGACATATAACACGACACGGTTCACTATCTAAAACAATTTGGCAAGAAACAATCGAGGATGAAGGAGAAGAGACGAGAATAGAACATCATGACTTAATCGAGAAATTATATGTACATGATTTTTCAACACTCGTTCAAATGACTGACGATAAAAGTGTGTGGATAGCTTTTTATCCGGATGTCTCTAGTGTCGTACCACTACGACTATGGAGGGTTGTCAGTTTTACTATTATTACTATTATTACTATTAAAATATTTCTGCACATTTTATTACATCATTTTAAAGTATATACAGTAAAATACTATTTTATAACAAAACAAATTCAGTGACCGCTCTGGACAGCTACAGTCACATTGATCAGACATTGACGAAAATTCGGTTGTCATTGTAACTATAACGTAACCTTGAACATATAAACTATTTGACAGAATAGATGAGATAAGATCAATTGTCTTTACTGTTCTGAGTGGATACAAAAATAACTTGCGCATTCATTTACGAAAAAATTTTGTTTAATGTTAGTTTACAATTGTAAAAACATGATAAACTAGTATTCTTAACACTCATTCAAGCAAAGAACTGTTAAGAATATTGTTAAACAGATTAACATAAAGATCAGAAGAGGTACTTACTGAAAAACAAGCAGACTTTCGTGAAAAACAGAAGTTCTATAAAACACATTTTCAATATCAGAATAATCATTGAGAAGCACCTACAGCATCATCATGACATCTATCGTTACTTCATCTGTATTATTAACGCATTGGATCGAGCATGGCAAGAAGTTTTGTTGAAACTTATGAGAAATTTTAACTTTTGACAGAAACATAAAACACATGATTGAAACACTTTATAAAGTAACAGCTAGAGATGTTTTAATTAATGGTGATATTGGAGCATTTTTTCAAAACAACTGCAGGGGTTGAACAAGGATGCATATTATCACAAGTGTTATTCCATATATTCTTGGAATATATCTTGTAATAGACACTGGAGAACAATCAAACAAGAGTTTCAATTGGTCCCTTTCGTCTGTGTAACTTGCGGTTTGCAGATTGAATCGATCTTGCTACATTTTGAGACAGCATGCTTAAAAATTCTACGTCAGTGTGAAGGTTGAGATTGCTTCTTTCTCACGAGATCAAAATTCTCGAGACAGTATTTGCAAGAACCCAATGAAGATCATCTTCCACAAAAAGTTTACTTCTGTATTCTGACTTGATAACTAACAAGCTGGAAAACCTTGTTTTACCAAAACAAATTGGTGGAAATGGAAGAAGAAGGCGCAAAATAGTCTAAGACAGAACAAGATATGACTGCAAATACCAGAATTTTGTAACTGGCATTGTAGGGAAAACAGTTCTCGCTGCATCGCTTTAATAAGTTCAATGAACTCTTGTGTTGTCTTATCAACATCTCTATCTTTGATTGTGAAAGGCCTTCCGGCAAGCGCAAATGGGGTGTCATGTAGATTTGGAAAGTACGAAAAATAATGTTTCTGTAAGCGTGTACAAGTGTTCTTTCACAGAAGTTTTCATCGTAATCTGTGTGTCTAGTTCAATACACGGTCCTCAAAGAAAGCACATTTCAAAAATGACTCAACTGTGTGAAATACATCGCGTGCAGAAGTTTTCGTTTCACGAGGTTTGCAAAAAATAAACTTACAAGTCAGCCATAATTAATATACCTCAGGTAAACCAGTAACTGTGAGCATTTTGCAACATCTGTATATTCATCAAGCTGGATACTAAATATTGGAAGTGGAGTAGATTCAACTTCCTGGATTACCTAATCAAGAATATTAGCAAACATATCATCTATTCTTCTGCGGACATTGTCGTTAGATAACGAAATGAAACTCAATGTCGTAATAAATTCGTCGCCTATCATAACTCGAACAATGTCTTTGGCTGCTGGCAACAGTAAATCGTCAGCAATGTTGTGAGGCTTCATAACTCTGGCGATTCTGAGAGCCACCAAATATGAATCTTTAACGGCCGCTACGTTTCGTTTTTGATACTTGACGCCAGTGTCAAATCTGACTTTCTTGAAACCATTAGCTTTGCTTCTAAAATCGTTGGTATCCTTTCCGGCAAAGCTGGGATTCTTGATATAAAACTGGCGTTTTAGTTTGTTCGATTTCATAGATTCAGCTGATAGAGCTTCACAACAAATAACAAATTATTGTTTCTCAATTCCTGCTGCAGTTATTGAGGTAAAACCATACTGTAAAAAATCATCATTACATTTTGTTTCCTTAACGTTCTTCTCTACACAATCCATCAATCCATTGTCAAGGGATGGTTTGCTAATAAAAAATGTATATACCAATAACTTCAATAATACACACGATTACATAAGACATACTTCAAGCAATACAGTTCATTAAAGTTTCCTATGATTAACTATTCAATGTGTAGTTATTTGTACATACCTGTTAAAATCATAAGGAGGCAGTGTTCACATCAACCACAGTTGAATATAAAAGAACGATTAGTATCCAGATTAAGTTCCAATAGTACAAATAGTTTTTATCAATAATTGATGATTTTACTGTACTTGTTACCTCCAATACTGTAGCTTTCAACAGAGCAGCTGCTTTCAACACAAAGGCTGCTCTCTATACAGTAGCTTCTCTCTATACAGGTCCGCATAAGTACATTATGACGCTACCCCTGTCACATACACATGTATTTGTACGGGGTGTATGTTATGGGGTGGCGCAAAGATGTCATCACGACGGGTACTCATATGTGGGTATGTCTGCACGTGAACGGACCCGACTGGAGACGGATAGAGGAGCAGTGTCTCGGGGGTCCTAAGATCATCGGAAATATGGATTGAATATGTCTTTCACAGGCGACTACTGTGAAATGGTTGTTCAATACACAAAGGTGTCACGGCCCACAGGTTGAGAATCGCTGATCTAGGGTGATATACGTGTTTCGCTAAATCACACTCGTAAACAAAAAAGCAAATAAGTGGAAATTTTATCAACGTAATCTTTCGTAAAGTAAACGAATGTCATTCCGAGTCCTTTGCCCATTAAACACTTCTGTGTAATCATCGAATAGCATCAATCCATAATGACGTTATTTAACTTGTTAAATCTATGGACACACAGTATACACAAAGTGGCTAATGCAGATAGCAGGTAATAAAAAATCAGATAGCTTTACATTTGATTAATGAACCCAATAAATCCACAGAACTGTACAAATGATAAGGGATGTAGTCATTCCCACCATCACAATCGTGACTTACAGTGTATATTTTCTGTATATCGTCACTAGCTATTGTCTAAATGAATTGCATCAGCTAAGATAATGTGTACACTTTTTGTGTATTCATTGTTCAATTAATCACTTTTTACGTAGACTTTTAGTTTGCACGCTTTATTAGATTGTACAGTTTGTTAGATTGTACACTGTTTGATTGTACACTTTTTGTGTACACTTTGTTAGTTGTGTAGACTTTGATAGTTTTTGCACACTATGTATACACGTTATTAGTTTTATACACAATTTGTGTAGACTGTTAGTTTGTACACTTTTTTACACGTTATCTAACAGAAATATTAGCTCCACCTAAGAAGAAATACGTATCTCACTTTTTATAAACAAATGTGAAGTGAAATAAAGCAATAGTATTTTGGTTGATACACACGACATTTGCAAGCTTAGTTCAGATAATGTAAACCAGACCCATTCTAGCGGCACGAGTCGCATTACAACTCAAATAAACAGGTTTTCCGTACTTGACAAACCACATCCCAATTAAAAAAAAGTTTCGTCAAGGCATTCAACCTGTATACTCGAGTCATTGAGAACTGACTAATCGAGACAAGGACTATTACAACATTAACGAACATTAACATCCCGTACAAGCTTTAAGTATCCTCAGGAGCAGAAACCAGGAACATTCATATTCGTTATTAGTGACTTCAGTACACAGGTTGAATCTCTTTATGAAATCACATCTTTTTTTTTGGGGGGGGGGGGAGTGCTTGATCAAGTACGAAAACCCTGTTTACTTGAGTTGCAAGGCGATTCGGTGCCGCTAGAACGAACCTGGTTCAATTCCCGCCAGCTGTAAGAATTATTTTCATTTATTCTCACGATTGCTACTTGAATTTACTTTATTGACATAATGTGCTGTCTGAAATACCAGTAACAAGAAACGCACAGATGTCGAAATACACATGTTTAAAATATGAAATGGAACACTGCACCCGAGTTTGGACATAGAAGTCAAGATAAGACACCAGTTATATATATTATACACACACACACACACATATATATATATATATATATATATCAAAATAAAGAATGGAAATAATGGTGCTACTAAGGACATTGTACTAATTGGTACTGTTACTAATAAAAGTAATACATAGTAAAAATAGGACATGAAAAATATTATTTAAAAAACAACAAATAAATAAAAGCAATACGCACATTTTCTACGGTATGTTCCAGTAGAGACCTTTGTCCAGAAACAAATATACCAAGAAGAATTAATATGTGTCCTATGTGGAGTGTATGTATAAAGAGTGTATGGACAGTCAAGTTACCGGATTCAACATACGATGTAAGCAATTTGACGCTATATTCAATCACTGAAAGAAGGATTGAAAGTTATAAAAATAAGTGATATACACTCTTGTTAATACTGGTATGTAGAACATGAGAGAAATATACACGTTCAGCAGGAATCAAGCATAAGTTCACGACGTCGTTAGTAAAACTGCAGACTTGTTTCGTATGAACGTGGGACGAAAGATGACTCACTTTCTAAAACTATTTTATAAAGAACAGTTTAAGATTGAAGAAGAAGAAGCGGAGAGATTGAGAACCATGTATTTAAAACATCCATGAATGGTTCTGGCATGATTTAGGCACACCCATGAAAACCCCCTAACAGTGGTGGGTTCCATGTAGGGATTTACTCCTTTAGTTTAAAACACTCATGTTCCTAGTGAGGCTAGTGTGGATGGTTTTTTTCCTTTTCGATGGCTGGGATTGGAGATCGGGAATTGGGGTGTTGTGTTGCTGGGGGTGAAAATTTTGGTGGGCGCGGAGGAATGATGGTCGGCCAGCATAGGAACGGTTCTGTCAGCAAATGTGTAATGGCGGATACACTCAGCGAGAGATCGAAGCAACTATGGACGTGTCCAGTTTGCAGTGATGATGATCCGACGACTAACTAACTAACTCATGTTCCAAACTTACAGTGCTTTGAGCTTAGAGCAGAAAAGAACAAACTTTTCTGTGTCGAAGCGCCGTGTCGATTTTTTTGTCTGAGAGGAAGCATACAATCTGTTGTATTTTTATTTCGCCCTTTAGGTTAGCAATTAGTCTTTTATGAGCTCATGAGTTGATGTATATAGCAATCGTAGTTCATGTTTGTGAGACAGATAACAATAGCTTGATGGGGCGTATATCGCACACTGTCAAACGAAGCACACCTTCTCTTAGATGAACTGTCCTCCCGGGACCCACGAATCTCATCTATTGTAACATATTATGTAAAAAATTGTCCTCCCGGGATAAACGAATCTCATCTACTATAACATATGCTATAATAACATTGCTGGCATGTCTGTATTTTTAAAAAAAAAATTTTTTATTATAACTAAAGCTGAAAATAACAATTTAGTATAAATTAAATTTAACTAGAACTTTAGTTATAAATGAAACTAAAATAGAACGTTTGTTATACATGAATCTGACGTAGAAAGTTTGTTTTAAATTTTTTTTAAATTATAAACTAGAAAGTTTATTAAAAATGAAACTGCACTTGAACGTGTAAATACAGAAACGAGATTTTACATTTATAAAGATAAGACTTAAGCTTGAGATTCCAACTTAATCTGAAGATATACCTAAGATGACCTTCCTTCTTTTCTAATATATAGCGTTACAATACAGATAGAGGCGTGTGTTTTGTGCTTTTATTCTTTGAGTTTGAATGTTCAACTTGTAAAGAACTGCCACAGGTCAGTTGGTGTTAACAAGTAACGTGTTTGAGACTTACATGCAATCATATACATAATAGTAGTTAATTTGTCCGCCTTGTGCTCAAGAGTTCGCTGTTTTGAATCTCGCTCGTGAAGTCTTGTTTACACAATGTACTTTTTCGGAGATACATATGGACTATCGTTTGAAGCCAAGAGTTACATCGTGATCCATCGACAATCTAGAAGACATGTTGGCTTCATTAATTAGGAATCTAAAAGTTTCAAGGCGACTCCAAGTATATAACTAGTAACGAACCACAAGCCCAACAATAATCAAAAACGTAACGATTTGGGGCCCTAATCTATTCAGCGAACAGGTCTTTTAAACTGTCCATCGTACACTGGTACATACTATGAGTGGTGTTCATGATAATTGGGTACTGTTTGGTTGAGAAGGACGGAGTACATGTGGAGAAACCGGAGTACAATGAAGTCAATCCTCTACGCCGTTTAAGCCATTCGTTCCACCATATATAAACACATTATACAATATATAACACACATTATATAACAACATATAAAACACATTCTACATTATATAACAACATATAAAACACATTATACAGCATATAACAACATATAAACACATTATTCAGTATATAACAACGTATATAAACACATTATTCAGTATATAACAACGTATATAAACACATTATTCAGTATATAACAACGCTTCAAGATATCAACTAGGCCTCTTAGTATATCTCATGATGTTTCTCTATTTGTGAAATTATATTTGAGTACATCAAGGGATCCTATTTCCATCAGCATAGATTTTGTAGTTAGATTATATTTTTCATTTCTATAGGCTGATTTAGTTTCCCTGCTTTCTGTTTCTTTGCGACTGCTTTACAATTTCATTGTTTGTGTTGTCAAGGTCTACCGACCTACCGAAATATCGTGGTTATTTGTTTACTCGGGTATTGTATGTGAGATATTCATTCATATCCCTTAATTTGTTTTTAAAAAAGGTTAATAATAAACAGTAAAATAATTAATAATTTATCCTCGAACATGGTTCACATTTAGCTCAAAATGGTGGTTTTTATCGACTGTTATTTAATTGTTGTATACATTTATTTACAGTTTATATCTGGTGTTCTTTAAAATTTCGAGTATAATATTTGATGATCTTTTACTAGTCCCTTACCAATTTGTCTATTTTTCTTACTTTACCAATTTGTCTATTTTTCTTAATATCCCCTTACCAATTTGTCTATTTTTCTTAATATCCCCTTACCAATTTGTCTATTTTTCTTAATATCCCCTTACCAATTTGTCTATTTTTCTTAATATCCCCTTACCAATTTGTCTATTTTTCTTAATATCCCCTTACCAATTTGTCTATTTTTCTTAATATCCCCTTACCAATTTGTCTATTTTTCTTACTTTACCAATTTGTCTATTTTTCTTAATATCCCCTTACCAATTTGTCTATTTTTCTTAATATCCCCTTACCAATTTGTCTATTTTTCTTAATATCCCCTTACTAATTTGTCTATTTTTCTTAATATCCCCTTACCAATTTGTCTATTTTTCTTAATATCCCCTTACCAATTTGTTATTTTTTTCTCCCGCTTGCTCGACTTCATTATACCTCTCCTTCTATGTTTCAGTATTGTGTAATTATATGTCCAAAATAGTATATTTATGACATTACTAAGTATGGATATACACTGCAACCAGTAGGTCTGTAGGGTTGATATACACTGCAACCAGTAGGTTGATATACACTACTCCCACCGCCATGTCAGCAACTTTCAATAACACTGATGAATATTAAATTTGCTGTCTATGGTTTTTTTAAAAGATTTAGAAACATTTTATTGTGCTGAATCCAAAAATCGCATTGGTTTTGCTCAATCATGTCAGCTTTTTTATCTAGCACCACATGATGTTTTTATAGTTGGGTCATTTTCCATGTCATATCAATCAGTAAAACAACAATTGTTTTTTTAACATTTTATCAAAAGTCCGTAAAACCATTTTTTTTTAAATTAACATTGAAACAATGTAATTGTGTATTTAAAAAAACGATATTTTTGACGTGAACTTTTATAAAGTTCCGTAAAGCAATAAACTATATCAATCAAATCAAGTAAAGTACGGATTCTAATAAATCACGTAAAGCGCTGATACATCAAACACATCACGCAAACAGCTAAATGATATCAATAGACTCACTTGAAGACATTATATCAAGTAATCCAGTTAGAAAGTATCATTGTTGAAATAATATTCAATCTTCACAGAATCGTGCACTGAGATTTTCAGCAGTAACAGCTACGACCGAATGAGCTGCAGTATCATCTAAGAATTCTAAAACATCAATAGGGAAACAAGATATTTGACAATATGATTAGTTTCTCTACACAGATAAAGATGTTGCTTGGGTTAAATTTAGCTGTAATTCTGATGGCATCTTTTGTTTCTGGAATAGAAGGACGACCATCAAGTGACGGTAGGATTTTGTTACTGTATTGTGTTCTTCTTCAGCGTTCATTCTCACACTCCCGCTGGATCTCTCTTGTGGCAGGACCATGGTCCTACTAGATTTCCAGCAGGATTTTATTGCAGAGAATGGAAATGCGCTGGGCCCCCTTTTATTTGCGCCAATGGCCCGACACATCCATCCTCGGCAAATTATTTTGTTCAAAGAGGTTTCATTCACGAATGAACAATTTACTCAGCATGAACATAATTTGACAACTGTTTAACAAATTACACTTGCAGCAAAACTGCAATCAGACAGTCGTAAATTATACATCAACAACAAATAAATGTTGTTAATCATGTTTTACAATGTTGCTTGCTTTCATGTGTGTTCCTTTTTTTCCAATTATTAACATAACTTCATTATCATATGTGTACAGTTGGACCACAGTAATATTTTAACATTAATCAGACAGTTAATTTGTTAATAATATTGTTTTAAAAATTACCACCTTAAGCTCATATTTTGCTTTTGAATGTTCAAAAATTAATCTGCAGAGTCCTTGTGTTTTCACTTTTATCTCCTATCTGAGTACATATGTTTAATAACCCGTGTCCATATTTTCGTGTCTTAATATTTTACTTATATTTCTTTCCGTAAAGTGTTAGTTATTTTTTCTACGTTTGTTCTTTAGTTTCCCTCCAGGTTTTTCTGCATTCTTTTTCAATGTCAGTTCTTTTGTCTACTTTTGATCTTACGTTTGCCTCTAGGTTTTTCTATTGCATCATTTTTCTTGATAGTTCTGTAATTCTGAACATACTATTATATTTCACTGTCTCAATGATATTGAGGTACATGGCACGTCTGTGATAGCTAATGTACCTGGTTCATATCCCACAACAGGCAGTCGTTCACACTGTTCAGAAGGTAATGGACATTATTGAACATACATTTTACATCTAAATTTTCTCATACTAAAAACCATTTACATGTCATCAGTGTCAAATTAATCAGTTACTACACTGGCATGTACTTGAACAGAATTAAGTTCAAAATATATTATGTGTTCTAGGAAAACTAAAACAGAATCAAGACTCAGTCAAAAAGAACAAGTTCAAAGAATGGATTAACTGGTTTGTCTCCGTTGATCAGGAAAGTAAATATATTATATTTTCTTTGTTTATATATTTTAAACAAGAATATATCATTAAATGTGACAGAGTGTTTGCTCCAAAAGTACTTTATACCACTAATGTTAAAGTAGGTGGGCCTTACAAAGTAACATACTATCATGGAAAAACAAGTAATGGATGGCATGGTTGCTGGTAAGAGAGACCACCTAAGACGATAATGGATAAGAGACATTTCATATTTTGACACCTCCTTGGCTGCAACAGGACACATTTCGCAGAATAGTAATTTGTTCAGAATTTTCATGAACAAGTTTGTGCTCTGGAAACAATACCTCACTTTTAAATAGTCAAAAATATAATAAACATGTATCGAGGATTTATTAATGAAGAAAAATCATGCAGCAAACAGGATGTGAACAAAGTCCGCTCAGATGGCTCCGAATCGCCTTGCATCTTTCTGGGATGCGGTGTGGTCGAAGGGGGAAGACATTTTGACTCACGTAGCGAGGCGAAAGGGTGCCATCTGAGCGGACCTGCATCAAATCCCGATTGCTGCATGATCTTTCTTGAAAATAATCAGAACATGCACAATATACATATCAATATACGTTTAGAATATTAAAGAATAACAAAGAGAATCACTGCTTTCGAAATGAGATGCTCCAGAAGAGTTTTACGTATACCATGGATAGCTATAAAGATAAATCAGGAAGTGTTGAGATCAATAAACCGTAGAAGAGAGATGGCTCCTTAACAAGAACCGAACGAGAAAGTTGTGTTAAAGTGTGGTTATATAAAGAGACATAGCAGCATGGAAAGATTAATAGCTGAAGGCAGAGTTAACGGCAATAGAGGAAGGGGGCACCCAAGACGACGATGGTTCAGTGATATATCAGATTGTTTACATATGTCTATAACTGCGGCAGATCAACCTGCCCAGAATCGCGGATTGTTCAGAGAATCCATAAGAAAGACCACGTTCTGGAAAGAACGTGTCACACATAAGAATATACATACATAATGTATATTTATTTAAAATATGATTGAAATGGACCAAAAAGGTGTAGAGGATTGTCGTCGTTGTACTCAGGTTTCCCTACATGTACTCTATGACTTTTAATGAAGCGTCACGCCGACTGCAGAACTGTTACTTACAGCACTTGACTCTGCAACTTCAAATGATAAAGCCCAGAAAACTTCGAAAAAATAATTTACTTTGTAAACAAGTCATAAGAAGTCGGTTTAAAATTCACAACCTGTTGAACACAAGGCAAAAACTTGACCACTAAGATATGGAGATTCCCTTTGATTGAACAGTTGATAAAATGTGTGAATATTTTGGCATTATTTCATCCCAGGTAAGTAATGTAAGTATGTATTATAAACGTGCCTTTAAGATTATGGATATAACTTTTATTTTCGCTCCAAGCCAGATACGTTACATTGGTATTGCTGATTCATGATTGCGCAAAGTATTTTGTATACTCCTTCAGAGTTGATTGATTTTCTCTTTGATATATAACGAGAGCAGAATGTATTATATACTCTTGCATGTATCTATTGTTTGTTAATTCTTACAATATGTCACATCCATTTTATTGGTTTTTTTTAAATAAATGTGTTCATTGGAAGATATCGCACATATTATGATTCTAATTTCGTCCTTCCGGTGGTTAGCTAATCTCTTGATATCAACATCCTAATTTCTTAAGCATACCATTTCACTCACACCTTACAATGTTTCTTGTATGCATCTTTATCAATAACCAGGTTTAACATGTGCAGCATAGTGTTGGCAGAAAAATAATATTTGTTTCTGTGAGTCTTTCCAGCAGACTTCAAGATAGACCACCATCCTACAGTATACTTCTTGTAGATTCCATGACAATATAATGAGGATGTTTTTCCAGTGAACATCCCTCCAACATTTATATTTACAGCTATATGTATTTCATTGTATAGGCCCAGCTCTACCCTATGCATTGTGTATGTCCTGCTGTACCCTATTTATGGTGTATGTTCGTCTGTGCTCTATTCATGGTGTATGTCCTGTTGTACCCTATTTATGGGTATGTTCAGCTGTGCTCTATTCATGGTGTATGCCCTGCTGTACCCTATTTATGGTGGTATGTTCGGCTGTTCCCTATTCATGGTGTATGTTCGGCTGTGCCCTATTCATGGTGTATGTTCGGCTGTGCCCTATTCATGGTGTATGTTCAGCTGTATCCTATGCATTGTTTATGTGTTGATGTACCAAATGCATGAGTTAAATCACTCACATCTAGATATACGTGGACCAGTGTTTCCCAACCTTTTAGCGCACACTTTTTCTCCCCCCCCCCCCCATTTTTTTATATATATATATATATATATATATAATTGAGAGTTTTGTCAATTTAGAGTTTATTAATGTTATATTTATTCAATTCTGAAATATGAGAGTGAATCATTGATAACATGCAGAGTATTCCGAAATTTCTTAGAGGTAGCAGATATATTGTTTTCTAGAAGGATGATGAGACAATTCTGTACAGATAAAAAGTGTAGTGAAGATATCTTGAAATAAACATTTCAGAAACAAAACTTTTTACTTGCTACAAAATCAGAAAGCATTCATTGGACACATCACGCCAAGAGGAAACAATTTTGTTTTTATTTATGACAACAGGCAATCTGAAAAGTAAGATAGGTAATGGCAAATATCAAGAGAAGATATGTTGAACATCTTGGCTTAATGACAGAGAAAACATCGATATCTGAAATTAATGCAGTGCGCGAAACATAAAAATATTGATATATTTGATATACAATTACAAACAGTCTAGAGTCTAGACCAGGGGTCGGCAACCTTTTGCTAACTGTGTGCCAACTTAAGGTTTCAAATTATTCAGAGTGCCAACATCACATATAAAGAAGAATGTGAAGAGTCTGCTTGCCATTTGAAATTGCTTGGCGTGCCATGTGTGGCACGCGTACCATAGGTAGCCGACCCCTGGTCTAGACCATAGGTTCCAAAAGTAGGCCAGTGGGCGGTACCGCCTCCCAGCTTGAACTTAAGCCTTCCGGGGGCGTTAATGAGTTCAAAAGCAATTGGAGAGGGAGGTTCATGCGGTCTAGAGGTTCCTCATAGAAGAAATTAATCATGTATTTTTTTTAAATTAATTACTTTCGTGTTTTTGTGATATATTTTGCAATATATTTTATTGCGTATTACTTATGACAATCAGATTTTTACTAATATAATACAATCTCTTAATATGTATTCCGAATTTTTATATTTAATATTGAATGAAACTGTGCATAGTGTTATCGATCATACACTTTACAATCTTTACATATGGGCTATCGTTCATCAAAATCGGTCTAGTAATTTCTCTGTTCAAGATGAAACATATATTGGCGACTACTTTTTCAATACTTTAACGGCATAAGCAGTATTGTATCATTAGTCGCCATTTACGTACAAAATAACACACGACTTGCACGCTACAAACTGTTATAATAGAGCGTATTATAATGTTTATGTCTTGTCAAGGTAAGCATTGTCCAGAAAAACGTTAGGAACATATGGTCTAGAAAATATGAACGATATGCAGCGCTGAATTAACACAGAGACACGTAATTAACCATGAAATGTCGACTGTTATGGTACGTACCCTACAGATTGCAATTTATGTGATATGGTGAACTAAATGTGATTATTTTTTTAATCTTACATGTCGTCCAGCTAGTGAAACTGACGATTTGAGACTCAGCATTACATACGTATCACCCAAACAAGGTATTCTTATAATTCGTCTATACACTATTCCTCCACTGATTTATTATATATATAAATATAACATATATAGCATTATCATAATCATCAGGTAGCATATCCTGAACAGGATGTTGCAGTCATCACCGCCTTCCTAAACTTTTGTCCAACTTGAGCCAGTCTTCCTGCTTCTGTTAGTGTCATGTTCAGGTGGTATTTGATGTATTGTGTCCATCTTCTTCTTGGTATTGCTCTTTTTCGTCGACCTGGCATCGTCCCCTCCATTATTGTCTTCTATAGGCTGTCATGACGTTTGATATAGCCAAAATAGTGTAGTTTTCTGGAAAGAACCATGCTGTTTAGCCAGTTTTAAAATTTACTTTCATATCTCTCAGGATGGCGATATTTGCTATCTTTTTGGTCCATGGTATTCTAAGGATTGTTATGTAACATTTTATTTCACATGTTGCTATTTTATTCTTCACTTTGTTGGTGATTGCCCAGGATTCACACCCATATATTGCCTCAATATGCAAACTCTAAGGAATGTTAGTTTTGTTGTTTTGCAGCAGCTCAACCATATGTCTTTCATTTGTATCAGCTGCTTTGATTAATAGCCAACCTCCTTCTGACTTCGTCATAACAAACGCCGTTACTGTTGATGAGAGAACCAATGCATTCAAAACGATTGACCTTTTAAATTTGCTGTTGCTGATACTGATTGAGAACTTACTAGTAGTTTTGTCACTTGTCATAATCTTGATTTTATATCCTTTCATAAATAGGTTTTGTATTTTACTATGTTTGCTAATGTAGTTTGTGAAATGATGGATACCTGCTTGACTGTGTGCCAAAATGTTGTATCATCAGCATATCTTAGTTCTGGTATCTCGTCATTTCTCGGTATCTGGAATCGATAATATACTTATCTATTTTACCACATCATGTAAGTATTAGGAACATGAAATATAACATTATAGCTTCATGTTAGCAAAATAAATAAAAGATGGAGATACAACAAAAAATATTGCTACCTGAATTGCTTTGGCATGTACTGCATTCAACAACCTAACAAATATCTGGAAATCACAAACAATAAGCAAATACACCAAACTACTTCTCCTGAACTACAATATAACATGTGTGTTGATAAATAGACTTAATACATATTTAAGAATTTAAATATCTAGGCAGCATTTTTTCCGAAGATGGAAGACTAGACAGAGAAATAGAAACAGGTGCCAGAAAGCAAACACAGTGACTTACCAACTTTCACCATTACTTCTTCATTCGAAGATCAAGATTGAAATTAAAAAAGAAATAATATCTACAACTTGTATGCGAACACTGTGCTACCAATGTCAAACATGATCTTTAACAGCTTCGCAGCAAAGAAAAATCGTCTCATGTGAAATGAAGTGTCTGAGAAAAGCTGCGATGGTTACAAAATTAGATAAAATAAGAAATTAAGAAATTAGGAAAAGAGTTGGTATAATATCATGTATCGAACATATTGAGAGACAGCAAGTAAAATTTTTCGGTCACCTTATGAGAATGAATCCAAACCAAATACCAATAAGAGCATATAATACAAGAATATCTGGGCGTATAACCAATGGTAGACTAAGAAAACGGTGGATAGAAAACATCAAAATCGCCTTGAACAAACATGGACTAAATGCAACCTCGGCGACACATCTGACCCTGGAACGACAGTTTAAGCTCCAACCCCTACGCTTAGCGGCAAGTATGAATGCGATCAACAATCATTCACCTGGGGAAAGACAATATACTATGGATGAGTGTATGTGTTTGTTAACCGAAAATATGCACGTTGTGTTTTCTTGTGCTCCATGTAGTAGTCACTATTATCAAATCTTCGCCGGTGTAGCGGAGGATCTCGAAAGAACAGCACCGAATATTAATACCTTCGCCTGACATTTATGCCCTAAGTCGCGAAGTAAGTATTTCCGCTGAAATGAAGACTGCTAAAGGACAATCACTGGGTTGCAAGAAAGGAATCAATCACTTTACTTCGGCATGGCTCTTGTTTACAAGAGCGGTATGCTAACATCCCACACATACTAGCTTGCTGTTCAGTTAGTGACATTGCACCGTATATATTAGTTGACTGCACAGTTTGTGATATTCTACCATACAGAATAGGTCGCTGTCCAGTTTGTAATATTGTACCATAAATATTAGTTGACTGTCTAGTTTGTGACATCATATCATACAGATTAGTTAAATGTTCAGTTTGTGACAGTGTACCATACAGACACAGACTAGCTGACTGTCCAGTTTGCCACATTGTACCATACAGACACAGACTAGTTGACTGTCCAGTTTGTGACATTGTACCATACAGCCTATTTGACTATCGAGTTTGTAACATTGTATCATACATGCTATATCGATTGTCCAGTTTGTGACATTGTAATATACAGCCTATTCGACTGTCACGTTTGTGACATTGTATCGTACAGGCTATATTGACTGTCCAATTGCTGCTATTGTACCATACAGGCACATTTAGTCAAATAGTCACATGTGACTTGCACAACATTCTCTAAGAAACATCACCATTAACAAAATGCCAGAGAAACACAATTCTGAAGCTGAAAGTAAAATCCAGATGTCTGATTCAGGGAACAAGAGATTGATACAATCGTGTTCTCTCGGGTTAATATCATCGGGTGATCTAATTATAATCGGGTTACACATTTCAAATTATTTATATTTTAAGGTTCTTTGTGACCTCTGGTACTTTTTGGTTGTGTGCCCTGATGTGACCTACTTGGACATTGTCTGCTGGTTGAAAAGAGCGTGCCTCTCAAAAGTAGAGGACACTCACCACCTACCTATCCGTTAATATCTATCATCATTAGTATTATTATCATTATTATCATGGGGGTGCAAAGGTAACGCATTGCTCTAGGTGGGCCCAGGGTTAGCAGATAACCAAGATCCCAAATGTACCTCCACGCGGTGCACCTTGGAAACAGAAATACAGCAGCTCGAGCTGATTCTGGCCAAATCATTTGGGGATCGTGTCCGAGAATGTGGAGGTAGCAGATGGAAAGAGATTTGACTGCACTAGAGACAGACAATATCTCCGACACCACCAGCATCACCACATATAGCGACACTGTCGACATACAGTAAATCTAGTCAGTCCAGTCCGAGCATTCGAGGGGGGGGGGGCAAATGTAAAATGCACGTAAAGGTAGATGCATGGTGAGAGACAAATAGATTTCATACCTAGTACAATGAAACAATGAAAGGGCAGAACAGCGCTAGAGGGCAGCGCGAACTGCAAATAGAAAGTGAAACGTCCCTAGGAAAGGGGAACTACAAGCTCCGTCAGCTCGAGACGAGCTTCTAGTTACCTGTGTTCCTTACAGGCAGAGACCCAGACCCATTCATTTGTGTTTGGTAAAGAAGAAGACCTAATCCAACTCTAATGCCGAGCCTTCCTAAACCGGAAATATGCTCGCGAAGAGAAAGGGTTCTGTACCCGAGTGGCGTAGACAAGAAAGGGACAACGATGGTAGTCCTGGCCCAACTCTACTGTCAAGGTTTCCTATACCGGAAGTACACAAGCAGAGAGAAAGGATTCCGTACCCGATGGGCTCAGGCACAAAAGGGACAACGATTTATGTCGCATTATATGCCCTGGCCCAACTCTACTGTCAGGTTTTCCTACACCGGAAATACACTTGAAGAGAGAAAGGGTTCAGTACCTGATGGGCTCAGGCGCTATTGGGACAAGTACGCTCGAGAACGCCTTGCTCTCAAACGCGTGGTGTGAGACTCGAACTTGGACAAGGGGTACACGATGTCGGTGAATGACACCTCGGCTAAGAGGGCGAAAGAGCCAGGGTCCAACTCCTCTGTTGAGTTCTTCTCCTAAGGAACCAGGCTCACGGATGAGAAACGGTTCAGTACCCAATGGGCACAGGCACAGCACGCCCAATTACACGAGGCAAGTTCATAGACAGTGGAACACCTCGTGCGAGTCAGACGAGAGCAAAAATCCTCTTGGCGAAGAGTCGCCACTACGCGTGCCTTGAGACAGATATAGAGGCTGTCACAGGCTAAGGGTAGCCCACCCGAATTGTCAAGGCATGCCGAAATCGGATGTGCTAGGTTTACAAGGCGCATAACGGTGGCACAACGTAATCACACTCCCAGCGGAAATCGCACGGATATCCGTGATGGTTACAATGGAACGAACGCAAAACAAACAAACAAACATCATTATCATGGAACAAGAAGTAACATTACTTTAATATTCAAAATACACAAATTCATTTTGAAATTCACTAAAATGTTCAACTCAGATTTACCGGAACTAGCACAGGACGATTCTTTGCCCACATTCGCACCGAATACATCCCCAATTGCCAGATGTGTTGAAATATGTACCGGGAATTCAAACAGGTATAATATAAATATTGAAATAGCTTCTGTCCTATCTTTCTCTTTCTCCCAGCTCCTCTCTCTCTAACTCTATATTCATTCATTTATATATATATATATATATATATATATATATATATATATATATATATATATATATATATATATATATATATATATATATATATATATATATATATATATATATCTTGTTCTCAGCCGCATTTCAAGATAGCGTAGAGTACCTGGACTTTGCAAGAATCACGTTTTTGAACCATCTACCTCCCTCAATCTAACATATAGTATTTAAGAAATTCGCTCCAACTATGTTAATACATTAGTAAATATTATCTTATTTATTGACAAAAGTAATATCTATATCCGTGTATATATGTATTATAACTTCAGCACATCACAATCAATCCAACATGTGACTGCAATATTTTCATGCAACACTCCCATTGTGTCACATTTGCCCTGAACATATTTTCATGCAACACTCCCATTGTGTCACATTTGCTCTGAACATATTTTCATGCAACACTCTCATTGTGTCACATTTGCCCTGAACATATCTTCATGCACCACTCCCATTGTGTCACATTTCCCCTGTTGTGTCACATTTGCCCTGAACC